>CM069923.1:3034989-3499590 GCA_036172225.1 Cryptocoryne crispatula var. balansae
AATTCTAGGAAATGTATTGGGAATCAACACTTAATTTACGTAACTCATTATTACTATATATCTACTTACTAATGTCTTCGAATGCTCCTACCACGTTCGACAAAAAAACCGGTTAAAACTTAAACACCGGTGAACGAGATTTCCTAGACTCTTATCACAACTCTCGCTTCGAACATCCATACGGGGGTGAAAGGTAGTGCTGGACAACTTCAACTTTTCGCATCACGTGTTAAAAGGTTTTTCAAAAATAACTCATAAATGCCACATCCTCATTCGACACTATAGCTTTACGCTATTATGTAACCGAACAACTTCGTCAAAAAAAGATCTTAACTTTAGATGCATGCGAGATTTTAACAATAAAAATCGGTCATCTCAAGAGTCTATCATCAACAACAAGGATGAAATCAAATTTTCTCAAGCGTATTAGGGAGTTTAAGCATAAAGTCTCTACTTACATCTGATAGAAATGTATGCCCTACAAGCCAATCATATATGATATGATTCGACATTTCTAGAAATATCTTTTTCAATTAATTAGGCAAATCTTCATTATAAGCTCTTATTAGAGGCGAATATCATAATGAAGTCCTTGATCAAATACAATGATGATTAAATCATGATGAGATCATGATAATGAGATTGATCATCTAGAGGTATTTGATCTAAATGTTCCTAGTCATAGGATACTTCGAGGACGGGACATCAAGGATCCGGATAGACTAGTTGTACGCGATGTCTTCTCACGTTGATGAGGACGACCGATCTCATCGGTCATTAGCTGAGACACCGAGATACACATACGTGCTCATTAGTTGAACGAAGTTCATCGAATCGACCGAATTAAACCCCGAATGGTATCTTACCGAATCGTCTATCGTGGTTTTCTATCATCAATGTTGTACGGTCGAATTTTCGACCCGAGTCGCCAAAGACGTTGTCAGTGGAACTCGTGCTTTCGACTATCGACTTACGAATCACAATTTAGATGGTCCTATATACGATGGATCGGGTACAAGGAAAATCCGATGAGGCACCGAGCGGACAACAAGGGATCATCCACTCTAGCAGCTGTAGAAGTGAATGTCCCATGGGATAGTACTCTAAACTCGGTCAGTAGATAGTGATAACGGGGAAAAGGAGTTTTCCAATCGATCCAATTCCGAGTACAGATCCTATGTAGCTCCTGCAGACACAAGCGAGTCGACGGGCCGATACCGTACTCCTTTCCGACTAGACATCGATGGACGAGGGTTTATATCCACGCGATAACCGATGACGGAAAGGCTCAATGGAGATGAAATTATCCCCATAGCCATTCGGGATCACGACGTGGCTTGTACCCTTCATTTATCGGTAGGCCGATTAATTCATATTCGGATAACGGATTTAATTAAATTAAATAGAATCGTTCTATTTTATTTAAAGCCTCAACCAAATAAAGTTATCGGGCCTAGCGGGTCACACACAAAAGGACTTATCCACAAGTTCGTGGGCAAGGAAGTAATTTATAGAGATTTTGGGTTTTTATGAAAAATTCCATAATTCTCTATAAATACTAATGGTTTCAAATTTCCAAACCCCATCAAGCCAAGGGTGAAAACCACGTCCCTAGCCTCCTCCCTACCTCCTCCTCTCTCAAGGTGTCCAGCGGTCGACGCGGGAGCTCCGTTCCGGGAAGAGTTCTCGAGGCCGGCGCGAAGGGAGAACCCGCCGCGGATGAAGTTCGTGGATACCGCCGGAGACCGACACTCGAACGGTTTCCGAGAGCTTCGAGAATCTCATCTCCTTCCTCTCCACGGGATTATACGAATCCCTATCAGTATATTCGAACCCGATTCGACTCGGTTTCGGTTTTCGTCGTTCGGTTCTCGATCGAGACGGATTCTAAAGGAACCCATAAAATCGTCGCTTCCGCCGCACCAAATTTTAATGGACGATTCCTTACAACATCTTCCTCGTTCGAGCTACGATACATCTCCCAACTTTAGTTTTTCGTTAAGTAAAATTTTAAGAGATTGCATCCTATAATCAGTTCTAACTCCTCAAATTCCCGAGCCAACACGTACTTTGCCACGTAGTCTTCTACTTCTAAGGGGAATAGTTCTAGTGGAGCTTCTTCAACAAATAGTTCTTGTCATCGAGTGTCCTAGTGAGACATTTAGGGTCTCCAACTTTCTCTTTTCTCTTAACGAGAATTAGGGAGCATGATTCCATTTTCTTTATCATCATTTCTTATGGGTCGGTGCAAGGATTCCGGAATCGGAATCCCGATTCCGATTCCGGCCGATTCCTGGGAAGGGAATCGATTCCGGATCGGCCCGGAATCGTTTTTTTTTTTTGAATTTTTTTTCCGTCAAAAAAATTCGAAAAAAATAGAAAAAATTCTAAAAAATTAGGAAATAAGTTAGAAATTTTTTTAAAAATAACCAATGCATTCATCCACAGGACCGCATCGAATAAATACTAATGAACTCCAATTGAAGTTAAGTACATATTCCATTGATTCAAAAATCAAAGAATTGATACATCATGAAAAAATATATAAATTTACATCATATCAATTTACTACCAATATCTAGATATGTATACGGGTCTTCTCCCTCTCCTCGCTACGCTCGATGCTCCTCCCTCGCGCTCGCCAGTATACCGTCCGGACCATATCCATATGAAAATAATGCCGATGCCATGCCATCAATGTCGTACGGACGGATCGCGGGACGACCGGGACGTAAGCAGTAGGACGCGAGCTAAGTGGTGTAATCCACCGCCTGGCAAGATGGCCAAATGCCGGATACCGTGGCTCCTCGTATATGTTAATCACGCGTATCCGAATCCAACCGTGTAATACGGCCGGATGCCGCGAATCGCCAGACTCGGCCGCCGCCGATGGCCGCGTCGCCGTGTACGCACTCCTCGTCATCATCACCTCGAGGAGCGAGAAGGAGTCCGCGCGTCGTCATCCGGGCCGACAGACGCCCGACCTCTACCTTCCTTTTCTTCACCTCTTCGCCCATCTCTTAAGTACCGTAATGTCCGTAACCCAAAGTTTTTTTCAACTTCGCAAATCCTCCCATTTCCCGTGCAACACTTTTGCTTTTCGTTTTCCCCGGATCGCGAACGGGCCGGGTAGCACGCCATCAGACCTTAGTCGGGAGTCGAGGCCAAGTCACAGTGGTCGCTCCATAGCTACACGGGGCGTGCAAGGCCCCCGCCCGAGCTCGAGAAGTAGGTGAGCTCGTAGCCGAGCATTCTCCTCGCTCAACACCATCAAACTCTCCTTCAGCCCTACGCACAACATCGGGATCAAACTCACCGTACGATCCCCTGCTTCCCTCTCCTCTATTTAGAGGCAAGTGCACGCTCCTCCCGGAATATTCGATCCACGTCCACCTCCTCGGCGGTGGTGTGGCGGAGGAATGCCTCTGCTCGTACGGACCATCCGCGAATCGCGCAAATCGCTCCTCACTGATCTTCTCGTCAATCCTCGATGTTCTTTACGCGTTGCACTCACGTTGTATCGACGAAGACCGCCTTCTCCAAATTCTGGCCCGAGGTCAACTCTGTTCCTCCTTTTCGCATACGTATCAAAGTTGACGTACTCCAGCCTCCTCTCATAATGGGAGTGAACTCGGGTGCTCGGCCGAGTATCCCGATACCGCTGGCCGCAAGCGGATTCCACCCACTCCTGGTGTTCACCTGAACCCACCACTCAGCTGCAAGAAAAAAACAAGAGAAAAGGTAAACAATTAGCCCATCATCTTCCATAACTTATATGAAAAGAAAATAAAATCTTCATCAAGCTATTACTATACCAGGTGACACTTTATCGACTGAATATTTCATATCAGCATTTGAGTATACGCCGACCCTCATCTTATACTTCTGCATCTGAAAAATTTATAAAAAAAACATTAGCTTGTTCGGTAAGGCTACTCCAAGTGTATCGAATGAACTCTAACTTACTTCTATTTCTACCTCTATCCCGTCCCGCCGAGATCGGCACGTACGCCGAATAACAAGATAGTGTACTCCGCATCACCTCGTTGTCGTTCACTTCATATCGACGCGGGGTTCAAAAAATATCCCGCAAGATTTTATTACCTAACACTGCGAATAAGACAATTATTCAAAGAAAATATTTTTTAACCAAGTTACCTCAGCACGGACATCGCGTGCAAGGTCTTGTCCCATCGGTCATCTATGATCTTCCACCACTTTTCGTAACCTCTCGTGATTTTTTTCTTTTATTTTCACTTTCATATGTCCACGGCATCGTACAACGCGCCCATCCGGTCCTCGTCATCCGAGTCTACCAACCTCAAGCACAACTACCAAGGCTCAATGATTGTCAAGTAGTAGGCAATCCTCTCCCAAAACCTCTCGTCAGCCGATCTGTTTCTCGCACCGACAAGAATCTCCACCGATCTTTCTCAGTTACGCAAGTTGTCCACCATATAGTTATAATACTCCTGATCACGCGAACCTAACCAACGCATATCTCGCGCCGTGTAGACTCTCCAACGCAATGAAATTCGTAGCAAATCGAGTCGGACCAGCCTAACTAGATCGCGCCCTCCCGCGCGCGATCTCATAATACGTAGAAAGTGCGGGGACGCGAATAAATAAACGATGCGATCGTCCGCGCCGCCCTCGACAAGCGTGGATACACCCTCCTCCTCGCATACATCCTCTAAGATGAGATCAATGGAACGTGCCGCACAGGCACCCAGAATACGTGCTTCCTCTTCTCCATCAACTTCCTTTCACTCGCTCTTATACGATGGTTCGTTGTCGCTGACAACCCGAACCACATTGTCCTCCCCGATCTCCTCCACCACCGCATCCATCGGTGGAAAAAAAGGAAGTCGGCATTTTTTATCTTCCCGTAAGCATCTACCGACTTCAAGAATGTTGTCTCCTCGTAACAAGCACACCAAGAAAGTTTACCATACTCCTCTTCGTGATACCTGTCCACCCATCGCACATAATCGCGCAACCCCTCTCCTTCCACACCAACTTAAAACCATCCATCCACTCCTTCAACTCCCTGACCTCCTCATCTAGCCCAACAGTCGTATATGTCGGCTGCCGCCCGGGCTTCGTAAACCCTGGCCCAAATTTCACCTCCACGGCATCCACCATCGTCTGTAAGTAGGGCTGGTGGCCGTACGTGCCGGGATGCCTACATCAAGTTAAAAAAAATTTCGATCGTGGTAAAATTAAGTTTAAGTAAATAAAACATACATAATGTCAATTTCGATTTAAAAAATGATACCCGTACGTAAAAACCACTTCACAATGCGGCGAACGGCTCTCTTCGTACTGCCCTCGTTGCCTTCACCCCTTTCATCGCTCGTTTAATCCCCATCCGCCCAAAGACTCGTTTCCTAAATAAATACTCGTCACTCGGTGTAAATCGAGTGCCGGTAGGGCAGATCGGCGGTATGGCTCCCCGTCTCCCGGGTCGCGCCGGTCCCGGCAGGCGAGCCGATGCCGATCGGCCCAAAGCCGGGTCGACTCGACCTGCACCCTCCCGCTCCACTCCTCCCCGTCCTCCCTCCTCGCCAAATGCACGCTGCTGGGCCGCGCCAAAGACGTCCAAGCTCGGAGTCCGCGGACTCGTCCTCGCTCTCTCGCTCCGGCTCGCCCAAGGCCTTCCCCTTGCCTTTCCCTTTCGAGGTAGGCAAATCGCGGTCCCTCCTCCTTCCTGAGTAGCTCGTCGCGCAACTCCTCCCTCTCGCTCGATCATAATGTACCGTCGAGAGGCTCTACTGTCAGCGTAGCCTCTCATCTCCTCACTTTTTTCCCTCGGCACCTTGTCACATTTCTTTACATTTCCACCGTTTCGCAATATGTTGTTTCAAATTTTAACACCCCCCCGTTCATCTCCTTCCCACACCATTTCAGACTCAGTACCCTCTTCCTAACTGGGTCTACCATGTGCCCGTGTTCCCAACCCACGTCGGAAGCACGTGCTGGTGCTGCATCACCTTGATCGGCCATTGCTTATATCTGCAAAAATTGTAAACAATGCAATAAAATGATTAGATAACAAAAAAATTGCTTTAAACACTGTTCAGGAAGCAGACAGCCCAAGTAACACACCATTCGGTATGTTTAAAGGGTTACGTATTTGCCGGAAATAGTCGTAAATTAACGTACGGGGTATCCGAAAGTTTTCCCGTACAAAGAACATCCAATCGATGTTCAAACAACTTGAGCGGAGTTGTTCGATCAAAAATCACCGAGTTTAACTCTGCTCGGAGTCGTCGAAAACGTGTAAAAATAGACGTACGGGATATTCAAAATTTTTCCCGTGCAAAATGGACTTAAACGGATAGTTCAAAACTTGGACTCGACTTGTTCGCCGGAAATCACAACGTTTAACGACGCGCGGGCTCGCTTCGAAACGCATAAGAATGGACGTACGAAATTTTCTACGAAGAAATCTTACCAAAAACCTTATAAAGATCGAAGAAGAGGTCGATTCGAGGCCGATCCGAGCTTTGATCGGCGGAATCCCTTGAAGATGTTGCTTAGAATCGCCGAATCGTCGGAATCGCCGCCGGAATCGCCGGAAGCGGTGGAATCCTTGCTGAAATCGCTGGAATTGGCCCGGAATCGAGGCCGAGAGCCGGGGTCGACGCCGGAACCGCCGAATCACCCGGGAATCGCCAGAATCGCCGGATCTCCCTTCTGCCGCCGCGGGATCGACGGAATCGACCGCCGCGGGTCGATTCCGGCCCTAAAAGGGCCGGAATCGGTTCGATTCTCGATCCAGAATCGAACCGGGAATCGATCCGGTCCAGTTGACCCGGTCTTCCGACAGAATCGGTCGGATCGACCGATTCCACAAGGAATCGGTGGAATCGGATCGATTCCGACCGATTCCAGGCGATTCAGACCGATTCCGCGGAATTCTTCCCGGAATCGGTCCTTCCACATGGAATCGCCGATCCGATTCCGGAATCGGTCGGAATCGGACCGATTCCACCGATTCTGCAATCAATGGGTCGGTGTGAGTTCGAGTCATTTGTTGGAGAACATGCATTCGAGATTTTAGAGTCGTTAAGCTCCTTACTTGCTCGGGTGCGCTTAACGAGAATATTGGAATTTACCCTATCGAACGTGCTAGATGCATGTAATGGATTGGTTTCGCACTAAGCTTATATAGATCTATCCTACGTAGAACGGAAATTCAAGTGCTTGAGATCTTTGAAATCTATCAACATCTTGGGCCACTTGGTAGGCTTACTCCAAAATAGTGATGTTCATAAGAAAAAACCCTCTTTGGATATCCTAACTAAGACCAGACCTAAACATGGATAAGGCGTCTTAAATCCTCATTCATCCCACATCTCATCGATATATTATCAAATTGGGTGATATATTTAGGCACGTACTTATTCCTCGACTTAAATGTTGCCATTGGTCTAAAAACCTTTCGCACTGTAGGATGCGAGATATTTTTTCTAAACTTTTCTTTCAACTCATCTCACGAGGACATAGGAAGTTGTCTCCTCCTAAAGAGTAAAGTCTCTACATTCTTCCAATAAACCTTAGCTTGTCCATTGAACTTCATTTGGGCAAAGTGAACTTTTCTTTATCGGGAAAACTCATACCAATCAAAGTGGTAGTCCATACCCACTTCCCATTCGATGTAGACTTGGGGATCTAGAGATCCACAAAAATATGGAGTCTCTACTCTAACATTTACTATAAGAAAAATTTCCAAATTGATTGAAGTCTCTCTCTAGATGTGGTGTTTCAAGTGATTTTTTTCGTTTGTGTACAACTCTCATTCGAGGATGGGTAATACCATGTCTTCGATCCACTCAATTTGTTACTCTTTTCGATTTCAGCCGAGAGATTGTCCCGATTGATCTATTCGCCCTAAAGATATCCATCCTACGATTCCTATCAAGTCTTTCTAAGATGATCGTTACGATGTCCGAGTTAGATTAACCCATAGGGATTTGCCGACTATGACCGATCAAACATGCCTTATCGGACCTAGTGGGCATACAAAAAAATGATCAATTTTTTAACTAAAAATTTATTTATTTTTTGTTTTACTAATTGACACTAAAGGACACTCTAACCTACCTATGCCCTAATATCAAATCTGATGTCAAACGGACCGGGTTGACTCTCTGAACCGACTCCCACATACTATCTGATTCACGAGACCAGGTACTCAAATTCGATTCGAGGGTAAAGAATCAATGTAGTTGGGAAACTACAGTGAGGGGTTAGGATATCTACCTATACGAGATTTGTGTGGAACAATAGTAAGAAGAGTAAAGTTCAACTCGGGTTCGGCGCGAACATTAACGAACGTACGCGAAATGAACAAAATAAATAACCGAGAGAAAGATCATAAATTATCTCTACGCTTGTAAAGAGGGCCCGACTAACACGTATTCCAAGAACTATAATTCAAAATAATAGTTTAAAAAATTATCAAGATACCCATTTCTCGTAGGAGAATAATAAACTACATGCAACATATTCTCGGGATCGGTCAAGTTGACAAGTATCGCCCAAACCAAATGCTTGGCTTGCTTCAGAATTTCGTTGCTCAAAGTCGAGATGGAATTTTCTTAGTTGGTGGTGGACGGATGTCAGAGAGAAGCCAGGATGCCTAACTGGAAGAAAAAAGTGTCAACCTGGCGTTAAAAGCTCCAAGTAGCTCCGGCTTTGTCGGTGATGGAGGTTGTAAACAATGGATACGCTTTTGACATTAGAAGATCATAGTAGGAAAAAAAAAAAGGAGAGAGGCAAAAAATAAAGGGTAGAGAAAGAAGACAGTGGGATCACCTTCTTCGAGGATGTTGTGTAAATGATGGTGTCGATCGACGAAGGTGCTCGATGTAGATATATCATCGTCATGAGCTCTCAATACTGAGTGATTGAGTACCCCTCACAGACCTCCCTTAAAGAGACGATGGAAAGCCAAAGAAAAACACACTCTTACTTCAATTTATACTTATTCAACTTGATATAAGAAGAATACATGGTGGGGGGTTTTATAGCTCTTAAAGCTTCTTTCAAATTTTGAATTTTCCTTCGAACACATCCCCGCCTATCAACAACTACCCATTAACTTAGATATAATTACTAACCATCAAAAAACTACACTTCTTAATTCAACTACCTACCAACTTAAAATAATTACTAGTCCTACACTTTAGACTTCCAACCACTACCTACCAACCACTAACTCTAAACGTTCTAATTAATGAAATAAAAATAACTACTTGCCTATTAATAACTACTAACCACCGTAATTAATGAAGCAACATTCTCCTGAGCAAGAAGAGATGAGTGGGCCACCATTTCAAAGAAGATGCAAAAGGTGAGGCGTAATCAAGTCAAGTCGATAGTGTCGATCGTCCAATCTCAATCTGACCAATCCAATCCGATCAAGAATATTGTCTTCGAACCGAGTCCATACCACAAGTCCTAAAGAGATCGTATATAGCCAACCCTAATTAATTGGGATAAGACTTAAGAGCTGAGTATGTAAAATCAAGTCCTCCGTACAAACAAGTTACGATAATTATTAATGATTCAATGCTCACGGTGCTTTCCCAGAATGTCATCCCGAGATACATGTACCAAATGGTAAATATAAATGTATCGTTATCTTCAAGCCCTATAAATAGTTGTTGGAACCTCGAATTTCCTCTTTTTGTAGAAACTTCTTTTTTGGTTTAGGCTAGCATTCACTACTATGAAAATATGTGGTATTCATAGGAGTATTAGCTAATTTGATGTGGTATTATTTTATAGGAACACCGATGGTTCCACAGATTTGCTAAGTGTCGATATGGGTATCACTCACCACTTAGGTGATCCGAACCACAATTTAATTTGCGAGGTTATCCGAGTTCTTTCAAAATAAAATTTGACCTCTCTCCACCGGACTTGCGATATTCGGTGTTAATTACATCGAGCAAACACTCGAAAACCTCGATTGACCGTCACAAGAACATATCGAACGGAAGTCATACATCCACATAAACACAAAGTGGAAGACATATCCCCACGGCCTTACGAGATGGAATTTGGTTGAACTTAATTCAAACTTTTAAGTTTGGGTTCATTGATTTTCTTCTTGATTTAAGATTTGATTTGATTTGTTTTGTTTACGTCTTTGGTCATTTTGTTAACTTAGACAATTTTGAGTTGATCTTTTTTTATTTTGTTTGTAGGAATTAATTTCCATTTTTTTATGTGTTTGTTAGCATTTTCGCTTGATTTAAGTGAATTTCTTAGTATTATTAAGATTTGTTCTTAATAATATTGATCACTTTAAATTTTTATGGTTGATTTTAATCCAACATAACTTGTTTTTGTAGTCATTGGTTGACATTTTTTATGCATTATTTAATGACATAATTTTGTCTGGATTATGTTAACATTTTATTAACGTTTTGATCATTTATTTGATTTGGATTTTGTTATGCACACTTAATTATTTAAGTAGCATTATCCATTTGGCTTGATTTAATTTTTCATGGTTAAATTGGATTCAAACTTAACATGTTTTGTAACCGTTTGTGGTTATTTTTTATGTATGATTTTATGGCATGAATTTGATTTGATTGTGATGGCATTTTTTTGTTAATAAATAAGTCATTATTTGATTTTTATTTAATCAAATTTGATTATTTGATCAAGTTTAGAAATTATTATTCCAATGACTTATTTAATTTTTATCCACCTCTCAAAGTCCACGGGGATTAGATGTCATCTTTGGATGACACATCGGGTCAATCGAACTTGAATTTATTTCATGTCGATTTGAGTACGTGAAGTACAATAAATGAGGGGGCATTCGAGCCTTTGTTCCTCGACACATGTCAAAGTTTGTTCGATTTGGCCAGCACTTCAGCTTTACCGATTTGGGTTTCGGCTTTGCTGGTATTTCGGCTTTGTCGAACCAGATTTTCTTCATATATCCATGAATGGCTTGATTGCATTTGATATGCGGCATTTCTGGAGCTTCTTCGGTTTTGCCGACATTTCGGCTTTACCGATCTGGGTTTCGGCTTTTCCGACATTTCGGTCTTACCGAACCAGATTGTCTTCATATATCCAAGAATAGCTTGATTGCATTTGATATGCGGCATTTCTGGACCATGTTCGGGTTTGCCGACATTTCGACTTTACCGATCTGGGTTTCGGCCTTTTCGGCATTTCGGCCTTACCGAACCAGATTGTCTTCATATATCCAAGAATGGCTTGATTGCATTTGATATGCGGCATTTCTGGAGCATGTTCGGGTTTGCCGACATTTCGGCTTTACCGATCTGGGTTTCGGCCTTTTCGGCATTTCGGCCTTACCGAACCAGATTGTCTTCCTATATCCAAGAATGGCTTGATTGCATTTGATATGCGGCATTTCTGGAGCATGTTCGGGTTTGCGGACATTTTGGCTTTACCGATCTGGGTTTCGGCCTTTTCGGCATTTCGACCTTACCGAACCAGATTGTCTTCGTATATCCAAGAATGGCTTGATTGCATTTGATATGCGGCATTTCTGGAGCATGTTCGGGTTTGCCGATATTTCGGTTTGACCGATTTGGGATTTCACCTTGATTTCCCGTTCGGTTTGACCGGCATTTCGGTTTGACCGATTTAGGTTTTCTATTTTTATCCAAAATAGCGAACTATTTTTGGCCCCTTTTTATGGAAAGGTAGCGCAAAACCACTTAATTTCGACAGCATTTCGGCTAGACCGGAGTTGGGTTGGCTATTTTCTATCCAAAATAGTTTACTATTTTGGGCCCGTTTTATGGAAAGGTAGCGCAAAACCAGCCCCTTTTTATGGAAAGGTAGCGCAAAACCGAGGTATTTCTTACCTTCTAAGGAGTGAGAACTCGGAGTTTCTCTCTCTTCTCAACTCTCTCTTTCTTCAACCCTCTCCAACCCCATACGTATGGCACTTGGGGGGTATTTATAGAGGTTTTTGGAGGGGCAAAAGGGTCATTTGGAAGACCCCACTAAACCCATTTTCGAGTTAGTGGGGTGGTGACCGGAATGGGGTGAAGTTACCACATTTCCCCCCTTCTTTTTCTCTTCTTTCGGTGCTGTTTGACCAGAGTCAAACCGGGGGGGTAAGTTCACCCCCCGGTGCTGGCCCGGTCTTTGACCGGGTCTCACCCCACGGCCGCCCGCGCGTGGGCCACGACCGCCCACTCGGGCGGTCGTTCCCTTTTTTCTTTTTCTTTTTCTTTTGTTAACCGCGGTTCGACCGCGAATTGCCTCCCCCCTTCGGCCCCTTCTCTCTCCCCGACAGGAGACGCCCGCGAGGGCTTTGTCGCGGTGAGCTCCGGCGACAGCTCCGGCGGGCTCCGGCGATGGCGTCGGTGGGCTCCGGCGACGGCGATGGCGACGGCGGGCTCCGGCGACAACGGCGACGATGACAACTGCGGGAGGAGCTCCTCCCCGACGGCATGGCACCCGCGAGGGTTTGCTTGCGGCGCTCCTTCCGGCGACGATGGCGGCGGCAACCGCGGTTGGTGAAGGCGGCGGCAGCTGCGGTTGGAGAAGGCGGCGGCGACAAGGGGTTCTTCCCCCTTTCTTCTCCGCCATTTCCTCTGCCCCTCGCCGCGACGGACACAGAGCCCGCAAGGGCCTTCCCCCCTTTTTTTTGTGGCTGCTCCCGGCGGCTTCTCTCCCGCTGCTTCATTTCTTCTTCTTCTTGTAAATGTGTCAAGAATTTCGGTTTCACAAATGCCCCCCACGGGACATTTCCCGGAGACGAGGTTGAAGGGGAGTGTCCCGTGTCAAAACAGGTTTGATCTTATCCCTTTTTTCGTTTCTTGGTCCGGCCTTTTGTAAGGGACATGTCCTGACATTTCTTTTATTATGTCACGAGTACCTCCCTTTGTTTTGGATAGGGCGGCTTTGATATGTGGTGAACCTCGGTCCAAAGCTAAGAGTGGCCGGGGATAGTCTCGTCGTGGGCGAGGTATGAGCTCCCATCACCTACCACTTCGCCAAGATAGCGCCGTCGAATCAGCTTACGTGCGTATCCTAACTTGTTGGATACTTCCAATTTTTCGATAGCTTGACTTTTTCGTTTCGTCGCCTCGGGGTTGATCGGGCACCGCGATTGGTGCTTGTTTGGTTTTCCTTCTTCTTCTCGTATCCAAATTTTCAGCTTGCCTTGAGCTTGTACTTGTTGTATTACTCTCAATGGTCAACAAATTGACAATATTGAATTCTTCTCATTTGTGATATATCCTTTCTCAAACTTGTGTTGTGGGATGTAACAAATCTCATTGTTTGTAAGACATAGTCACTCCGAAGAATTGTGTGCATGTCGACATATTTGCATAGCATCACCTAACACTAATGCAAATTTGAAAATTACCATGTTGCATGGTCAGAATTATCGGCAGCCTTGATGACATATTGGTTCAATGACCATATGGACCCGAAGGGTTGTGATGGCATGAAGTTTGAACCGTATAGGCTTTGATAACCATGATGATATGAGCTTGATAACCACATAAACCTTTGTTGGTTATGGTGGTGTATGCTCTTTAAGGTTATGTTGGCCAAGGAGACCATGATGGTTTGTGATTGCCTTCTCTTTTTTCTTGAAAACCATATAGACCGCAAGGGTCATGATGGTGTGAGGGGTTTAAGGCTACGTAGGCCGGAGGACCATGCTAGTTTGTGATTTTTTTTTTGAAAAGCCATACAGGCCTTGAGGGCCATGATAGCATGAAAAAATTTTTGAAAATCATGCAGACCGGAATGGTCATGATGATATGAAGATTCAAACCATGTAGCCTTAAAAAGGCCATGGTGGTATGAAGTTAAACCATGTAAGCTTAGAAGGCCACGATGGTATGAAGTTTGAACCATATCGGCTAGTGGAGCCATGATGGTACGAGTTTGAATCATATAGACTTAAAGGCCACGACGGTATGGAATTTGAACCATATAGGCTTAAGGAGCCATGAGGGTGTTGAGTTTGAACCATATAGGCTTAAAGGCCATGACGGTATGAAGTTTGAACCATATCGGCTTAGAGAGCCATGATGGTATGAGTTAAGGTATGAACTTTGAACCATATAGGCTTAGAGAGCCACGAGGGTGTTGAGTTTGAACCATATAGGCTTAAAGGCCATGACGGTATGGAGTTTGAACCATATAGGCTTATGGGCCACGATGGTATGAAGTTAAAATTTGAAGCTATATAGGCCTCGAGGGCCATGATAGCACGGGGCTTTGGAAAACCATATAGACCAAATGGGTCATAATGGTATGAGATTTTTTGAAAACCATATAGACCGAAAGGGTCATGATGGTAAGAGTTTGATAACCACATAAACTTTATTGTTTACGGTGGTATATACTTTTTAAGGCTATGTAGGCCATGGAGACCATGATAGCTTGTGATTTATTTATTTTTTTTTGAAAAGCTATATAGGCCTTGAGGGCCATGATAGCATGATGATGATTTTTTTTTTTACTAGCCTGACTGCCCTTGCGGGTTTTCACCCAGACTAGCCCCCTTTGTATTTTGCCTACATGCCTCAGTGAGGTTTTTCATGTAGCGGGGTTACCTGATTTTGCCTAGGGCACCCTTTCGGTTTTTTTTTTACCCTAGCTAGGTATATTTTGACAATTTTGCCCTTAACCAATCGATTGAAGATGAATGGCTAAGTCTGTCGGGGCATCTCTATTTTTAGCCCCCCTTTTTTTTTCTCTTCTCTTCTTTTTTTTTCTTTGATTCAAGTGAAGAATTCAGGCTTCTTCGGGCCATTGATTGGGCGGTGAGGAATTAAGACTTCCCCTGGGCCATCGGTTTTAAGGGTTTTGTATCATTTAGTTTGTGAACACGAATGAATCACATTCGACTTGTATGATACAAATTCTCGGGCGGCTTCACGCCATCGGGGACCCTTTGGCTTACGAGCACGAAAGGAAGCATGCTTGGCTTATAGGGTATGTCATTGGGGCCTATAGGCTTGGAAGGATGAGAGGATTATCCTCAGCCTTAGGGGTATGAAGTTTGGGGTGACTTTATGTCATTGGAACCCGTGGACTTGTGAGGATGAAAGGATCATACTCGGCCTTGGGGTGTGAAGTTTGGGGTGGCTTTGTGCGGCTTGAACCTGTGGGCTTGGGAGGATGAGAGTATCATGCTCGGCCTTGGGGGTATGAAGTTTGGGGTGGCTTTGTGCCAAAAGGAAACCCATAGGCTTGGGAGGATGAAAGGATCATACTTGGCCTTGGGGTTTAGAATTTGGGGTGGCTTCATGCCATTTGAACCCGTGGGCTTGGGAGGATGAGAGTATCATGCTCGGCCTTGGGGGTATGAAGTTTGGGGTGGCTTTGTGCCAAAAGGAAACCCATAGGCTTGGGAGGATGAAAGGATCATACTTGGCCTTGGGGTTTAAAATTTGGGGTGGATTCATGCCATTTGAACCCGTGGGTTTGGGAGAATGAAAGTATCATACTCGGCCTTGGGGATATGGGTTTTGGGGTGGCTTTGTGCCATTTGAACCCTTTGGCTTAGGAGGATGAAAGGATCATGCCCGGCCTTGGGGTGTGAACTTTTGGGGTGGCTTTATGCCATTGGAATCCATGGACTTGTGAGGATGAAAAGATCATACTCGGCCTTAGGGATATGGGTTTTGGGGTGGCTTTGTGCCATTTGAACCCTTGGGCTTAGGAGGATGAAAGGATCAAGCTCGGCTTATAAGGGTATGGATTTCAAGGCTATGTAGGGGGTAGGGGCCTTACAAGTGTACAAGGTATGTTGGTGTGACATTTGATGAGGCTAGACATAAAAGTCATAATAGACTCAACTCCCAACATTTCTCCTTTTTTTTTCTTTTTTTTTCTTTTAACTAGCCTGACTGCCCTTTTCGGGTTTTCACCCAGACTAGCCCCTTTCATATTTTGCATGTATGTCCTCTTTACGAGGTTTTCACACAAGCAGGTTATCCATTTTCGCTCGAGGTGCCCTTTGTGGGTTTTTTTTTTTCACCTTAGCCGGATTTTGTTTTTTCGACATTTTTGCTCTTAGTTGATCAATTATGGGTGACCAACCAAGACCATCGTGGCATCTCTATTTTTTAGCCCTCTTTTTTGTGAGGAATTTAGGCCTCCCCGAGCCATTGAAATTCTTGCGCGCCGAGACTTGTGAGACAAGGAACAAGGGGTCCCAAGCTCGATCTCGAAGGCATCTATTTTGGGAGAATAGAAGCCCTAAAATTGAACCACACGGGTGTAGGAGTTATGGTGATATGAAGCTTTGGAGGCCAAATAGACATGGAAGTCATGATGGCACCAAAATTATTTGCGGCCATGTAGACTTAAAGTCGTGATGGCACGAGATTTTTTCGAAAGCTATCTCTTGGCCTCGAGGGTCGTGCTAGCATAAAAAGTTTTGAAAACCATACGTACCTTAATGGTCTTGATGGTACAAGGATTCGAGAACCATATGGACTTAAAAGTCATGATGGTATAAGTTGAACAACCATATAGACCTTGCTAGTCATGATGGTGTAAGGATTAGCGAACCATATAGACTTGAAGAGTCATGATGGTGTGGGTTTAACAACCATATAGACCTTGCTGGTCATGATGGTGTAAGGATTTGAGAACCATATAGACCTGAAGGGTCATGTGGTATGAGTTGAACAACCATATAGACATTGCTGGTCATGATGGTGTAAAGATTTGAGGATCATATAAACCTTGCTGGTAATGATGAGATAAGGCTTTAGAAACCATGTAGACTAGAATAGTCATTATGGTGTAAAAGCTTGAAAGTCACATGGACCTTGGTGGTCATGATGGCACAAAACTTAGAGAGTTATAAAAGGTCTTGAGAGCCATGATAACATCAGAGTTTCTATGACGACCATGAACGTCATAATGGTACAAAGGTTTGAAAGCTATGTAGGTCTAAAGGACCATGATAGCATGAGACTTTTTGCAAACCATGTAGACCAAAACTTGAAAGGGTCATTATGGTACAAATGTTTAAAAGTAATTCGTGCCTTGAGGTTTGAAAGCCATGTAGGTTGTGAGAACCGTGATGGCATGAAAAAATTTTGGGAGGCTATATGGGCGTTGAAAGCCATGATAGCAATGTGAGTTTTTTTTTTGGAAACCACATAGACTAAAAAGGTCATTGTGGTATGGAGACTTGGAAAGCCACATAGACCTTGTTGGTCATGATGGCATAAACTTTTAGGAACCATGCGGACCAAAATGGTCATTATGGTGTAAAAACTTGAAAATCATATGGACCTTAGACGGTCACTATGATATGAAATTTCGAGAGCTATAAAGGCCTTGAGGGCCATGATAGCTTGTTGTAGACAAGCGACCTTTGGCGATGGACCGAAGTGGGGGACCTCAACCTTTGGCATCCAAGCTTGTTTCACTTGGGAGAATGCTTTCCCTCGGACCTTTGGGCAAAAGACTTCTCCTATGCCCCCGTCAATGTTCGGGTAGAATTTGGATCTTTAGCCCGTGTAGCTTTAGCCGTGCATCCGCAATGTGGCCTAAGGACTCGCCTTTCGGGCCGAGCGTAAGTCTAGGAGCGATCAATGGATCAATTAGCCTCCAATGCATAATAGACTGAAAATTGTCTTGTCACCCGAGTAGAATGTTGAGGTGTCGTATGTAGGCAAAATTTATCTCAGGCATAGGATTTATTCCAAGCCCGATTAATGTTTTTGAGGTAAACTGATAACCAATCAGCTACAACATATGGACTAATAGAGGATTGATTCCTCGCCAAAATCACAATATCTTGAGTCATTGATAGACTATATACATTCTCCTTCTGGGTAGAGGATTTCTTCCTTGTCCTCTTTGTGGTAGAAATGTTTGTAAGTCATTAATTGATGGCTTGGTTATCAGCTTGAACTTTCCATATTTCACCAATGCGGTGAATTGGTGATCCCTTGCAACATTTCAGATAGGGATTACTTCACCTACCCCCGCGCACTCGGGCGAAAAGTTTGTTCTTGGCCCACGTCGTCACAACATAGTTTAGGGCTTGCCCCTCACCGCCTATGGATATTGGGTCCAACATTTGATTGATTAGCTTGATGGCTCACGAGCCGAAGGTTGATCCCCGTCTTGATAGCTTTGAAGTGGTCGTCTGGTCGGACAACCATCACATTCATTTGGGTGAAAGATTTGTTCCTTCCCCTTGTGTAAATGTTGATAACCGGTCTTTGAGCCGTCCAACCATAGTAACCTGATGGGTTGAGGGTTGGCCCCCACCCGAGCAATCACCGTTTGGGAAGCCCTGACATCTTCTGAATAGAGGATTTGTTCCTCGTTTTTGTAGTGTTTTTGGGCTAAACCAGTGGTCAATTAGCCATGGTATTCTTGTGGGTTAAGGATTGGTTCCTTACCCATAAGTACTTGAACCAGTTAGCCGGAATTGTTTGTTCTCTTGGGAGTTGATTTCCCTTTGGAGCAACTTTGACATGAACCGTTGACCGATCAATCACATCATCTTTTCTGGGTAGAAATTTTATTCCTCACTCATTTGGGAGGTCTAGCCTCTAATTGGGCAACCATTGTGACTGCATGTCATAGAATGAAAATTGATTCCTCGGTGGAGTGGCATTAGCATTGGCTGTTGCTCAGCCAGCCATTGAGATTTTTGGACGAAGTATTTGTTCCTCATCCAGTTGATAACCATTGACATTTGAGTCAAAAAATTTCCTTTGATTGGTGGACATGATTGATTTGGGTTTAGGGATTTGTTCCCACATTGGATGATGGTAGTGCCAGCTTGAATTCGAGAAATTTCTCTATTGACCGGCCAACAACATTGTTTCTTCATTCGAGGCCGATTTGGACCTTTTCTTCTTTTAATTACCCCCGATCCATCAGATTTGTTGGGGGTGAAGGGGTTGAACGTCAACTTGGTGTCATTATTTGTCATTCTGGTCGGATATATTATTGGCAAACAACAATATATGTCTATGATAACCGACTTACACAACTTTGATACTGGGACTTAGGAGGACAGATTCCATCGCCCTGCCCCCAGTATGGCTTGCTTTATTGTAGGGCATGTGAGAGAATAAGCCGATCGAGCATTTTCTTTCCTCTCAGCTCCTCTCTATGAGCATTTGCTTTCCTCCATAGTTAGGATGGTGAAGCATATTGGGCAGCCATCTTCATGTGGTTCTCTTTTGAACTTTGACCCAACCATAGTAGCCTTGATGGCATTGGGTAGAGGTGACATGCATGCCTGTTCGGGCTTCTCGGGTTATTGAGCTTCCCTGGCCGTGTTGAATTCAACATTTGCCTTGACATTCCTTTAAACAACTCCTAGAGAGAGTAGTTGTTCAGACAGTTTAAAACAGGGTTGCCCCCTGTGTGTTGTGTTGAATTTTCAATACCATGACAAATCTGGGTGTTAGGAATCCATATTTGCTTGACTTTCTGGGATTGGTTCCCCCTTATACTGACTGACGTCCAATGTTGAGGATTTGTTCCTGTCCGGCTTGGTGCCCCTTGGGTTAAAGATTTATTCCTACCCAAGATGATAGTAGATGAAATGGAACTACACATCCAATGGTGGCTTTTGATCGGTTCAGCGACCGATTGGCCTTCAATTCCAAAGAGTGGTTCCCTGACCGGGGTATCTTGATAAACGGGTCTTAAGCAGATCCGCTCTAGTAGCAAGATGGGTAGAGGATTTATTCCTTTGTCTTTGCTAGTTGAACCTGCAATAGGCCGGCCTTAATTTTTTTTTGAAGGGCAGGGAGGTTCTTCCTTGCCCGTAATGTGATGGTAGCATTTGACCCGATGACGGGTTTAGCCTCATCGATAACCTCCAATGGTTGAGGTTGATACGGAGAAGGTCTCCAATGGCCTGTGGTCCCCGTCACTATGCAGGGGAAGCTTGACCACTAATCACATTGACTGTGATGTTTTGGTGTGGTTTTGGATTGACGTGTGATTGCGGAAGATTAACCATGTATTGTCCCATGTCGATTGCAGCTTCCTTGATCAAATTTTCTGCTATGTTCATGAACAAATAGCAGTCTTCAGTAGGGTGACCCAACATGCAATGGTATACACAGAAGTTTGGGCCATCAGATTTATAGGCCTCAGCCGACCGCTTAAGCTGAGGCAAGCTGATCAGATTTTCTTTGATATAGGCATCAAAAAGCCTTTTAGCGAGCTCCCGTGTAAAGGAGTAAGACTCCTTCATTTCCTCGACAAGAGGAAGACTATTCCTCCATAGAGCGGGCTTCTTGGCTACAGAGGGGGCATGAAAGGTTGCCACATTGCGACTTGTGCTTGCCCCCGATGTGCAGTCAACCATGTGAACGTCCTTATATAAGGACGTGGAGGCTTTCTCTTTCGCGGCCCTTTGTAGGGTTGCCCGCATAGAACATTTCCCATTCAGACATGACTCAGTTTAGCCTGTCGAATGTCTGAATGTTGGCTATCAGGAGCTTTTCAAAGATTTTAGGGCGTAAGCCCCTTTTGCATCGTCCTACAGCCTCTTTATTTGCCGGCGGATTAGGGCACCTCATGCTGAGATTCCGCCATCTTTTGATGAAGTCAATGGCAGTTTCATCCGCTGCATATCTTCCCAACCCATGACTGAGTTGGGCTTCAACTTGGAGTACCACTCGAAAGTAGGACCTGTGAGAGTGGTAGAAAAGTAGCAAAGTAGACAGGACTCTTCTAGGGCTAACTTGCCTATATGAGTTACATACATTGCTAGTTGTTCTTTAGGTGACCCCCGTCCATCAAATCTAGGACATTTTGGGACCTTGGTCACCTCTGATGGCAGCCGTTTGAACTTATGGTGGACAGGATAGGGAGTCCGATACAAGTCCACGGTCATCAGACCATCATCATGTTCTGCCAGCTTGGCGTCCACAATTTGCTCAATCATCATTGCCTTCTGGCTTGTTTTGGAACTGAGGAGCAGGTTGTTGATTTGGGTAAGGGAGTGTCAGTTGTTCCGGATGCCTCCCTTGGGTGACCTTATGTATGTCAACTAGCCCACGTTGAGGTGCAGGTTGAGACTGTAACCCTTTCAAACTCATGACAAGAGCCCTAAGATCTTGATTTTCCCTCCATAGCTCAGCCAAACTGAGCATGGGAGGTGTGGCTTCGGCTTTTATAGGGGGGTCTTGATGACGTGTTTCCCTTTGCTCTTCTTGTTGAAAAAGATCAACTGGAAGATTTTGTTGTGCCAAAGCCACTTGCTGTCGTGTAACCGGACCTACTCGGGCTGGCTGTCTCAAAGCCTCCCTGACATTCTCAGACCGGTTATTGGAACTTAATGTGTAGCACGCGAAGATTGTCATCTTGCCACGTGCCCCCGGAGTGGCATTTTTTTGCCGCAGGCTCTTTTGAGAGGGAGAGGCGTTCAAAACGGACACCCCTGTGGTTGTTTTTGTTCTTTTCGTGGTGGCGGTAGGTTTAAAGAAGTGATTCTTTGACCCATACACCAAGGTGGTTGATTTCAGGGTCGGACCAGTCCATGACCCCTTGTCGATTGAGGTGCATCAACAACAATATGATGTGCTCGGGTTTTGGAAATCCATATTTGCTTGAATTTTGGGGAGTGGTTCCCCCTTTGAACAGCTCGGTATACACCGAGGTGGTTGATTTCGCAACCATGTGATGCACTTGGGTTTTGGGAACCCAGACTTGCTTGAATTTTGGGGAGTGGTTCCCCCTTGAACAATTTGATGCCCTCTAGGCACATGATTTGCCCCCAGTCAGAAAGACAGTTCAGGAGACATGAGAGCTTCTTTCTACACTCTTCTTAATGACTTTTGGTCAATTTGGATACCGACCGGTCTTCTTCTTCAGGGAGTGGTTTCCTGGCTGAGTCATCTTTGCATAATGGGCCTGTGATGGACCCATTGAAACAACAGGGTGGCCAGGAGATTTGTTCTCCGCCTTAGCTTGTCGAACTCGTGCCGAGTCCATTTTGGTCTTTTTTAAAGGCCGAGGAGTTCTTCCTCGCCCGGAGAGTAGCAGTGACATAGGACCCGATAACGATTTATCTTCATTGGTTCTCTCCAACGGGGCAAACTTGTTGGAAAGTGGTGGTGTGATGTCCCTCACAAAGTTGGCATTGTGGGCTTGAAATGCCCGATAGTGACTTTTGGTCAATGTGGAAATCGACCGGTCTTCATCTTCAGGAAATGATTCCTTAGCCAAGGTGTCATCACAAAATAGACCTTTAAATCTGTGTAGTAGCCAAACGGGCCTGGGATTTGTTTCTTGCCATGAGCAGTTGGACCAATGATAGGTCATCCTTTTTTTTGAATGTCGAGGAGTTCTTCCTTGTTCGACGTGCCATGTTGGCGTATGACCCGATAACGGGTTTGACTTCATCAACCTCTTTCATGGGACGAACATGTTGCAAGGTTGGCCTTGCAGGCTTCAAGTTTGGTTGGGCCCTTTTCAGTTGTGCATGGGCAACCGACACTTGGTCGATAGTCGCAGGCACCGATGTTGGTGCCACATCCACCTTTAGTAAGGATGGGGAGCACGGGCTCCATTGCCTTAGTGGTGGTGATGAATGCTTCATAAGGACTCAGGGTTGAGTCCTCAGTTGTTGGGGTGGCAAGATCCACCCCGAGATGGTTCGATCGCCGGATGACTGAGGGGAATAACCCTGCACGTCAAGGGTACATCAAGGTGCCCCCTGTCGCAGTTGATGACGTAGTCTTCCGAGAAAAAGATTTTCGTCTCCCTTTCCATTGCTTGGTGCTTTGAGTCTTCCTTCCTGAAAGAACAAAGATAGACTAAAGGGATGAAAAGTTATATAAGAATTTGGCAGATTTATGACTTCACTAAGTTGCTGTGACGGAAAGATGAAGGGAGAGAGAGCTCCCACCAGGCGTGCCATTTGTTGGAACCTCAAATTTCCTCTCTTTTGTAGAAAATTCTTTTTGCTTTAGGCTAGCATTGACTACTATGAAAATATGTGGTATTCATAGGAGTATTAGCTAATTTGATGTGGTATTATTTTATAGGAACACCGATGGTTCCACAGATTTGCTAAGTGTCGATATGGGTATCACCCACCACTTAGGTGATCTGAACCACAATTTAATTTGTGAGGTTATCTGAGTTCTTTGAAAATAAAATTTGACCTCTCTCCACCGGACTTGCGATATTCCGGTGTTAATTACATCGAGCAAACACTCGAAAACCCTTGATTGACCGTCACAGCAACATATTGAACGGAAGTCATACATCTACATAAACACAAAATTTGGAAGACATATCCCCACGGCCTTATGAGATGGAATTTGGTTGAACTTAATTCAAACTTTTAAGTTTGGGTTCATTGATTTTCTTCTTGATTTAAGATTTGATTTGATTTGTTTTGTTTATGTCTTTGGTCATTTGTTAACTTAGACAATTTTGAGTTGATCTTTTTTTTTATTTTGTTTGTAGGAATTAATTTCCATTTTTTTATGTGTTTGTTAGCATTTTTGCTTGATTTAAGTGAATTTCTTAGTATTATTAAGATTTGTTCTTAATAATATTGATCACTTTAAATTTTCATGGTTGATTTTAATCCAACATAACTTGTTTTTGTAGTCATTGGTTGACATTTTTTATGCATTATTTAATGACATAATTTTGTCTGGATTATGTTAACATTTTATTAACGTTTTGATCATTTATTTGATTTGGATTTTGTTATGCACACTTAATTATTTAAGTAGCATTATCCATTTGGCTTGATTTAATTTTTCATGGTTAAATTGGATTCAAACTTAACATGTTTTGTAACCGTTTGTGGTTATTTTTTAGGTATGATTTTATGGCATGAATTTGATTTGATTGTGATGGCATTTTTTTGTTAATAAATAAGTCATTATTTGATTTTTATTTAATCAAATTTGATTATTTGATCAAGTTTAGAAATTTTTATTCCAATGACTTATTTAATTTTTATCCACCTCTCAAAGTCCATGGGGATTAGATGTCATCTTTGGATGACACATCGGGTCAATCGAACTTGAATTTATTTCATGTCGATTTGAGTACATGGAAGTACAATAAATGAGGGGGCATTCGAGCCTTTGTTCCTCGACACATGTCAAAGTTTGTTCGATTTGGCCAGCACTTCAGCTTTACCGATTTGGGTTTCGGCTTTGCTGGTATTTCGGCTTTGTCGAACCAGATTTTCTTCATATATCCATGAATGGCTTGATTGCATTTGATATGCGGCATTTCTGGAGCTTCTTCGGTTTTGCCGACATTTCGGCTTTACCGATCTGGGTTTCGGCTTTTCCGACATTTCGGTCTTACCGAACCAGATTGTCTTCATATATCCA
Organism: Cryptocoryne crispatula var. balansae; assembly: GCA_036172225.1. Taxonomy (NCBI): domain Eukaryota; kingdom Viridiplantae; phylum Streptophyta; class Magnoliopsida; order Alismatales; family Araceae; genus Cryptocoryne; species Cryptocoryne crispatula. The sequence continues at coordinate 3,059,343 of CM069923.1, forward strand.
AGAATAGCTTGATTGCATTTGATATGCGGCATTTCTGGACCATGTTCGGGTTTGCCGACATTTCGACTTTACCGATCTGGGTTTCGGCCTTTTCGGCATTTCGGCCTTACCGAACCAGATTGTCTTCATATATCCAAGAATGGCTTGATTGCATTTGATATGCGGCATTTCTGGAGCATGTTCGGGTTTGCCGACATTTTGGCTTTACCGATCTGGGTTTCGGCCTTTTCGGCATTTCGGCCTTACCGAACCAGATTGTCTTCATATATCCAAGAATGGCTTGATTGCATTTGATATGCGGCATTTCTGGAGCATGTTCGAATTTGCCGACATTTTGGCTTTACCGATCTGGGTTTCGGCCTTTTCGGCATTTCGACCTTACCGAACCAGATTGTCTTCGTATATCCAAGAATGGCTTGATTGCATTTGATATGCGGCATTTCTGGAGCATGTTCGGGTTTGCCGACATTTCGGTTTTACCGATTTGGGATTTCACCTTGATTTCCCGTTCGGTTTGACCGGCATTTCGGTTTGACCGATTTGGGTTTTCTATTTTTATCCAAAATAGCGAACTATTTTGAGCCCCTTTTAATGGAAAGGTAGCGCAAAACCACTTAATTTCGGCAGCATTTCGGCTAGATCGGAGTTGGGTTGGCTATTTTCTATCCAAAATAGTTTACTATTTTGGGCCCCTTTTTATGGAAAGGTAGCGCAAAACCAGCCCCTTTTTATGGAAAGGTAGCGCAAAACCACTTAATTTCGGCAGCATTTCGGCTAGACCGGAGTTGGGTTGGCTATTTTCTATCCAAAATAGTTTACTATTTTGGGCCCCTTTTATGGAAAGGTAGCGCAAAACCAGCCCCTTTTTATGGAAAGGTAGCGCAAAACCGAGGTATTTCTTACCTTCTAAGGAGTGAGAACTCGGAGTTTCTCTCTCTTCTCAACTCTCTCTTTCTTCAACCCTCTCCAACCCCATACGTATGGCACTTGGGGGGTATTTATAGAGGTTTTTGGAGGGGCAAAAGAGTCATTTGGAAGACCCCACTAAACCCATTTTCGAGTTAGTGGGGTGGTGACCGGAATGGGGTGAAGTTACCACATTTCCCCCCTTCTTTTTCTCTTCTTTCGGTGCTGTTTGACCAGAGTCAAACCGGGGGGGGGGGGGGGTAAGTTCACCCCCGTGCCGGCCCGGTCTTTGACCGGGTCTCACCCCACGGCCGCCCGCGCGTGGGCCACGACCGCCCACTCGGGCGGTCGTTCCCTTTTTTCTTTTTTTTTTCTTTTGTTGACCGCGGTTCGACCGCGAATTGCCTCCCCCCTTCGGCCCCTTCTCTCTCCCCGACAGGAGACGCCCGCGAGGGCTTTGTCGCGGTGAGCTCCGGCGACAGCTCCGGCGGGCTCCGGCGATGGCGTCGGTGGGCTCCGGCGACGGCGACGGCGACGGCGACGGCGGGCTCCGGCGACAGCGGCGACGATGACAACTGCGGGAGGAGCTCCTCCCCGACGGCATGGCACCCGCGAGGGTTTGCTTGCGGCGCTCCTTCCGGCGACGATGGCGGCGGCAACCGCGGTTGGTGAAGGCGGCAGCAGCTGCGGTTGGAGAAGGCGGCGGCGACAAGGGGTTCTTCCCCCTTTCTTCTCCGCCATTTCCTCTGCCCCTCGCCGCGACGGACACAGAGCCCGCAAGGGCCTTCCCCCCTTTTTTTGTGGCTGCTCCCGGCGGCTTCTCTCCCGCTGCTTCATTTCTTCTTCTTCTTCTTGTAAATGTGTCAAGAATTTCGGTTTCACAATAGTAAATATAAATATGCTTGCCGTAGATTTACAATGCATAGATTCTATCTTATTCCTACTTATCTTGAAACCCTAACACTCTAAAGTGTTTCCTTCCTACTAATTCCTTATATCTCAAGTATCAATACAATAGTCTTCAAACATTAGACACTATGGCATGTCAAAGTCATTTATCTAATTATCACGTCCACGTAAGTAATAAATTCTAAGCGTACATTCTGATATTGTAACCCCCTCTAGTGCCTTTCTTTCCTGAAGAGTGGCCAAATGACAACTTACAAGTAAATTTAAATCATTTAGGATCAACCGTACGGATTTTGTGTCACTTTATTAAAGATAATTAAATTATTTAAATTATATTGAATTACTCTCCTTCATGTTAATTTAGCATTATCACGTCTTTTTTTGTTTCTATTATTTTTCATATTTTTAAAGTAGAGCTTTTTTAGGTCTACATTTAATTTGTCTAAACTATCTCAATCTCTCTTTTAATTTGTCTACAATTATTGCTACTCTCACATTTTCTCTAATATAATTATTATTTATTTTGTATGTAATCTGATATGACCACTTATCTATTTAAACATTCTCATTTCAACAACACTTATTTTAGATATATTTTTATTTATTTTAAATCTTAAAGATGTACAATGAAAAATTTTCAACTTTAGTGGAATCTTGCGATCACGTAAACTTTTGTAGTAAATATCTACTTCATCCATCATGATTTAATCTTAAAATTCTTATCCCATTCTCCATATTTTTTGAATAATTGAGCCAAGATATTTAAATTGAGTACTTTGAAATAATATTACTTCATACAAATTACCGCATCTTTTTATCTTTAGTTTTCATTAAATTTACAATGCATATATTTTCTCTTATTTCTAATTATCTTGAAACCCTTAAACTTTGAAGTGTTTCCCTAAAATTTTAACTTCCTACTAATTCTTTGTCACATCTAACAATACAATATCACATGCAAACATTATCACTATGGTACATCATCTGGTATAATATTTGTTGATTCATCCATTAATAATGCAAAAAATACAAGGACTTATTGCAGATTCTTAAGGTAAATCAAATGAAGTAGGCAAAACTCTTGCTTGTCCTCCACTTGTGAATAGATTAATAGTTGCTTCATCATACTTATATTATATCACTTAAATATCTTTTTCTCCAACACACCATAAAATATCTTTTGGGATTATACCATAAGTAAAGATTGTGGAATCAAAATCAGGAGATGGATCGGTGGGCCCTGATTCCTATCAAATCATCCAATTTTTCAGAATAAAAATTGATACAAAATCGGTCTGGATTGGTTCTTCAAAAAGCCCTAAAAACAAAAAAAAATAACAACATATTGGGACCAACATAGGCCCCAAAATGGGCAGAGAATGGCCGCTGCCTTCCCCACCCATTATCGGTCGCCAAGGCGCCTGAGGCAAGCGCGTCTAATAACTTAAGTTTGGTTGCCGCTGTTGTTTTTTTCTTTAACATTTGTTTGTCCATACTCATGACATGCTCCAGATGCGCAGAAAATACTTTGCGGGGTTGTCATTTAAGGAGTCCTATGTCCGTTGTTTATGCGTAAGAAGCTGGGACCTTATGGGACTGTTTAAGGTGCTGGATCCGCCAGCCAATGACTTGTTAATCAAAACACTTAATTGTTTGAGTGGACAGCAGCAGTGAGCCCCAAAGTCCCAAAAGACAATGACAATTCAATGATCTTAAAAGTGAAATACAACTTAACACTCTCGCCACTTAAGGGATCACTTAAAAGCCTAAAAAATTAAAAATTAAAGAGCCCAAGATACTTTGAGATTGATTGGACCGGCCCAATGGGCTTGAAGACATGACTGGTGGCAAGGTACCCTAGAAGGCCTTCCACTGTTCGCTTTGAAGACTTGAAAACATAGATGGTGGCAGGGTACCCCCAAGGGGGCCTTCCCACCATTCGATTGGAAGACTTGAAGACAAAGGTAAGTAACAGGGTACCCCAAGGGGGTCTTCTAACGGTGCAGTTCAAAGACTAGAAGACAGCCAGTGGCAGGGTACCTCAGGGGCCTTCACACTGTTCAGTTCGGAGACTTGATTTGGACTGGATCGTAGTTTGAGGCATTTAGGTCAAGAAGAAGTTATTTTGGGCCAGTCCATTAACTCAAACCTTAATAACATAAAAAAGAAATTAGAGGTTAACAATGAGTTATCTATTTCTAGGTCCATAATTTTGAGAATGGATGTATAATACATTGTAAGTACATTGTACCGACCTTTTGAAGAGCAAATGTTTGACAAACCATGACCATATTTTTTAATATTATGAATGAATTATATTTGAACATATTTCTACCATGTTATACCCAACTGACTAAACAATGTCAACTGGTCTACGGATATTGGAATCATCTCAAGATAGCCAGTGAGGCGAGATCTCACCAAAATATTTTGATATTCTTGCAAGATAGAGTTAGGAAGACACCCCAGAGAGACGGAGATGGCAAGCAGCAGGCAGAATGCAGCAGCATGGATTGAGGCCGCCCATGCTATCTTCCCCATCTGAAGGGTCTCACGGTCCAGACTCGGACCCAGCAGCAACCCAGATAACATGGATCTGAAACTTGCGTTGCGGATCTGGTGCTTAAGGGCCTTAAGATTCACAACTTGAATCTCAGGTCTCAGCCAGGTCTACGATCCCAGACCAGCAAGGCCCTTCCCTTGGATCTCAGCAGTCCGTTGAGACCAAAACTCTCGGATTTTCCATGATTTCAAACCATAGGCTGGACCTATGGTCACTGCTAAAGTTGGCTTCAGTTTTGGGACATCAACCTACAGTAAGTTTATATAGCTTTCATAACTGCAGTTGTTAGGGAGGGCAGTTCCACTATTCCTAGAAAGGACCGCCTGTTCAAGATGCCAACATGTAAAGGAGGAGGGATCAGCCCATGGCCTATAGAACCTAAATAACCCTAAGATATTCTGCTCCATGTTGCCCAGTTATGCAAATAAGGATGGGGAAGAGAGAATAGAACCAGAAGGTGGAGGACAACTCTGTACTACAGGTGGACCTCAGTTCTGCAGCTGAAGGTTGAAACCTCATGAGAACAACTCTGGAAGCAGTCCAGAGCGACATATTTTGATCCCTCGGCACACCGAAGGCACAGTGGCAGAATAGTAGGTCAGCAAGGATCTTTCTTCTTGTCATCCCACTCGATCTCCATATCTTTCTCTCTTTCTCACAGATATGTGCACAAAAAACTATGTAATTGAGGGTAAATTAAGTCTTTTTCTAAACGTCATATAAATTAACCATAAACGAGCTCATATAAAAGCTTAGAAGTTACAATAGAACTGTTGAACCGGTTAATTTTGACAAAAAAAAAATATACCGACAAGCAACACATTTTTATAAAATAACTCAATGTGCATACATGTATTCCTTCACAAACATGTTTGTACAACTTGCCGGAATTTAAATTTGAGAACACAAATTCCTCGAAATTCATCCGGATCGTGGTCAAAAAAAATGGTGGAAATAAATGACCACTGAATACAATGGAAATAAAATAAAATAAAAGACGATGTCGTCACCCTTCCCGATGTCGTCCCACCGTTGTTGGAGCTGTCGGTCAAGACGGGACGAACGCACGAAGCGCCCCACGACAGTGGAAGACCGCTGCCGACCAGTGTCGTCACGGGTTGTCGCGACAAGTTTCGCAACCGCAAAAAACTGCCGTCGACGTCGGAGAGGACTTCGACGCCACTGCTAAAGGCCACCGTCTATAGAAGCACGTCAAGGGGAAGGTCGCTGCCTGGGCTGTCAAAAAAAAAAAGAAGAAAGGAGAGCGCTGAAGAAATCTGTCCCCGGTAGATTTGTTGTGCGCCATTGACAAATAGAGGAGAAGGGTCAAGAAAAAGACCCTCACCAAACGCTGCTGAAGCGAGCTCTGTCGAGACGTTCACCGTCGAGAGAGGCCCCGCTGCCAGGTCCTTGCGTGCGCACCGGCACTGCTAAAAGGCATCTCCCCGCAAAGCCTTGCGCTGTAAGGTGAAGAAATGAAGAGAAAAAAAACCCTCTTCGTAGGGTCCTAACACCCTCGCCAAAGCCCACCGGAAACCGCTGCCAAAAAAAGAACCTGTGGCGAGCAGGTTTCTGTGCGCCAGGGGGGAGGTAGAGCGTCGGAGGAAGACCGCCGGATTCTCTACAGCAGCACCACCGGAAGGAGTCCGCCGGAGGGACTGCCGCCGTAAAGGCCGGCCGGATGGCTGCCTCCGTGCAAACGGCCGCCGAAGGAGATCGCCAAGCACCGCCCGTCACCGCCGGGAGTCCTCTGCGCGCGCACCGTCGAGGCGGAGAGGAGCTCCCGCGCGCGCACAGACCGTCGGAGGAGGTCGCCGGGAAGCTGTACGCCGCCGCCGGGGCCCTGCGCGCACGCCCTCTGCCGCAAAGTCCGTCGCCGTCTAGGTTCCCCTGCGCGCACGCCGTCGAGACCGAGAGGAGCCGCGGGCGAGTCTGTCGGGGAGAGAGAACCGAGAGGAGAGACGGACGTGGGCGGCAGTTCCGCGCTAGGTGCAGGTGACGCCAGCAAATAAAAAAAAAAAGCAAAAAAAAAAGCAAAAAAAAAGGGGGCGCCCGCGCAGGCGCAGCCGGCTGCGTGGGCCGGTGCGCCGCGCGGGCTCGCGCGGCAGCGCGCAGCAGCGGCCGCTGCTGCGCGGGCCCTGGTCAACCCGGGGCTGCTCCCGGTTGACCAGGGAGCTTTTTTTCAAATATAAAAAAAAAAGGGCACACGACTCCGGTCGTGGACCACGCGCGCGCCCACGCGCGGGCGGCCGCGGATTCAGTCAGCCGGGGGGTGAACTTACCCCCCCGGTTTGACCAGGTCAAACAGTGCATAAAAATCAGGAAAATGGGGAAAAATGGGGGTAACTCCACCCCACTCCGGTCACCCCCCCACTAACTCGAAAATGGGTTTAGTGGGGGCTTCCAAATGACCCTTTTGCCCCTCCAAAAACCTCTATAAATAGCCCCAATGGCCATACGGGCATGGGGTTGGAGAGAGTTGAGAAAAGAGAGAATTGGGAGGAGAGAGAAGCTCTACATTCTCACCTCTTAGAAGGTAAGAAATGCCTCGGTTTTGCGCTACCTTTCCATAAAAAGGGGCTGGTTTTGCGCTACCTTTCCATAAAAAGGGGCTGGTTTTGCGCTACCTTTCCATTAAAAGGGGCCCAAAATAGTTCACTATTTTGGATAGAAAATAGCCAACCCAACTCCGGTCTAGCCGAAATGCTGCCGAAATTAAGTGGTTTTGCGCTACCTTTCCATTAAAAGGGGCCCAAAATAGTTCGCTATTTTGGATAAAAACAGAAAACCCAAATCGGTCAAGCCGAAATGCCGGCCAAACCGAACGGGAATTCAAATAGAAAACCCAAGTCGGTCAAGTCGAAATGCCGGCCAAACCGAACGGGGATTCAAATAGAAAACCCAAATCGGTAAAGCCGAAATGCCGGCCAAACCGAACGGGGATTCAAATAGAAAACCCAAGTCGGTCAAGCCGAAATGCCGGCCAAACCGAACGGGAATTCAAATAGAAAACCCAAATCGGTAAAGCCGAAATGCCGGCCAAACCGAACGGGGATTCAAATAGAAAACCCAAATCGGTCAAGCCGAAATGCCGGCCAAACCGAACGGGAATTCAAATAGAAAACCCAAGTCGGTCAAGCCGAAATACCGGCCAAACCGAACGGGAATTCAAATAGAAAACCCAAATCGGTAAAGCCGAAATGCCGGCCAAACCGAACGGGGATTCAAATAGAAAACCCAAGTCGGTCAAGCCGAAATGCCGGCCAAACCGAACGGGAATTCAAATAGAAAACCCAAATCGGTAAAGCCGAAATGCCGGCCAAACCGAACGGGGATTCAAATAGAAAACCCAAATCGGTCAAGCCGAAATGCCGGCCAAACCGAACGGGAATTCAAATAGAAAACCCAAGTCGGTCAAGCCGAAATACCGGCCAAACCGAACGGGAATTCAAATAGAAAACCCAAATCGGTAAAGCCGAAATGCCGGCCAAACTGAACGGGAATTCTAAATGAAAACCCAAGTCGGTCAAACCGGAACGCCGGTCAAACCGAACGGGAATTCTAAATGAAAACCCAAGTCGGTCAAACCGGAATGCCGGTCAAACCGAACGGGAATTCTAAATGAAAACCCTAATCGGTCAAACCGGAACGCCGGTCAAACCGAACGAGAATTCTAAATGAAGACCCAGATCGGTAAAGCCGTAATGCCGGCCGAACCGAACACAAGTCATGACATGTATTGAGAAGAAAGGCTTGAAAGCCCTCTCATTTGTTGTACTTCTATGTACTCAGATCGACATGAAATGAAATTCAAGTTCGATTGATGTGTTATGTTACTCCAAAAGTGACATCAAATCCCCATGGACTCCAAAAGATGGAATAAACTAAATAAATCATTTAAATAATTTTCAAACTAAATCAAATAATCAAATCAAATCAAATAAGTAAGTTTGATTAAATCAAATAATTACTTATTTATTAACAAAAATGCCACCAAAACCAAATTAAATTCATGCCATAAAATCATACATAAAAAATGACTACAAATGGTTACAAAACATGTTAAGTTTAAATCCGACTTAACCATGGAAAATTAAATCAACCCAAATGGATAATGCTACTTAATTAAATAAGTATGCATAACAAAATCCAAATCAAATAAATGATCAAAACATTAATAAAATGTTAACATAATCCAACCAAAATTATGTCATTAAATAATGCATAAAAAATGTCAACCAATGACTACAAAAACAAGTTATGTTGGATTAAAATCAACCATGAAAAATTAAAGTGATCAATATTATTAAGAATAAATCTTAATAATAATAGTAAATTCACTTAAATCAGGCAAAAAATGCTAACAAACACAAAAAAATGGAAATTAATTCCTACAAACAAATAAAAAAAAAGAGATCAACTCAAAATTGTCTAAGTTAACAAATGACCAAAGACATAAACAAAACAAATCAAATCAAATCTTAAATCAAAAAGAAAATCAATGGACCCAAACTTAAAGTTTGAATTAAGTTCAACCAAATTCCATCTCATAAGGCCATGGGGATATGTCTTCCAGCTTTCTTTATGTGGATGAATGACTTCTGATCAATATGTTGCTGTGACGGTCAATCAAGGGTATTCGAGTGTTTGCTCGATGTAATTAACACCGGAATATCGCAAGTCCGGTGGAGAGAGGTCAAAATTTATTTTCAAAGAACTCAGATAACCTCACAAATTAAATTGTGGTTCAGATCATCTAAGTGGTGGGTGATACCCATATCGACACTTAGCAAATCTGTGGAACCATCGGTGTTCCTATAAAATAATACCACATCAAATTAGCTAATACTCCTATGAATACCACATATTTTCATAGTAGTCAATGCTAGCCTAAAGCAAAAAGAATTTTCTACCAGAAAAGAGGGGAAAATTCGAGGTTCCAACAAGAACTTAAAAGCAGCGACTTAGAGAGAATTGTTTAAGATTACAGGGATTGAAATACAAAGGTGAGATTCGTGGATTAACACCCAATTAGACAAGTTTACAGGGAGCTAGGACCAAATTGCCCATAACCATGGTTCACAAAATCGGCTGCTTCCATGATTGGATCGGCATACGCAGACTCAATTTGGGGAAAAAAGACATCCACCCCCAGATTCCCGCTGGAATCGGTCGGAATAGACTGAATTAGCCTAGATTGAGATCGATTCGGCTTGAATCAGTTGATTCTGGTGACTCGTCACGAGAAGCAGATGGCAGTGGCACCCCTACAGCATGGCAACATCTTCTCCACCTGATCCCAAGTCATGCCTCCCTCACCTGATATGGCGGGAAAGAGATAGTGGCGGCATTGTGCCACTGCAATTCCCAGTAGATTCCGGCCCCTAAAGAGTTGGATCGGACCAGAATCTCATGTGAAAGCTACTTCTAGAGGTTTTTTGCGTTTTTGTTGTTTTTTAGGAGTTTTTGAAGAACCGATCCAGACCCAGACTGAAGAATCCGCTTTGCTTAGCCGTAAGCCATTCCTTATAACCCTAATATTGCAGTTATGCAGCTTGTTAAAAGCAGCATAAGAAAAGAACACAAAAACAAGGGTTCTAGAAGAACGCAAGGATTTATCAATGCCCATCATGTTTCAGTCAGTAACTATCAACCTTTTGCAGGCTTCAAAAAAGAAAAAAATAACAGAAGGATATGTTTTAATTTGTCAACATCAAATCTAACAGAATTTACCTGCTCCCTTTTCCTCAGTTCTGCTTCCTTTGCCTGAAGTTCCTTCTCCTTCTTCTTAAGATCCTAAAGAAAAAAATGGATAGAATGTTGCAAAAGTAGATAAAAATTAAACAATAAGAATTTCTGCAGTACCTTTGCATTGTTAAGTGGAATGTCAATTGTAGCACCACGATCATTGTAAAAATCAGCCGGTTCAGGAGGTAGCGGCGAAAGTCTATCTAAGGCAGGAGGGACACTGCTACGATTCTGGTAGACGTTTCATATGCAAAAAACACATAAATTACATGGTTAGTTGGTAATGTGGGATTATTCACTCTCTTTGAAAAATTTAGTTTGAATTATAATTAAAACTAGCCTAAATCTAGTGACATAACAAATCTGCTGCAAGAGCGGTCGTCCTGGAATCCCTAGCCAACAGAGTTGAGTTTGTGGAAAATCATCTTGCCTACTATGTCGAGTGATTTGGAATTCATGAACAAAAGGATTTTCAAAGACAACTTTGAGAAGCTGTGTCCGATTGTCCTTTTGATGACGAACCATGTCAAGGATTGATATTATGCCTGTTCAGGAGTGCATTTAAATCAGTCTACCTTCTGGGACATATTCTCTTCTTTAAAATTGTTTTTCCTTTAACTATCTTTATTTCTACTTCTACACCCTTGTAAGAAGTCTTGTAATTACTATTTTTCATCAATATAAATTTGGCCTCTCAGGACATGTTCAAAAAAAAAAAAAAACTCCCAAACTCAGAATGCCACATGCTAACTTCAAAGAGAACTCAAAGTTTTCTATGGATCCATACTAAACTATCCTCGCCATGGGTATCGTGAACCCCTTTATTTAGCACATCCAAAAGCAACAAAAAGTCAGTCCACTTCCTCCTCCTTTCAAGTTCCTTCTAAAAGTAATATTCCAAGAGTAAGTTTGATTGAACTTAATAAGCTCTGAAGTCTGATCCAGTCAGACTTTGCCATATTTAGACTGTTTGATAAATTCTATTAATTCAGATCTGAACAGAGATAACTGCCAAGGTTACAAAACAGTTTATGGTCGATTGTGACAAAAACATGATTTTAAATATTCATGTATGATCCTCTGGTATAACCTCAAATATCTTAAAGCTTCTTTTACCTTTCTGGAAAAAGAATCTCGGTATTGATTTAGCTTGAACAAGTAGGAAAATGGATGTCATTCCATAGGAATATAGATAATTCAATGATATGTATAAAATATGTATTAAAGTTGTTGGGTTCTTTGAAAATGTTTTATTTGACCTCCCCCTGTCAGACTTGTGAATTACTGATGCTAATTACATCGAACACCCTTGATTAGCTGTCATAGCAATTTGTTCGTAGAAGGCGTACATCCAAAGAAAATAAATGCACATGAGCGATGGCTCCATGAACTTAATGGAATGCAAACTTAATATTTTTGAATTTCATTTAAGTTCGTTTGAGTTTATTTGAGAATTTGAACTATTATCTTTTTTGTTGAGAGTTAGTGTTGCTTGTCTTTGAAATTATCTTTCAAATTCAATCTGAGTTGATTAAGTTCAATGGTTGTTCATTTTTATTAAGACTTAATGTCTCTCAAGTTTAACGTCTTTTCTTTTTTTTTCTTTTTTTTAGGTTGAGTTCTAAGATTAATCTTTAAGTTTGGTTTTCACATTTGTCACGTTTTCTTTTAGTATGGATTCTCTTGTCTGAATTCCAGACCTCTTACTTTGGATATTTAGACTTAGGATTCTAAAGTTTGTGTTTCAGGATTTAGCGGATTTCGATTTTTTGATTAAATGGTTTTTTTAATTTGAGAGAGTACAGACCCGTCCTGTTTTTTATCTCAAATTCTTAATATATTATTTTTGTAGATTTTCTGTTTTAAGCTTCAACATTCTGCAGACTTCTGATTTTTTTAAATTTTTTGATTTCTGGGCTTTCTGAACTTATTTTAGAGTTCTCATAAAACTGAGGTTCCCAGATTCCTTGAATTTTCATATTTTTCTGCACCTTGTGATTCCCTTTTTTTATTGTTGCAGATTTCTTATTTATGCCTTTTTGTTTGCTATTTTAGTTATCTTGTTTCAAATTGCAAGAATAGGTGGACTTGATCTGTTATGTTTTTTTTTTGTTTTTTTATTCTTAGTTCCTTTATTTGTTTTGGTCTCTTCGGTTGATTTTGAGACACCAGAGTATTTAATTAATTTATTATTATTTTGCTTATTTGATCTGTTTAGTTTATTTTTGTTCATAAATTGGATTTTTTTGTTTGAAAGATTCATTATAGGTGTCATAATTATCTGCAATTTCTATTTTGACTTGAAGATTTTCTGTTTGACCAGGCTGGCCAGAAGTATAATATTTTCGGAATTATTTAATTATGATATTTTTCTTTAAGTCAATGGGGCTTCTTGGAAGCCCCTGATCGCATTATAAGTGCACCGAATTTTGAATTTCCATTGATTGGAGAATCCAAGTACAAAGTACATGTGCGGGAGGCATGAAAAACTATGATCCCAATGAGCTTGAATGAATCAGAATTAAATCCATTAAACCTTTAATAGGCATACACGTGCATAGCTCAATGGGTATCCATCCCTTAAAAGAACATGTATGACTTGGGGTCTTTATTAGATATTGTATACCAACCTTATAGAGCATAAGACATGCATAAGGCTGGTCCCCAATTAGCTCTTCGTTATAGTTCTTTTAGGTTACCAAAGCGTAGGGTGTGCACAAGGCCAGCCCCCAATTAGCCTTGATTGTTAGATTAGCTCTCCAAAGACATATGGTGTGCACAAGGCCGGCCCCCAATTTGTCTCGAATGAATTATTATTTAAATCTAGATCGAGACGTAGGGTGAGCCCTATTAGACTGGCCCCCAATTAGTCTCAATTTGAGTAGATTATGAATTTTATCAAGTTAAAAATGCATGTCCACGGTCCGCTGATCGGACCCCTTCAAATTGTTCTCTTATGATCCCAACGATCTCTTCTTGACATAAGTTGACATAAGCCCTGGCATTAGTTTGCTCTTGGACAGATGAGTGGCATGTGGACTGTGAGGACTAGGTGGCCCCATGGACTTAGAAGAGGACGCGGGAGATTGCACGTCACCTGTTGGTTGTCTGGTGCTGTGAGGAGGCTTCATGAGCAATAACGGTAGCGATGGGAGATGCTAACAAAAGACGGAGCAGACAAAGCGGGGGATCTCTACGGCAATGGAAGATGGAGCGGTGGCTCCAATGGTGGTGGAAAACGGAGTTGGTCACCTTGATGGCTTCTGCAGGGAAAGCAGGAGAGGCCGACAATGGCAGCGCCGCAGCAGGGGATGGAAATGGTGCCAACAGCAAATGCAGAAGAGGGAAACAAGGTCAGAGATGGCTGAAGGGTAAAGAGGCAACGTCGACAGCCGCTTCTGCCCCTTGCTCCTCTGCTATCTGGGACCCTGGAAGATGACCACGGCGATGGAAGAAACAGGGGAGAAAATGGTGATGGTGGAGAGAGATGACAATGGCTTCAGCAGTGTCTTCCGAAGTAGCTGAAGAAGGAGACAGTTACTCCTTTCCTCCCCCCTCTCCCCTTTTTTCTCCCTTTCTCCTTTTCGGGAGTCTCGAAGGCTCACTCATATATAGGCCAAGGGCCTTGCTGCCATCGAGGGAAAACCAGGTGGTGTCAGCTGCCCTTGTCAATAATCATGGACGCCTCTAACCTCCGCGATCTTGTAGAACCAGTCTACAACATCAGTTGCCATATTTCAAGACCGATGGGCCTCTGCGATGTTTGGGGTTGAACCTCCCGCCATTGGGGAGGTGTCCTGATGTCACAAGCTTTCTACATGCCAACTCCTCTAGTCCGGATGGGCAACGGAGCCTTCTATAATGTGAGATATCCCGCACAATCCTAACTAATGGGTCCACACCGCTCTTGGGGTGCTCGGATACTCTGCGGTGCCCTCCTCCAGAGCCTCCAAAGGTCTCAAGCTCTGCAGGTGCTCCTACACTTTCGGAGGATAACCACAGTGGGTTGTGCATCGTCCGACCAGATCGTAATCCATTCCAAATTGATGCACGGGGCTTCTTGGCTACCGGAGAGCCCCTTCTTCCTTTGCAGTACCCCGGGGATCTCCTAATTTGTCAGGCATCAATCGTGGTAGGTTTCCGACAGCGGGGAGCCCCTTCCCAGCTCTGTAGGATTCCCTGTGAGACTCTTTACCCCCAAGGGCTTCTAACTTGCTTGGTACTCCTGGAATTGGCTCCGGTTGGTCGCTCTCTGCCTTGCATTTTAGTACTGGACTGCCCTGATGTGGGTTGTGTTCCTCGGCCCACGTTTAACATAGACCAGTCAGTCCGATCCCGTCAGGACTGGAAGAGAGGTCATAGTGAAGTTTGGATCTTGGCGGTTCCGGATCCAAGTTTAATTCAAACTTGTATTAAGCAATTTTACATGTATCTGACCATGCCTTTCGAACCTCCTTGTGTGGAACAACTCTTTCTCTCGGTCTGCTCTCTCTAGTTTCCTTGGTTAGCCTTGTTGGGTTCCCATCGTAAGTTAAGCTCCTCTTCTTCTTCCTCTTCACCCTACCATCTCTGGAAAGGCTGATGTAGTAAGGCATTTTTTGTTCTTTTTTTTTTACTGCAGACATTGGGTCACTGCACAAAATTGAGAGACCCTGTCTCCCCTTGTTCCTCCCTTCTCTGGTGGTTTGCAGTTAGCAGGTCGGCTACCTTCCTCTTTGTTGTTTTTTTTCCTTTAATATATATATCAAACTCGCCAAATCCTGAATCAGCTGTTATTGGGCTTTACAGGTGTTCGGGTTATATCTTTCCAGGCCGGAGACTCCCCTGTCGTGGCAAGATTTGAGAAGACATATTTTCCTTAGGCGGCCCTTCTTCCTTGGTAGTAATTTAGTAGCATTCTGACTAAGCCCATTAATATCCTGACCCTCAGCTGCCTATGCTGTTTTTTAGTCTGTTTGTTGTCCATTTCGGCACAGCGATGCTCGGGTTCAAATTTCACACTTGGATTTGCCCAGTCTGAATCTTTTAGCTAAGCTCCCTAGAGCGCATGAGCTTTTAATGGAACATCCAATTAAACCTCGTACTGCTCCTTTTTTGTGAGAATTTAGGCACTAACACCCTCTTATGAAAGGTTGATAATATTTATGTTCTCTCCCCTCATGTAAAGTACTCTCTCAAATTTATAGTGACATTCACAACTTTAAAAATATAACACAGTGTTTATCACTATTTTAGTTTTATTTATTTAATATACTCAATTACTACATTTAAATATTATTATCAAACAATATTAACATATTTAAAATTCAGATTTAGATGTTAGTTATTACTTTATCAAACAATATTAATCACTAAGTGTTCAGATATTCATATAACATACTCATACCATAGTTGTCAAGGCGTCCGCCTAGGCGGCAAGGCACTTTTCCAATAGCGCCTTGCTAGGGCGCCTTGCCTGGGGCCAAAAAGGTGCCTAAGGCTCCCGCCTAGGTGCCCAAGGTGCCCAGGCAAGATGCCCTGGGTATTTTTACATGATTAAAAAAAATTGAGGAGTTTTGTCCCCTTGATATCCCTCACAAAGGACATATATTTAATGATAGTTTGAACATATTAATATATTTCACTATCACTTATAATATCATACATATCGAAGATTTATGATTATAAACATATATTATATACTTAATTAAATTCTTTTTCAGCTCTTTCTTCTCTCTCTCTCTGTCTCTCTTAAGTCTTAATTTATCAAGATTAACTCCTCATTCAAAAATAAATACCCACACTTTCATAATTACATATATAAGATCACTTATATTATTACATACTTATAAGGTCTATCTGCGACTACTCTATGTCCCCCATTTAATAATATTATAACAATATTTCACTATCACTTATATTATCGCACATATATAAATTTTATAATTACAAATGTGTTATATACTTAAATTTATAAAAATCTATTTAACTCTTTTCTCTTTCACATACACATCATATTTACTTATATACATAAATAAAACACTCATATATAATTATAACGTAAAAATATAATTATATTTATGCATATTTTTGTGTATCACAACCTTTGACACAGCCTTCCTTGAATACCGCCTTGACCGCCTAGGTGACACCTAAGCAGCCGTCTTGTCGCCTAAGCGAAATCGATACCCTTCAACGCCTTGGGTGCCTTGTCGCCTTGACAACTATGACTCATACATAAAAAGTGAATCTCATGTTTCATATTTCAGACCTCAGTGTTATCAAATGCTACCAGAGGATGAGAAAGATAAATCCAATTCGACTAATAACAGCTTCCCTCCCAATTGTTCGTAATAAAGTAAAGTAAAGGAATTATACTGCTAAAGAAACGTTACCACTATGTATCTTCCCATAACCGAGTCTTACTCCCATCACCGAGAGTAATAGCAGTTGAAGAAACAAAGAAACTTAAGTTGTCTAGAATGTCTTTCCAAACCTTGAAATTCCATCGTGCAAACTAAAGCCCCTTAACCAGCCTGAATGATCACCCAATTGGTATTTGGAACTCACCAAATCGCTTGGGCATCGCCTAGGTGGTCAAGGCGGAAGCATTAGATGTGCATATATATATATATATATATGTACATCATAGTTGTCAAGGCGACAAGGCGCCCAAGGCGTTGAAGGGTACCGATTCCGCTTAGGCGACAAGGCGGCCGCTTAGGCGTCGCCTAGGCGGTCAAGGCGGTATTCAAGGAAGGCTGAGTCGGGAGGTTGTTATATATAAAAAAAACATAAATATAATTATATTTGTTATGTTATAATTGAATATGAGTGTTTTATCAATGCACATAAGTAAATATGATGTGTGTGTGAAAGAGAAGAAAGTTAAATAAATATTTATAAAATATATAACTCATTTATGATTATAAAATTTATATATGTGCAATAGTATAAGTGATGGTACATGTACATATATATTCACTTTGATTCACTAATGATATATACATTAGGTGCAACTGACAAGGCCTTTTAAAATTTATATATGTACATGTACATATATATTCACTTTGATTCATGGAAATCTGTGGTCCTGCCACTTTCAAAAAAAATGTATATACACACATATATATACATATATATAATTAGACGTTGATACTATATGTATTTATGCATACATATAGTATGTTATAATTGAGTATGTGTATTTATACGTGCATACATGTAAATATGATTTTATTTGTGTAATGTATGTGTTGGCATATGTTTAAAGGGAAAGACTTAATCTTAAGTGAAAAAGGAAAAGGGTTTAAAAGAAAACTTTATAAGTTTTAAGTATACAACATATATTTATAATAACAAATCTTGACCATATGTAATAGTATGAGAGATAGTCAAATATTTTTATACTATCATTAATTGGGTGCCCACAAATGAGACATGGGGAGCCTAGTGCAGGCACCTTGGACACCTTCTGGCCCTCCAAAAGATGCCCTGGCAAGGGGCCCTTGGAAAAGCCCCATGCCGCCTAAGCGGGCACCTTGACTATGCTTATTTATCACAAATTCCTTTCGGTATTTAAAAGATAGAGAAAAAAAACAAAGGAATAGGAATGTCCTAAAAAACACATTTGGACAAATCAATCTTCATCCAGATGATAGCAGCGTCCTTTCCACCCATGGAATTTCCTCTTCATATGGGTGACTAGCTGTTGCCGATCCTTGCACAGTTGCACCTAATGTATCAGATAGGTCCTCTCCACTGCCTTGATATAGAAGTTGGCTTGCTATTGTGTCCCCTCTTAATTTGCTGTATCCCTTCTAAGTTTTGTAATGAATTGAGGCTTTGCCATCCTTGAAAAAAAAAAGAAACCCTTAAAAGTGAGGATCAAGATTTCCAATGCCCATTTCTTGGTTCAATTTGATGGTTTGACCTATAGTGGAGAGTGTACACAGGCAGAGTTTCGAGACTTTCAAAAGATAGGTTTTGGTTTATTTTAAATAATTTTAAAAAGTAAATTATTTCTTCGTAAGGTTGAGACATGGATTCTTTATTTGAAAAGGGATCATGCTTTAAAGGTACCAAAACGAGGCAACAATTCATCACCACTACCGATAAACCACAAGGCGGCAAAAAAGTAAGGTTTCATCAAGGTGTTAGAAAGAAAAGACCTATCACTCAAGAGGAACCTTACAGACCATAAAAGAAGATATAAAAATATTACAAGGTGATACCAGTTCACCTATGCAACCAGGTTAACGGTTTCAGACTAACCAACCTCATCATTGTGACAAGAAAACATCCGATCCAGCAAAAAGTGTATCACAATTTGAACATGTCAGGAACAGGATTGTATACATTGTTAAACTGCTTATTGTTATGAATAAACCATACTTACATTGATAATTGATAAGTACCATTACCTCGGCATGGCTATGCAATAAATTTTTTCTGAAGGTAGAAATTGTAGGCTATACAATAAACTTGATTAACCCTTATAGATGATGCCAGCAACATTCAAACCAGTTT
Source organism: Cryptocoryne crispatula var. balansae (assembly GCA_036172225.1). NCBI lineage: Eukaryota > Viridiplantae > Streptophyta > Magnoliopsida > Alismatales > Araceae > Cryptocoryne > Cryptocoryne crispatula. Next base: position 3,077,977 of record CM069923.1, read on the forward strand.
CAGCACTAAGAAAGGCAGAGATTGGCAAATAGAAGCAATTTTAAGAACTTTACATCGTTCCAAAGTAGTTAGTCTCCTATAACTAAATCGGTTGGTGGTGGTGGTGCCTTATGATATTGGAAGCACCTTTAAGGGTTAGAAGTCCTTAAAGATCACGGCAACATCAGGACAAACTGCAAATCTACAAACCAATCGATAGGATATTAAAAAAAAATGCACCTATGACTACTTCAACAACAGAGATGCAGCTTCATTCACATAGCCCCGCGCTGAGCATACCCACAAAGAAGAAATCACGAACAACCAAAACATGGATGCAGTGTCTCGCAAACTCCCCCAGAAACAAAAGCACGATTAAAATATACCAAATCCATTTAGACAAAGCAAAAGTGACTAAATACTGAAGATGCACTTCCACGCCAAATCCGTCCACCGTCCCGGGGCAAAAAAAATAAACACTTCTGCCTCGCCCTAACTGATCTAAACAACTCGGCAGAGACCAATAACCGACCGCAAATACAGGCATTAACCACAGAATTACCGTCCCGTTTAGCTGCCAATACCACCCATATAGCTCGGAACGGCCTCACGCGGGCAATTTAGTCCCAAAGACATAACTAGATCTCAAAAGCAGCGACAAAAAATGGTGCACAGGAATAAGTAAAGAACGGAGCAGATCTGACAGCGGACGAGAGCCAGAGTTATAGTGGAAGGGTAGTTTGCCAAGAAAGTAAACTCACCGCGAAGGGATTGACCTCCTCCTCGTCGAAAGGGTTCCTGTCGTAGCGCCCCGCCATTTCCCACCGCCTCGGCACCCAGTAACTTTGAGCAGATGGATACCTCGCCTTCTGCAGCCCCGCAGTCCGACGGGAAGCACACAGACGGAGCCGCGGCCGGAGAGGCGGACGAGATGAAAAGAAAGAGACCGGAGGATGCGACGGATACGACGCCGGCAGCGGAGCAGGAGACGGAGAGGAAAGGGGAGGTCGAGCAGGAGAGGCTGGAAGAAAGGTGGGGCTTTTGGACGAAGAGCGTACAAAGAGTGGTCAAACGACTGATGACCGTTTTGGCCGCCGTAGTCAGCGAATAATCGGATTTTGACTGCTTACCGCCTAGTGATCCATGGTGCATTACGCCAAATTAATCAGAGATAAAAAATCTTAAAGTTATATGTTTAATGAGGTGATTAATTACATGATACATTAAATTTTTGTTAGAAAATTATAATAAACTTTTAAAAAAATAACTTTAAAATTATTACAATTTTATGTTTAAAAAATTTTAAAATAATGAGATCTTTTCTATCTCGTGATTCTTTGTCACAACGTCTTCTTCGGACAATGTCATGTGATCGGTTAGTTTAAACTTTACTTCAATATAAAAAATTATCACAGAAATATATACAAATTAACCGTGAAGTCAAATACTCTATAGGTTGTAAATATTATGTTTATCTCTGGACCAAAAAATAATATACTTTAATAATTAAAAATATGTTAAGATAAAATATAAACTAACTAATGATCGCCAAGCATATAGGTGGAGAACCGCCAAATAAAAAGAAAAAGATCATAAATTCTATAATGATCGCCAAACATCTATTTTTTAGCAAGTTTTGTGACCAAATAAAAACATAAATTCATGACAAAAACCCAATCTAGCGCGCAACCAAACCGGATATAAACCTCCGGCAACTTTTTAGTTGAAATTTCAAAACGTAAAAAAAAAAGGTCCGGTCAAGGGGTGAAAAAGTTCCGTCGAAAATTAATTTGCACATGTATACACAATAAATTTATTTCTTTATTTTTCTTTTTGTATTTTGAACGACAGACCGGTGCAATGTGCCAAGGTTCTGGTCAAACGCTTGTTCCATTTCTAGAATATTATAAAAAGAACGTTTCCTACCTGCCACGTTACCCACTTACCCACAAGTTGAGTAGATTAGGCAGCCCATGTGATTTACAATCTTATGATGGGGTGTTTAGTTGCGTGACAATGGAGATTTTTATTTTGATTTTTAAAAATTGTAAGAAAATTTGTTAAAAAATGTGTTTGATAATCATGATAATTTTATATTTTGAAAGTGATTTTCTTCTCAAACAAAAAAGAGAATCTCACCCTTTTCTTTTTTCTTATGGTCTCACATTTTGTTTGATCATGTATAGTAATTACTCTTTTTTTGTTATCACATTCTTTCAAATATGATAATTTTATGTCGTGAGTTAGTTCACTTTTTATTTTAATATATTTTTTATCATGAAAATGTTCAAAATTTATCGTGCAATCGAACACCTCATTAAATACAGAATTGTCGTGTGTGTATTTTTTTTTTTTTGCGGAAGTGATGTGTTTGTTTTAAAATTTTAATAATTAAATTGGTACATTCTATAATAATTAGATTAATTTACTGGCCAGGTAAAATGTATTATCAGGCAGTCTTCTCGGAAAAAGAAATTCCACTCATACATCAAGGAACCAGTCACATTTGAGTTTGACGCTCCTTGCAACGTAATGTCGTCAAAACATACGTCACATCTGAGTCTTCTACGTCATAATTTTGACATTATATTTAAAATTTAAATCAACCTATTGACCCAACAAGTATCGATAATTTTCAACGCTGGACAGAGATCGTCAACTGTTGACCGAGCCCAGCTGATCCGACGGTCGACGATACAGGTCAACGGTGACAGCTGATCTGACCATCGCGGTCCAAAACTCCCCATTCAGCGGGTCCCGCAGAGGAAGATCTCGGGGGAGGGGGTGTACGGAAGGGGTGTACGTGAAGAGTGGGTCCCATCTCGAGACCCAGAAAATCCTCGGGGTGGGACCCCTATTTTCCGAAGTTCTATAGAATTTTGGCGGAGATTTTGCGTATTTTAAAGAGTTTGCATATAAAAATGAAATCTAATTTTATAATACAACGTTGTAATGATTGTCGAACACTCTTTTGACAAATTATAGTCATAAAAACATAAATAGATAACAAACACTCGATTTATCGTGCAATCAAACACCTCCGAAGGTACAAATTTTTCATTCCAAACAAGAAATAGACGATAAAACTAAGGACGTCCCCAGCTACTCCCATACCAAACAGGGGACAAGTGCATTTATATTATTAAGGCGGGGGCTCAATGGTCATTTGAGATTACACTCTCAATTTTCTTACAAAAATTTATTAAATATTTTATTCGATGAGTTATTAAATCATACATTTAATGATATATTTTATTAATTTTTGTGAGAGAGATTGAGAGTACAATCTCAAATAAAATATTTAAGATCTCCGTACTCTTATTAGAGATGTAAATGAAATTCTACATTTCGATTCGATTTCGATAAAAATTAACGTGTTCAAAACTTATTTTCGTATTCTATAAACTATCGGATTCGGAATTGGAATCGAACATTTCAATAACTTATCGGAATCGGAGTCGAACATTTCAATAACTTATCGGAATCGGATATTCCGATAACTTATCGAAATTAGAATCAAAATCAGTTAATTTTATTTCTATTAATCTAATTTTTCAATAAAAAATAAGTATATATAAATAAATTTAAATAAAATAAAATAAAATACATTATTAAATATAATATATAAAATGATAAAAATATAATTTTAAAGAGATTATATCAAATTTTAGTAATTATATGTAAATTATTAACTTATTTTTGACTAAAATTTAATATTTAATATATTTTTTAAAATTTATGAGATTCGATTCTGATTTTGATAATGAAATCGAAATCGAAAGATAGTGATTTTAAAATTATCGAAATCAGAATCGAAACTCCTAACTTTTATCAGAATCAGAATAAGATTCCAATGATTCCGCAATTGAATCCCTCGTTTACACCCTGCCTCTTATATTATACACGCCATGATCTATAGTAACATTTTGTAAAAATTTAAATCTTTATCAGAGGTCAAAATAAATACCCAACAGCGTCCGATAGGGCTGTTCACTGTTCGGTTCAACCCGAAAAACCAAACCAAACCAGTACTTTGGTTTGGTTTGGTTTGGTTTGAACTACCGATCGGTTTGGTTTGGTTTCTAGGACCCTTCAAACCAAACCAAACCGATAAACCGAATAACCCGAATTAGATTAAATATTTTAATTTAAGTTATATATAAGATAGTATTTATGCATCTTTTATTATAAAAATAAATTTTTTAAGAGTTTTTAAGGTAAAATTAATGTAATCTATAAACATATACACAAGATTTTAATAGAATATGATTTAAAATGAACAAAAAAAATTATATATTGATATATTTACTATACCTTAATAAAATATAGTTTGAACCGAACCGAACCAAACCAAACCGAATTAATTTGGTTCGGTTCAGTTTGGTTTGGGAGATAGTTTGGTTTGGTTTGGTTTGGTTTGAGAAAAAATACTCAAAAACCAAACCAAACCAAACCATGAACACCCCTAGCGTCCGAGACGACCTCCTGCCCGAATCCAACGACGGGGACGGCGTACGTGCATGGGCGCGCACGCGATCGCGGAGGCTGCTGCTCCGTGCGCCTCGTTCACGGCGTCCGAGCCGCCGGTCCACGGCGGCACCGCCGCCGCCGCCTCCTGTCGCCCGGGCGCTGGAACTGGTCGATCCACTCCGCGTCCTCCTCCGCCGCCGCCGCGTCCCACCGGTCCTGGAACATCCGGAGCTCTGACTTCGCCCGCCGCCGGCTCTACTTCACCAGAAGGGGAGGCCGCCGAAGGCTTCGCGGTGCAGGAGCATGGTCTCCAGACGGCGGAGCTAACGCACTGGATTGGCTCCGGAATCTCACATCGACCCGCATGTCGGCTCCGGAACTTCGTCGTCTCTGGAGAGTTCGCACCAAGAACCGTGACTGCCATGCATGTCTCGCAAGGATAAACCAGCAGCTGAAGGGCGTCTGCTCGAATGCTTTCGGCAGACGGAAGAAGGCTGACGAGTTCATAATTCGGTACCTGCCGGCCCGCGGTCGCTTTTGTCACGACCCGGAATATACAAATGTGCAGCGGAATAAATTCGGAAAATCGGGACAATTTTAGGAGAACAAACTAAATCCACATATCATCAAAACTGAATAATTAAAACAACCCGTAATGATCAAATCAAACTCAAACTCCAAGAAAATACTATAAATAACCAACACCAAACAACTAAGAAGGACTCAACACATAGTCCATCCAACCTCTAAAAATCACACCAAACAAATACCAAACCAATATCAGAAAGGAAAACTCAAACAACCTAAATGATATATGGTGATCACTCGTCACCAAACTCTTCGTCTTCAGGGTCCTCGAGCGGCTCTGGATCAACTCCAAGATCCTCCTCGTAATCCTCTCCAAAGTCCTCCTTAGGGAGAGGCTCCTCGAAATCAGCTGAAAAAGTTAATAATGGGAAGGGGTGAGTCACCACAGACTCAGTAGGTCTTACACCTGAACTACCCTACTATACTAGTGATTTCTAGTGATATACATTACATATTAAGCCTAAAAAATCAGATTTAATACATAGGATTTAAACTAATTATATATTTCTTTAATTAAGTGATTACAAAATCATTCAACTACCCCATATGATAACATGACTCTATATGCATTAAAACCAACACATCCTACACATTAGGCTACTCTAGGTATGCTCATAACACATAACCTGACATAAAACCAAGGACACATCTGGAACACTAATATCTATGCCAAAATAGACAACTAAACACATGTCTGAGTAAATATCATGCTCCATCTGAAAAATGTAGTCACATCACAAAACTAGCACCAGATTTACCATATAATAGGAAGTAACATATAGTAACTAAATCTCATAGTACCCCTAGGCAGGGGAGTACTTAGGATAAACCGTGGTATCTGGGATCGAAGGATGCTCCAGATTCAACTAATCTCCGCTGCCCACGGGCCACTAATATAGTCTGGTGAAGTACATTTCCATCACAATGCAGCTCACTGCACTAACCACATTCCACACAATGCAAGCATATAATTAGCTCAGACAGTAAACATGAACATTTAATTGGCAAATCAAACATGAAATACATGCTAACCACTTTGTCTGGTTTTGAGCAGCTACATGTATTGCACTACTATACCATTGAAGATCTTGCCAACCATTAACATCTCCATCATAGTGGAAAAGAATAACTACAAACTTTTCCGAAAGAAACTACACTCAAGAATTAGATGTCGTTCAAGCAAGCATGAAGGGTAAATAGGTTCAAACCTTTCTAACAATAGCATCCACGCTATTCCTTTGCAAAATGCCAGCAAGAATTGCAAGTAGACTCTTTTGGCTCTGGCCATCAACGTGTAACATATACTAATCAGACAATAATTTAAGGCTGATTTTACCATGTTATTTGATGAATACAACTCCACTAATGAAACCTAAGCATCATGACTTGGAAGAATGAAATAGATGGAAAAAGAACAAACCTTTGGATATGAGCTTTTTGTGGACCAGAGGTCTCAATTCCATGTCCATACCAGTTGTACTATACCATGAGGTAAATAATCAACCTTGCCGGATGCCGGATGAGAACACTAATCAACATGAGCTCATCGGATTGTTTAAAATTCACGGTGTATATATTGATATTAAGTGTGAAGGCTAATACCATTGCTGAGTCAAATGAATACAATCTCGTTTCCCCCTGAAAAATGAAATAACTCAACCAATATAAGAAGACTCTCAGACATTTGTAACTAGATTTATTTAACAGGAGTTGCCATGCACCTGCGTTTGCTGATACTGAAAGTTAGTGACTTCATATAATATAAACAGCATAACTATACCAAAGACAGTTGCATATGGCTGCAGTTTCATTGTCATCATTGACGACGATGGTTCCAAATGTGCCTACAGTATCATTGTCCAAGTTAAATCCTAAAACATCTTATACAATTAGAACCGATTATATTCCATTTAAAAGTTTAAGATACTTTACCTTATCCCATGTCAAACTCTTCTTTATAAACATACAAGACATAAAACTTGAGAAATCTCCTATTGTCATTGTAAATGGCTGTATTGAAAAGGAAAATGCAACATCACTTTAACTGTTTTAAAGTAACTCTCATGGAAGAGAATCCATGAAAAGGCAAAACATGAGATGCTCGGAATGCGGGTTCCAAATTCAATGTTAAGACAACACTAAATCCACTATAGAGTATTCATACGGGCTACTCCAGACTGGCCCATACTTACAACATCTTAAAAGAATTCATAGTTTATGTTTATACATCCATAGGGCATTTCACACTCGGCATCGATCAACTGTAATGACCTAAAAACTTCCAAGCTAACATTATCATTTAATTAAAGAGGAACTATACATCCGTCTGTGTCAGCTAGAATTAGCACAATAGCAAAATTTGGTCTTTGTTTCAATTTTAGTCCCAAAAAACCTGACCAAATTCTTCCTCTTACTCTGAAAATATTAATGAGACCTGCGTAATCACACTGGGACTTCCCATTTCCAAGCTACAGTTCAACTCAACTTATCTTCATTCAAGTGCATTGTATCCAATACTCAAACCTAAAAGCTTAGTGGTGGTGACACCCGATTTCAAAATCGGTATGGAAAAGTCTATAGCCGTCGGAAGGACAATTTATGGCTAGGAGATTTTTGAAATATCCGATGGGCTGCTTTACATAACAAAATTGGGCTTCTGAAATGGGCCAAACAATGTGCCACTTGGGTTAGAAGCCACCTACGCAGGAGGGCTTAGCGTTTGGGAATTTCGGGGTCCATTACGCCATCCGCGTATTGGGCTTTAGGGAAGTTCGGGGTCCAATACGCTCTGCAATTTCTTTCTTTTAATTCTTTTCTCCTATAAATACTTTGTACATGGTTCACTTACGGATATGAAATGAAAGAGATGAAAATCAATTGTTTTCCCTCCCGTTGGTTTCGTTTCCCGGTTTTGCCCTTAGTTCGTACCCTCTTATTTTAGTCGCGATAGTAGCTCTCTCTCTCTCTCCCCCGCTTTACCTGGTCACCCCGTCTCCGCCTCCGTCTCCGCGAGCGAACCCTACAGGAGCTCAACCAGTCCCCATGGCCATCTGCGTCAACCTCCATCCATTCCACCATAGCATAGAATGCTTCTTAGATCTATTTCAGTCCGAGAGTTTCTAGTCTAAGGCCTTTGGACGATTCTGTTCGTCTAACGGAGGTTCGCGCTCATTCTCACGCCGCCGTCTGCCAGAGATTCTGCACCTCGCCGTCACTCTTCACGGCGCCTTCCCGCTCTTGGCTCCTTGGTGTTGAACCTGGTGGAGCTTGGCAAATACGGTCCCGGATTTCTACAGGTTCTTCTCCGAGATCTTAACTAAGTGAGCACCTCGTTCGCTGTTCTGCGGATTGATCTACCATCCGGAAGAAAGCCTTGTCGATTCCGATGCAGAACTGGTCCGGTCTCTATCTGGAACTGGTTCCTATACACTCCCGCTGGTTCAGATAAGTTTCCATATACTCAAGGCCTACTGTGGTTGTTCGATTCTCTCCTGGATTCGGTTCTGTTCACCAGTCTTCCAGATCTATAGCTGTCCGGCCTTGGCGCAAGCTCTGTCGGAATGGTTATTTAGAACTGGTCCGATTTTCAGTTAGATCCGTGGATTATCTTAGCTATTCTAGTTCAGAGGAAAGTCCGCCTTGACAATGGGCTGGAGACTAATCCCGAACTAGTCCTGTGGTCATTTACAGTCGAACTCGGTGATTTGAACTCGTTTGTTTGGCCGCAACATATTGATGAGCTCATTGAGCTATGACATCAGTGTTGGATGAGATCTGGTGATCAGTGATTGATAGACCCTCCCACGTCTATGAACTTAGTCCCTCCCTCAGTTTCGGGAAATGATGTTTGGTGCTGTTCAACATGAATCTTCTATGATTCCGATTCGAATATGACGATGACAGATTTCTAGTATCTTTCTTCTACACTGGTCCATCTCCAGTGGTTGCCCTTCAGTGAGGGCTAGTCCCCTGAAAGCTGGTAGCGGTTTCTGATAACAGATATCTAGTGTTTACACTACACTGGTCCTTCTCCAGTGGTTGCCCTTCAGCGTGGACTTAGTCTCCTGATTGCTGGTAGCGATTTCTGTCGTTGTTGGTTTATCTCTTGACGATCTTGCTGTGTGCCTCTTTGGAGCTATCGGTTGACGTCAAGTTCAGCACCACCCTGGAAGCCAGGGTACTGATCACAACCAATTTCACCAACTGCTGGTCAGCTCGTGATATATGCGATCTTCTCTTCTGTTGATTCATATGAATTGGATTTTATTGACGGCAGCTCATCAACCTGGCTGGGAACACCCACCACAGTTGATTTGTGATCCTATACCGTCCTGCGAGACGTGGATCTTAGCTTTATTTGAGAAAATTGTAAATCCTTTAATCCCTCTAAGTGTATAAGGTCGGGTGTTCTTAGCCAGCCGAGCCGACACCCACGTTTCGACGTGGAGGTACACCTCTTACCTTAACCTTGGATGTTTACTTTTGTTCTCTTTTATGCGTTGAAAGCCATGCTCAGTTGCGCATAGGATCCTAGCCCGTTTATCTTTAAGAAGTTGGCGTGATGTGCGAGTACATTGAGTTGACCTAAATTCTTGAAAACTACTTAAATCAACTTCGTTAAGTGAGGATTTGATAATCTCGTTGGTAGAGAGTGAACTTGTTTTAAGATTTCTTTGGTTAATCTTTTTTGGAAAAGTTACTGGTCCAATTTCTATTAATAACATTTTAAAACTGATTTTGAACTCTAAAATTGACGATTAAATAGATTTGTTGGTAATTCTAGTGAGCTATAGTAATTGCATGTCATTTTCTCTTGGTCTTGTTGTTGTCCCGCATCACTTAGGCCGGTTGCAAACACAATTACGCTCGACCAACAACTTTCTCTCCTAAATGCCAGTCACGCAGAGATTCCAGCTGCCTTCCTCTTCCAACTAACCGTGCATAATCCTTGTAACATAGCTAACCACAAGGAATGTATATATAATTCCCCAAAGCTGGACATAAATGACAAGAGAACCACATGTAAGAACACGGCACTCGGGAACACGAGTATAGATGAAAGCCATAAATGATTGAGCACAGCATGCCTTCACTACCGCCATCCAGGAAGCCTTTCCCCTTCCATGCGTGTAGATAAAGCAGCGGAACAGAAGAAAACACAGCACGGAACGGCAAAATCCCATTGAACCTGCCAAGTTCTTCATTTGTTCCCTCCTATCGACGCAGACAACCAAATTCATTCAAATCAACGGTTCCCAGCAGCGTACCACGTCTCCAAGCCTCAAAATCTCCCACACAACAGCCAAGGACAACAAACCCAAAGACGACGAGACAAAGCTCACATCTCCACATGCCGGCGCGACCTACCAGCCAAGGGAAACAGGAACGGAACGAAGAAGAAACCGAGTGAAACCCCAGAGCAGAAACCCCCGCTTTCTTCGGCCTCGTGAAGCAGAGCAGGCCGGATCAAGTACATAGAGATGAGGGCAAAATCACGCTAACAATTAATTCAAGGAGCCATAGTAGTACGACGACATCACCTTGCACGCCGTGATCGCCTCGCCGGGAGCTCCATCTACTGGGGAGGAGGGCCGAACTCCCGAGGGAGAAGAGGAAAGAGATATCTATGGAGAAGTCAGTGCATAGTTCTACGCGAGTGACGGGTGGCGAACTCCCCCACTCTGTCACGCACACCTGCACGTCAACGGTCAACCCGACTACCGTCCGGGGGAGGACGTTCCGGACTCATTCACGTAAAAGACGTGCCATGTCTCCTCCTTTGACACCACCGCATGAATTGCGGGATTTCATCCACGTGGCGCCTCCGTGGCATCTTTCTGTCTCGTGATTGTGATCGTGTGCCCCTCCCCCGGCGGGAAGTAGCTTCCTATTTTTATTATAAATATTATGTTATGATTAATTATATAGACTATACATATTTGCCAACAATATAACATTTTTATTAATAATATAAAATTTTTTAACTTATTCGGTTTGATTTAACCTGAAGAGTTCACGAATCAGATGAATCAAATTGATAATTCAAACAAAAGTAAATAGGGGACTAGATTAAAAAACTTCAATTTATTCTCATTTATAATATTCAAACTTGATTTCAATCTAAACTTGATTATAAAACTGGATTTCAACACGTCTGGCAAGTGACACTGTGTATTATCTCATATTTTTATTTTAACTTTTCCAGTAAGTATTTTGTTAAAATAAAATGCTTGGTCAAATTATTGATGAGATTTTTAGACTAGGGCAATAAGAGTCTACTCAAAATTTGACGGTTAACAAGTAAACTTTTTTCTTATTTAAGTTTGCTTATTCTACGTAATAGACCGGAGATTGTCCCCAATCGGACGGCTACCGTGGGTCGCTGAAGTTGCATCGCGGCCGTCAGGTCGACGGGCCCCGAGGATGCTCCTGTTTTCGAATTATCATCTACATTTCTCTCCATTTAAATGAATTTAAGTTATTTTTTCAAAAAATAAATTATATTAAATCATTCCCAGCGAAGCTAGCTTTCATTTTCTGTGTTTTTTGTTTCTAACCTTTTGCTGTTTTCAAGTTGCTTTATAAAAGATTTATTATTATTAGAGAGAGAGAGAGAGAGAGAGAGAGAGAGAGAGACAATGACCATTTTTTCTCTAAATTTTCTTGGTCACTAAAGAGAAAAAGGAGCTGCTGTGTATCTCCCAACTCCCAAATGAACAACGAAATTCGTACATCATCAGATAGACTATCTTGTTAGCTTCTCTGAGGCCGAGAAAGGAGCAGCAGCTCCTCTCAAGCAGCTGATCTTACAAATTCAGAGAAAATAAAATGTGTACATTTGATTTGGGCCCCCACCATCACGACCGAGCGGCACCGAAAGGAAAACAACAAAAAAAAACAAAAGAATTCCCCCTGGTCGGTTCTGGTTCATGGCCATCACCGTCTGGTCTTCCTTCCCTTCAAAGGAGAAGACTCCTTTGGAAGAAGCTGATGGCTTCTGTTCTTGGCAGGTCGTCCCCTACGCCTCTTTATCGGAGGAGACGCCCCCAGATCATGCCCAGGTCCCACGACCTTCTTAGGACTGTCCTTCTTGTTGATTGCTGTCATCCCACCTGGTTTTCTTGTATCGCCACCAGTTCTGCCAGCTTCGGGCTTGATCACATGCTTGGCATCCGCACTGCCCGCCATGTCGGAGATCTTTCTCGAGCTCCGGTCTGCACGAAGCTTTGTGCTCACGAGCTCTCGAAGAGCAAGGGCAGCTTTGTGTTCACCGGTGTGCTTTGGGTAGAAGACGAGAGTGTTGTTAGAGAGCAGGAGAAGGTCCCGGAGGACCTCCCTGGTAGAAGAGATCAGTCCGGCTTTTATTCTTGATTTTATTGTCTCGAGATCGACATGCCTGCGTATCATCTTTCTGTACCTCGCCTTCTTCTGTAGAAAACATGGATAGGAGAGTATCAGGGTGTGTTCCTTCCAGAATGGCATGGACATAAGGGTGAAAATTCTACGGAAGAACATACTAAATCAAGGGAGAATCGAGTCAAAATTACGGCTGGATATGCTTCTTCATCATAATAAGCTATATCAAAATTTACAGTTCTGCAGGAGAACCAAATCAATCACTTCATTTTGTTCGCTACTTTAAAGAATTTACATTCTATTTGATAACAATATTAAACACCTCTATCACCGACTCACCATTAATTTTGAAACTTATATTTCCATAAATAACCACAAAAATGTTCGGCTACTAATCTTAAATTTGAAATTAGCAGTACAGACAAGGCATGCATTGTGGTATCCACCTGTATCAAATTTAATATTGATACACTATCTTCTAGAAATATCAATATCAAATTGCATAATATCATTTTTAATACGCTAGCCTAAGAGGGCATATTTCTTTTAAATACTACCTGATTCACTAAGAATTTCTATCTTACCTGGCTCTCAAGTTGGCGACAGAAGAGAGAAACATCCTTGTGTTTCATAACTGCATCCACCATTCCTTCCAGATCCTGGCAGTCGTGAACAGAATTTTGGACGGGTTCTTCACTGTGTGCACCTTGTTTGCTGGGTCCTGTGTGTTGAAAGGAAGATGCTTTGGCTTCCCCTTTGTTGACACCAAGAGAGCATGTGGAATTGTTCATGTCATTGCTCCCTTCATTGGGATCATTCTGAAACCTTCTCTTTCTAGCTCCTCTTTTCCTTCGGAGGCTTACTGGTACCATGCCTCCATCTTGCCTCATGCTAAATACCCACAAGGAATTCTTGGAGTCTTCCACATTGGTGTCTTGGCCACAGGCAGAATCAGCAATCTGAGGCTCAGGTGACCACGTGCTTCTTGTTTCCTCTATGAAACTACCAGCAGATGACCGGTCATTACAAGGTTCCTTGCTGGAAAGATCTGTTCCCTCGGCATTCATAATGGGATATGGTCCAAAAAGCGACTCTGTATGTCCAGGATTTCGATCCGTACTCTGATCACTTTCACCTTCAGCCTTCAGGTTTTCAAGTTTCATTTGTAGGGATCTGAGAGGGTAAAGATGAGTATTAAGATCTCTTCTATTCAACAATTAAAAAATAAAACATCCATCAAAAGCACTTCATGTTTTATACAAATTTCATATTCTAAAGAATGAAGTATGCATTCCTTTCATATGTCCTTATAACCTACATATTAATTTGTTCAACACTATGTAAAATTACCATATGCCAGAAACTTAACCAGTGGCATACAACTTTCATAAGACAAACTAATAGGAAAAAAGTATAAACCATTGGCACAACTAGGGCAGAATGCCATGCTTGTGAAACTTCAGAAGCAAATACACAATACCAACCCAATGGAATCTTCAGAATTTTCTAGCTCTCTCCTTAGCTCCTCAATCCGCCGCCTCCGGAGCTCTTCAAACCAAGCACTGGAATGACAAACAAGGTAATTCAGTGTGGGTTCAAAGGGAATCCCAAATTACACTTCAATTTATGGTAGCACAAAAATTGTTATACACTTTCGTGACAAAAAATGTATTAAAATAAAGTGTAAGCTAAATGACATAAAATTGTCATGTTTGAGGATATGTGATAACAAAAAAGAGTAGGAGACATGTATGATGAAAAGAGGTGGGGGGATCGTTATATAAGAAAAGAGGGTCTCACCTCTTTTTTGTGTCTAAGAAGGAAACCTCTTTAAAAACATAAATTTGTAATGGTTGCCAAACATCCCTTTTAACAAGTTTTGTTACAAAAACGTAAAATTGTAATAACAAATTAATTTATCATCCAACCAAAGGCCCCATTATGTTCTGAGACTTATTTGCAAATTAAGTTGGTGAAAATATCTTAAGTTAGGTTAAGTCAACTTGAATTAAATTCAATGTTAAAAGTTAACAAAATGATTTAATTGCAAACAGACTAAGATTTTGAAGAATTTGAAATTGGGAAAATTAATTACCGACCCATTACAAAAATCACTTTAAAAAAAAATCCATTGACCAAATGTAGTTAATAAGAGGCTTGGTCAACTCAAAATGTTTAACACCACATCCATTCTGTTGCAAAGACGTCAAGTGACTCTCTATCTCTATCTCTTTCTTCCAAGTTTATCCTCCAGTCACCCATGACTACCTCTCCATGACTTTTCCTTTCGGCGCAAGGCAAATCAAGAACCCTAAATCCTCCCCCTTTCTCAGTGGTAGGAAGCTCGGAGGGAGCGGTAGCGGGCTTGGAGGACGGCGGTGACATTTTTCTTCTTTGTTTTTGTCTTCTGATCTGCTGCCTCCTTTTTCTTCCTTGTTAAAGAAATCTTGTGGAAGTTGACAGTAGGGTTCTGCTGCCAACACAGTGGTCAGTACCCGCGCCAATCCAACAACTGCCGGCAGTTGTCCACCATATGCCACCGCCAGTCCTGGAGAGCATTTCGGCGATGCTGATTTGAGGTTTCCTTCTCCATTCCTGATGAAACCATGGGTTAAGAATCTCCATTGAGAAGATTCCTGCACCTCCATTTCATCTGGGTTCCCGTTGTTGGATTCCGGCTGGTGGCCGGGCAGCATATGATTTTGTTCTGATGCTTTGGTTGTTTATGTAGACTCTCGGGCGCCGCCAGAGGCACTGATGTGCAGGTTAAAAAGCAGGTACTGAGTCCAAAGATGTTAGCAAAAAGTGCAACCTTTAATCTCCGCCAATAGCGTTGCCACAGCGACAACCAGCTTGACCTGATCAACTATGCTGATGATAACCATATCTGCCTTCTCCCAAGCACATACATTTCATATTTGGAGGAAGTTGCAGAGCTTCGCCCAGTGAAGATGCACACCAAGGCAATATGCCGATACCTGGGCAAGAGAAAGCCCCTTGCGGGGCTTCACCATCTGTGGTGCTGATGAATACAGCCAAAAGGTTAACAGCGGCAGCAGCCCTGTTTCTTTCATTGCTAGGGAAAATTTCTGCTTCCAACCTCACACTTTCGATGTCCGGGACACTCGGCAGCGAAGAAGATGGTAGCAATCTCCACACCAATGATTGGGGTAAGCTGCCGGCACTGAGCTGGATGTGCTCAGTCGTGTCACCTTTGAACCACCTTTCAGCAGCCCGTTGGCGGAGGTGCTGTAGACATCGGCAAGCACCACATTGTTGTTCCGAGACGACCATGCTGGCCACAGGGAGGAGGGCACAAGAGTCATTTTCACACTCCCCCTAACCGTTACCATCCAATTTGGGACGGAAGTTATAACAATTTGTAAAACCAGGTCTCCTGTTAAATGATTTCTGATGCCGTTCCTTTTGTTAGAGTCATATTTGTAGGGTGGGCTTCCCATTAAATTCTCTTTTAAAATTTTATCAAGGTTGTATAGACGTATTTGAAATATCAAATAATTATAGATACAGACATGTAAATAACGAGTCCAAACGAAACAAACTTAAAATGTAAAATCAGAAACGTGAAATTAAAACCAGACAAATTGGGCACGAAAATTTGCATTTTCGTGTGAGGTTCGGAATCATCATTTTTAAGTAAGCTACCCATGAAAAAAAAATTAGATAATGTTATGAATCCACATCCCACCGCAGGGGCGTAGAGAACAGTTGCAATAAACGAGTGCAAAGACGGGGAAGAGGTATTCAGGTCAAAGGTGCTCACTCGACGCTGGAGAACCGCTCCAGAACATCCTCGTACTTCGCCTCGCATTCCTGCCGAGAAAAACCAAACGCCCACATCTCAGGCTCGCGATAATCATGCGCAAAAGACGAACCGGGACCGGATTGTTTTCAACAATCAATCCCTAACTATATTGCATGATCTCGAAGAACTGTCACAATTTCTCTTAGATTTGTGATTATAAAATCATGTAACGATTTAAATACTAAATTAAACTGGCTGATCGGTGCTTGCCCCGACGTAATTACGTCAATGCTGTATCTTGGAGGAAGGCTCGGAAGAAGGTTGCGGATGACCTCCTTCCGTAGAACCTTCAAGCACGGCAGCGGCGACCTTTGACTTTTGACCAAGAAAGCGAGGGCAAGCGTGTAATTTTGGCATAGACTGGTGGCCACATATAAGGTCCCCTACAGTCAAATGCGTATTTAAACGAACGCCGATGTCTCTATACGCCAAGGCGCAGCACGCCAACAAATCCGAAAACGCCACGTCAGGAGGAGGTAGAAAGCGCACCGCACCATCCACCCACCAGGTTCCCGTTAAAAAACGTTTAGGTGGCCACGATAAACGAGCCGGCTGAGCCGAGTTGGCATCTGCGGGCGGCGGGTGGACGGGAAGGACGAGGAAGGAGGGATACGAAAGATATATTTCTCGGACGCAAAGCAAAATAAAAGTTAAGAGGGGGCCGAGAGAAAAAGCATCCTCCCTAGGCTCCGCCGGCGGCGGCGGCGGCGATGCCGTCCGGCGGCGACGTCCGCGCAAAACGACCTGAAAAAAGGAACAAGAAAAGAAACCGAGAAAGGCGGTCGAAAAAGAACGCCTACCGATGATAGAGATGTATGCGGATTACACGATTTCGTGTATTTTGATTTCTATGGGGAGGAGGGTGCGGAAACGCCGGCGTCGGAGGCGCCGGAGAGGGCAAAGCCTGGCCCGCGGGTGAGGAGGAGCACGGCGGCGACGGAACGAACCTGCGGGGTGAAGGGATAGGGGAAACGGAGGCGGAGCTCGGCGGCGACGGGGGTCCACCCGGCGGCGCCGTGGCGGAGCACGGCGCCGCCCAGGACCAGCTCCTCCCACGTCCCCCACGGCGTCCTCCTCTTCTTCGTCGGCCTGAAAGCCGGCTCCGTCCCGGCGACTGCCAGCGACTCGCCGATCATCTCCACGTCCATCGCCGCCTCGGCGGAGGGAGGAACAAGGGCGGAGAGGTGGCCGATGGGGAGGTTGCTCGGCGGAGGGAGGGAGGGAAGAGGGCGAAACCGCTATCGGAGGCGGAAGGCGGTTTGGAGAGGGTGGTTTTCACGTTTCCGTTTCCGGGCCTAGAGGGGATTCTGGTTTCGTACGCCGAAGAGGTGTGACAGGAGGGTCGAAACCGCCCGTCTTTTATATGAGAGGAGGGCCATCTGGACGACGGGCTTTTATCCGGTGGCCCGCCTTGAAATTAATTTTATTATATTAAATATTAAATAAAGATTTCTAGATATCCGTCTATATTTTCAATTGACCATCGTAAAAATAAAAAACCGTGAATTTTTATGAAATTTAAAAAAATTATGTGATTCATGAATGCCTAAAATATTTTTTATTTTCTTGATGTCATATCAAAAAAAATTTAGAGTGATTTAACCAGAATATATTCCTTTCTGACGGTCAAAAGATTTTAAGCATTTAATTTTTTTTTACTGTCTGAAAGGATAGTTAGAAAAATGTAATACGATAATTGATATGAAAAAAATACCTATATATTACTAGATGGGGTTGACATAAAATGAGAGATTGACGTCAACTAAAAATCCCTAATTATTTGCTCTCAACAAAACCACCTTGTTTGGTTACAATATTACATCTAAAAATACAATATCTATTTTTATATATACCGACACATGTCATATTAAAAATCAAATCTTTAACACTAAACACCAAAAGTAATATTGACATAGGTTACGTCACAATTATATTGGAGTCCCACGTCATCAAAACAGACCCAATTAATGTTCTGACCAGATCATTTGGGTAGACTGACCATTTAGAGCTCTCTGAATCAGCTAAGTTAATAAAAAAGCTAATCAATTAGAATTGATCTATTTGGATATAAACTTGGCACTTAGGTGACGTTTATTTTGACTTAATATGAAAATTTATTCTCTTAATTTCATGTCTAACTCTTTAATTTGTGATAAAAGAAGATATTTACATGTTAGTCATATATATATATGTTATTTCTATCTCTTATAAATTCTATGCTTGAAAATTAAAAAGTTAATGGGGAGATGTTTGGTTGCATGATAAATTAAATTTTGTTATAATTGTATATTTTTGTAACAAAACTCGTTAAAAGAGATGTTTGGTAACTATTTCAATTTTATTTTTTAAGAGATTTTATTTTTAAACCAAAAAAGAGGTAAGAGCCTTCCTTCTTATCTAGTGGCTTTCCTACCTCTTTTGGTTGTATATAACTCTGACTCTTTTTTGTTATCACACCTCCCAAGCATGACAATTTTATGTCATTGGGTAGTTTCGTTTTATTTTAATACAACTTTTTGTTACAAAAAATTATTGTGCAATCTAACACCCTGTAAACCTCACAACTTATTTTTAAGAAATTTTATTAAGACAAAAAGGGTAAGTATAGATTAATTTAAACATTAAATCAAACATTCTAAATACACCAACTTCCGACGGAATAGGTTGATTAAGGCCAATATATCGAACGGACCCTTAGACCAATTTTGGTCTAGACAAGTTGGTTGGACTGAATCAAATAATTTATTTGATCTTTGTATATTGATTTTCGATCTGAAATAACCACTTCCAATTCATATTAGTCAATTAGGCAAACTATATATGTAGGGGTGGGCACGGTTCGGTTTGGTCCGGTTTGGATCATTTTTTTTCAAACCGAACCGAACCGAATCAACCTTTCAAACTGAACCGAACCAAACTGATTTCAATTCGATTTGGTTCAGTTTAAACAAAAAATGTATAAAAATATTTAAATTAATTATTTTGTACATATATTTTAATTTTTAAGTTAAAAATAATCAAAATAAATATTATTTTTATTATAAAACTTATACAAATATCATTTTTATTAATACTATAATAGTTTTTTTATAATTTTTTGATTGAATCGGTTTAAACGGTTTAGTTTGATTTAAATCGGTTTGGAGAATTTTCAAACCAAATCAAACCGAAAGAGGTCCAAACCGAACTAAACCGAACCGAATGGGCTGATTCGGTTTGGTTTCTCATTTTGAACAGTTTTGTGCCCACCCCTATATATATATGTATATAAATTAGGTCTAAGAAAGAGACTGTGGACGACAACATTGATGATCAGTCCTTTGCTCCCATGATATTTCCATCAACCGGCCCAAATGGGTCAATCTCATTTAATGTTGCTTGACCCTGATGTTTTTTTTCTTAATTGGATGAATCACATGATTGACCAAAGCTTTGTTCTTCCTGGCAAAATATTGACCTCAGTCAACTCATCTGGGTAAAAGGTCAACTCGTATCAAACAGATCAAGCTTCAAGACATGTTATCATCATAAATTCGGCAATTTATTTTTTATGTAGTAGTATCTATGGTACGAGTATCATAATAGGCTTTTAGCGGACAAGAGATTAAAACTTCTAAGAAGATTATTAAGCCACTTAGAAGTAAATAAGGTAAATAAGCTATTAAAAAAATCGGAAAGTGTTTCAGAGAAAAGTTTAGCTCATTGACGATAACTTTTATCACCTATCACTAATACATTTTAGAAACGACCATTTAAAGCCATTGCTAGTGATAAGATATCGACCGTTCAATGGTCAAATGTCAACGATGATGGTTGGAGTCGTCGTCACTAACTTTAGATGAACATAAGTTGTTGTCAATATCTTTTGAGATCCTAAGTCATCTCTCTCTCTCTCTCTCTCTCTCAAAAGCAACTGCTGTTGCAACTATTGAACCTCTATTGTTCATCATTGTCATCGCCGCTGATTTTTGGCATCATCACTGGCATAAGAAGGGCACCCTTTATCCCGGAGCACCTCCAAATCTCCTCTTTTAGGTACAAGATACATCCTAGTCTAGTTACTTTCTAAATGTTAATATATTAATTTAATTTTGTTTAGAGTTGTTGATCTTCTTTAAATGTTAACATTGTTTAAATTATTAAAGTATACCAAGTACAATAAGATATATATATATATATATATATATATTTGGTGTCAGGTTCAATTTAATAAGACACTTCTGCAAAGAGATAGGCCTGTTGGGTTAGGTGTTCTACAATAAATTTTTTACACATTTAATTGGATTCATACTTTTAATTTTTTCATGTTAAGATAGATATATGTTGGGTTCAGTTTGTTCCAAGAGTTCACATTTTTCGTTAAGTATAATGGAAATGAACAAAAATACTTAAGCTAAACTGAACCTAACCCATTCAATTCATGTAGGATTTGTTTGGTATTTATACTAAAATATGTTTGATTACCAATTTTAAAGGATCAAAGATTTG
This sequence comes from Cryptocoryne crispatula var. balansae, assembly GCA_036172225.1. Taxonomy (NCBI): domain Eukaryota; kingdom Viridiplantae; phylum Streptophyta; class Magnoliopsida; order Alismatales; family Araceae; genus Cryptocoryne; species Cryptocoryne crispatula. Next base: position 3,098,684 of record CM069923.1, read on the forward strand.
TTTGGTGTGTATTAGTTATATATTTTTTTGGACACCGTGGTCTTAGTGGTCGGAAGCACACAAGCGAGAGATCGAGCCCCAGCTAGATCACCACATAAAGTTGTCCCCCGAAATAGTTGGGCCAAATGGCCCGAAAGGTTCGAGCGGATGCTCGAACCTATGACCCCTGCTACCCACGAGCAGGGGTGATGTCAATCAACTTATGGTTATTAGTTAAAGTTGATTTAGAATTTTAGATTATGGATATTTTTAAGTTTAGTTTCTTGTGTTGTATGTATAGATAGAGAGTTTATAATTTAAGTATTTTGATTTACCATGTGATTTACCATATATTACAAATTTATTCTAAATCTTTAGTTAGGTGGGTAGTTCTTCTGGGTGACGTTTAAACTACTTGATTTGTTTTAATATTGATATCTTATGGGGTGTTTGGTTGCATTTTAATTTTTAAAAAGGTTTCATGATAAAAAATTAAAATATGATACCAAACAAGATAATTTTTAAAAGTGAAAACATGACAACGAATGTGTTTGGTAAAAATATTTTAATTTTTAAAAATGATAATGAGATGTTTGATAACATTTTAATTTCTTTCGCCCCCAGCCCTCGCCCCCTCATCCGACGCGTCCCCTCCTCCGTAGCCGCGCCCCTTTCTGGACGCCGCCCCTCGCCCCCTCATCCGATGCCGTCCCCTCCTCCGCCGTAGCCGCGCCCCCTTCTGGACGCCGCCCCTCGCCCCCTCATCCGACGCCGTCCCCTCCTCCGCCGTAGACGCCATCCCCTCCTCCGCGGTAGCCGCACCCCCTTCTGCATCCGACGCCGTCCCCTCCTCCACCGTAGCCGCGCGCCCCTTCTGCACCGGAGGCCATCAAGCCGGCCAACACCATCGCCACGGCGTCCTCCCCGGCACCGCGAGCTCCACTTACATCATAATGGTCACCGTGCCGGTCGTTTCGGTCGCGCTGCTCGCCGCCGTCCTCCTGCTCCTGCTGGTCCTCCTCCGCAGGGGGAGGCCGCCTTCCGACTCCGAGAAGGCACCCGGCGCGAGCGCCCCCTGCCACAGCAACCGCAGTATCAGCAAGAGGCAACCGTCCGACCTCAGTTCTTACAATGGAGGCAACAACGTCGCCTACAGCCCTGGTATAGATCCGCCTGCGGAGGGGTACCTTGGAGCCAAGCTCATCGGAAAATGACGATAAGCGCCGGGAGGAAGCGCCGGGCCACCGCTGGGAAGCGCCAGGAGGAAGCGGCGGGAGGCGGGAGGAGGCGGGAGGCCACCGCTGAGAAGCGCCGGGAGGAAGCGCCGGGAGAGCTTCGCGCCGGGAGGGCTTCGCGAGGATGCCGCTGGGAAGCGCCGGGAGGAGAGAGCTTCGCGAGACGCTGGATTTCACTTTAAAAAAAAAGTGGCCTCGACCACTTTTTTTGTTTAAGATGCACTTTCGACAAAAAATGTTTTTAAGATAAAAAACGAAAGAGCGAGCCAAACAAAATTTCAAAGTCACTTTCATTACAATTTTCAAAAATTAAAAAAAAACGATCATTATCATGCAACCAAACACCCTATTAGTTGAAAGCTTTGTGTTTAAAAAACTTTTTGTGCCTAACTTACCTATCTTTTGGTGCACCCTCTTCGCTATCATCTTGATAGTGTTTCAAGTTGTCACCTTAGCATTGTTTTTTTCTTCTTTCCATTTTTTAATCTTACTTGGAATCAATGAATTGTGACCGGGTCTCCTTAAAAAAATATTTTGGTTGATAGTTTATGAGGTGTTTGGTTGCATGATAATAGAGATTTTTATTTTTATTTTTAAAAATCGTAAGAAAACTTGTTAAAAGAGGTGTTTGGTAATCATAACAATTATATATTTAGAAATTGATTTTCTTCTTAAACAAAAAAATAGGGAGCTCACCTCTTTCTTTCTTTTTTGTGGTTCCCCACTTTGTTTGGTCATATATAGTAGTTACTTTTTTTTGTTATTACATCCCTCCAAACATGATAATTTTATGTCAAGAGTTAGTTCATTTTTTATTTTAACATAATTTTTTATTACGAAAATGTACAAAAAATTATCGTCCAACCAAACACCCCGTTATCTAAGTGTTGTTATAGCCCATATTTGGTGCCAAATCTTCTTCCTCTTCTTTGGAAGGAAGGGTTTGATTGGTTGTAATAAGATGTGGTAGCAATTAAGATATGAAGCGAACGTTGTTGAACTAAAAAAAGGTACATTAATGATGATGACACGAGACATGCTCTCATCTTCATGTGTCCAATATGTGCTTTTATGGGTGAAAACATATTTTCTAGTATTTTGTTTCATTTTTTTTCTTCCATTTCTTCTTCTCTTCTTCTCCTTCAATTTGTAAATATTATTCTCGTAGATGTTTCTTTATCTTTGTTTGGTATTTTTGTGACATACTCTTGTTGTGTTTAATCGATTATAATACATTTTCATTACAAGAAGTTTCTACCGATGGGTTCCATTAAGTCCTCGTTGAAGACTTTTTCCTCTGGAAGAGATTCGATTAAATTTATTATTATTATTATTTATTTTATGTTTCATCTTTTCATAGTTAGATAATGCCGAATTTGATGTGCTAAACGAGGACAAACTAACACCACTCGGTGTGGTGGTACCGGTGCAAAATGTACAAGTTCCACGATTTATGAGTCGAAGAAAAAGATGAAAAAACAATCTTAAATGAAAATTAGTTTTGAATATGAGATTTTTGATTTGAAGTAGAAATTATTGAATCAACATACTTCATTTTGAGAAACAATCGAACGGCTAACACAAGACATACTAACTTAAATATATCAAAGACTCTCATAGATAACTAATCCATCTATATTGATGCCATCTTTGAGACTGAAAAAGGATGGTGGCAAGGAGGAGAGATCATTCAGAGAGGATAAGCAACATGTATTGTACTTTTTATATTTGTTACATTTTTATAAAATTGTATAAAAATTGATATATTATAATTATTCATTGTCATAAAAATTGATGTATTCATTTAATTCATTGGTATTTTTGATGTGTGGTTCAATCGATTCTTTATTATATTTCTTTATTGTATGAACATGTTTAACGTTCTTAAATTGATGAATGAAACATGTTGTGTATTATAAATGGATGAATGTACGAGATTGAACAAATGATAATATATGTTATATGTACGAGAACACATTTGTTGTATAAATATATACATTATACAATTAAATGTATATAAATATGTTTGATATATGAATATACACGTTAAATGAATTGAATACCATTTTTGAAATTGAAATGTTGAATGGATTGAAACGTCAATTGTATGTTGCATGCTTGGATTTTTTTCCAACATTCAAATTATTATTTTTTGAATTGTTTTTCGTCACCAATAAATTATTTAAAATGCTTTAGTTATCGTAATTAAATATTAACGAAGATTTTAGACTGTCACCAAGTTCATCTGGTATTCAGAGAGGATTTCGAGTGTTAAGATGAATTACTTTGGCAATGATTAAAGTCATTATTAATAAGTTACTCCCGTGGGTGGGACCATGTTTTGTTGGGTTGCCACCCGATCGGACATTTGGACCGGGTCAGCCGACTCGGTCAATTTTTGAGTTAACCGACCTGATCTCATCTCCTGTCCTCGACCTGGTAATTTTTTTTAAATTAAATTTTTATTATTTTTTATTCCAACTCATAGCTGACCCGGTCCCGACCTCAACTGCTCAGGTCAATTTTAGACCCAACCGACCCAGTCCCAACCCGAACCCCACCTACCTTGGGTGGGACGTCCCAGCCTGGGACCTATGGATCAAATGAGCAGCGTCAGTGACCAACCATGCCATGACCCAAAAAAAAAAAAAACATTTGGCAAGTGGATCCGTGGCGGAGCAAGCCACAAGTCTCTGCCTTCGACTCGTGCTGCGCTTGGTTTTGGGCATCCCAAATCTGATAGAACCAACTTGCCAGACTCAGAGAAGGGGGATAAGAAGATAGAATTGAGCCATCTTAGCAAAGGAATAGCATCGAAAGGAGTACGCCAAACAGACAAGTGCCCACCTATCTGGGTGACAAATGATATGCCGAGCAGAATTCGCATCAAAATTGAGAACGAATCCGAGTACACAGGTGTGCAGATTGTTGAGCACGCCCCTTCCAGATGCCCCAATAACCCGAAGAATACTAGCTTCCGAGTGGTGTCAGCCCGAAGTTCCTGCGCACCCTGAATCTGGTACCGAGTTAGAACGAAGAAGACCGGCTGCCGCGGGCTTTGCAGCCGACGGTTCATGCTACTTCTGCATATATGTTTATATGTATGTGCGTGTCCTGAGATCGAGTGGTGGCTTCTTCATCCTCTGGAAGCGGAAATTCCCTGCAAAAATGTCTCCTTGGCGTCGGCATTGGTGGCAAACTGACCCAGCGCAGCAATGGTTGCCGTGCTGCTGCCTACTTTCTCTACTCCTCGTGAAACCATGCAAATGTGGCTGGCTTCAACAACCACTATAACACCAGTGTGGTGGGTTGAAAACACGGTCTCCGCTATCTGCCTCGTGAGCCTTTCTTGGACCTGCAGCTTGGAACCATAAAAATGGACGACTGACTGCACAAGGGACCTGTCCAGAGTTTTACCTACCTGTGGACCGAAATAACCCACATGAACCACCCCATAGAATGGTAACAGATGATGCTCACACTGCGAACAGAAGGGCAGATTCAGCTCCAAGTGGACTACACTTTGATCATGACCCACGTCTCCCCTTGTTTTCTTGCATAAATCTACGACCGCGTGATTGTACCCATTCAACTTCGGTTCAAAACTTGGCCTCTTGAAGTTCATCAGCCACTGCACAAAGCACTGTGGAGTGCCCAAAAGCTCTTTTCTGCCCGGATCCTCACCAAGCAAGGTAAGAATTGAGGTAACAGCAGTCAGCATGGCTAACTGAGTAACCGTGGCCTTCGAAGCAACCACAATACCGGCGGGAGATTCGCTATGCCCATTGCAGAGAGGCATCTCCTGGGATTTAGATGGACACCAGTGAGGCTGGACGTAGGAGGTCCTCGACTGAGTTTTTAACATGTTTACTCCTCTGAACCTTAAAAGAGAGAGCAAGTCAACCCAAAAGGCGCTTTTCTCATCCTCAAAAACACCAGAACATGAATAAACAGGTGCCTGGATCCAGCCCTGCACGTCTGGCTTTGAAGAGTATCTGGGCACGGCACAATTTCTTATCGTTTCTGGAAACTGGATGTGCCAACAGTGAAGAAAAACTGCAACACCAGCTGGTTGGATGCTGCTTTGGAGTGCTGAACAAATATCATCCGCCAGCCTCTGTGGTTCCTGGAGCCTCTTGGCAAATACGTCTGCTACCCTAGCTATCTTGCTTAGGCCCACAACACGTTGTCCCGAGGGAATATACCCCACATGGCATTGGACTTTAAAAGGAAGCAAGCATGATTCACAATATGAAAACAGGGTAATGTCTCGGACAACAACAAGCCCCCCAGTCCCTCCAGCCTGACCAGCACCAATGGTTGAGCCAGCTTCTGGAAACAGAGCACCTTGAACAATGTCACTAACATTCTGCTTGTAGCCTATACACAGTACACAGAATATATAATTAATGTCGGGTTACACAGAAGTTAAAGAAATCAAAATGCTCTAGTTCTTGTGCACAAAAAGAAAAGAAAAGAAAATGCATAGATCACCTGAAGCCCCATAAGAAACTATCTTATGCTCCCAGACCAGGATAAATTCTAAACTAAATCTAAGATCATGAAAAAAAATGTCATGCCGAAAATAATTTCCATATGCAGACAACGTTTCTAATGTAACCAACCCTTAGCAAGTGAAATAAGACTATGTAACACTTCAATTAGTACATCTCAGACAATGGGCATGGACAGCAAATGAAATGACAGATCTCTTTCCAGCCGATTAGAACTCATTCAGCTTCAGAAGAAGACTGGCATGTAGAGTCACTGCAACCATCAACCTCCAGGACCTCGCTGAACAGAATAGCAGGAAATAAATGGACAACGACTACTAAGATCCAATTCTGAGGGCATTAAGCGGGAATATACGCGACGAAGAGGCTCGAGATCATCATATGCAAACCACATCGGGAAAAGGGACTGGCTCAATCCACATGTTAAAGCATGTAAGCAGAAGCAGAGGACCGGAGCAGGTAACTCGGCAAGACGACACGAGCTAGACAATCGAAGGATCGCGACATGGAACCTGAGAAAGGAAGATGTAACATACCACGGGTTCCCTCCCGGAAGGCCTTGGCAACCCGCAGCGGGGTCCTCTTGAGTCCCTCCCTTTCAGGATCCTCTCCCAGCCCCTGAAGCAGCACCCTAACCGCCGCCTCCATCCCGGCGGTGGACTCAGATCCCAAGCCACATCCCTCCAGAACCTCCTCCTCCTCCTCCTCCGCATCAACCAGAAAAAGCTTCTCCACTCCGTTGCACTCCAGCTCCCCGCCGTAGCAGCCGTCCCCCAGCGCCCCCATGGAAGCAGCTCGGGAGAGGCGAGGAAGACGCACGGCGGGCGGCGCAGAGAGGGCGTCCGCGCGAGCCGGAGGAGACGTGTGGATCTCGTGCTGGCCTCTACCCCTTCCGAGCGACCACATATACAGCGGCGGCTCCAGTTGGTGGATAAAAATAGGATTTTTTTTTGTTTTTTTGTCTGATTTCGGGGTGGGAGTTGAAATAAGTTTTAAAATATGATTATAAAATAAAAAGCAAAGGGTGTGGCGCAAAAATACTTCTTATACAAATAAAAGTTCCTCTTTTTGCGTGAAATCAGATAGATAGCAGGAAGACGATGAAGTTGGTGGGTGGAGGTCACCGTCGAGATCTGATGGGTCGGTCGGCGGTGAGGGCCCCCGCCGGCGGTGATCGGTGGCGGCGGTCGAGCGGAAGAATCACCGCCCAGCTCGCGTGAAGTGCACGGAGGGTGGCGCCCTTCTTCGTCATCCTTCTCCTCCGGGGGTCTGTGGCATCTGATCATTTGAGCCCGATTCGCATTCTATCAGAGGAGCAGGGATCGACGGGCGGCGGTTCTTCACTTCTACCGGCCTCGCTTTCACCTTGGCCTGCGGCGAGAGCAGACGGAAGAAGGGACGTGGTGATGATCCGGGCGGATGCTTGCGGCGGGAGGAAGGCCGGCCCGCGCGGGTACACTGTACCGGTGGAGACTTTCGGAGCTCGGGCCAGCGGAGGAGCCTGGGACGGAATCGGTTGGACCCGGTCCAAGTGCCGACCGCTCCGTATGCTTTAAATTTTTTAGCATAATTTTTAAAGTATTTTGAAATTTGAAAAAATACTCTTTCTTCTTGATAAAAAATGTTAAAACATATTTTAACTAGATCGATAGAATTGTTTTTACATAATAATAGATTTAACAATTTGTTAATGATATAATGATTATAAATCACATCTCATGATTTCAACCGACTTTGGAGATAATAGTATCTTTATTGAACGTTTCTGTCGTCAATTATCACGTAAATATAAATTCTTGTTCATCTAATGTCCCTGTCATATATGAATACGGCATCGTCTATCACTCTCTTAATAAATCGACACTTTAAAATCATACATTCGTAATAGAATCAATTGTAAAGTTTTATTTCAATTATCCTCTTTATCATAATTAGGGATTTAAAATACTATTTCAAAAACATTCTTTTTTTATCTATCAAAAGTGAACAATTTTTTGTTGTATGCTCAATTTTCTCTACCGATTTTCTCTTGTATCTGATCCATTAATGGTACTAGATTATTATATCGGTGATTCATAAGTCAATAGTTAAATCACAAGATATATTTAGTAAGATATTTTTGTTGATTCAAGTCAAAGATCTAACTGTACAATCTTGATAAATAACCATTCATGATTTTTAATTTGGTTAGTTTAGTGAACTTACTTTACTAGTGAGTATTTGTATGTGTATCTCAATCTCCACATTGATGACCAATGACATTGGTCATCCTCATCATATGAAATAATATCATATAAACTAGTTTATTCAGATTCTTAATCTTATGTTTTAATGAACTTATAACTAAGAACATTTAAATCACATACCATTAGATGATTGATTTTGTTATATTTCAATCATCTTACATGTGATCAAGAACTTCATTACAATATATGTATCTAATTTGAGCTAGTATTAATGAAGATATGCCATACATATTGAATGAAAAATTTTATAAAATATTGAATTAGATCAAAAATGATTGACTTGTAGGGCATATAATTTTATTTGATATGTTTAGTAAAATATCTTCGGTGACTTAGGTTAAATATCTAATCATACAATTACGATGATTGAAAATCTTAAGTGAAGTTAGGTAAGGTGCCATTTAGTATTTCAAATTTGGTTAGTTTAATGAACTTATTCTAATAATGAGTACTTATATGTGTATCTTAATGTCTCTACACTAATGATCAAATAAGATTGGTTATACTCATCGTATGAGAAGATATCATATACACTAGTCTATCTGAATTCTTAATATCTCACCTCAAGGATTCTACAATTAGAAACATTTAGATAACATACCTTTAAACGATTGATTTTATCATCATTGTCTCATCATAATTCAATTATCATTACATATAATCAATAAATTTATTAATAAATACACATCTATTAGAGCAAGAAATGAAGAATTGCTAATTACTAGAATAAGAAAGTTCAAGAATTGTCAAATCATATCAAATACGATTAACTTATAAGACATGTATTTCTATCAATCTTCCACTTGCATTAAAGTCAATCACCTATCTATCTGATCTCTACTAGATCGATGTGATGCTCAAACACACTTTGAGTTAATACCTCTATTTGTGAATCTACAATGTTATCAACATAAAGATAATCTATCTTTGATTATATCTTTACAAGCTACAAGCTCTTTAACTAAATGATATTGTCACAAGTGTTTAAACTTCTAATGAGACATTGGCTTTATTGCATATGTAATAACACATTATTTTTATACAAAATAGTACATGACCATAGACAAAGGGATAATCTCATATTTGACATGAACATCTTCAACTATACTGCTTTCTAAGTAGTTTACTATAGATATGTACTTTATATCAATTGTAGAGTTCACAGTGTTTTCTTACATGAAACACTTCTAGTTCACTATACCACCATTAAGGGTAAATATGTACTCTTGCATTGTCTTGCTATAAGACTAATTTCACTAGAAACTTAGTCTATAAAACAACATAGCTTCAGGTTCCCTCTTGTTTGTAGCTCAGGTGGGGTTATTTCATGTTCAAGTCTTTTGAACATGATTAATATGATCTAGTTTATAAACCGACCCAATCTACAATTCAATTTCTTAAGTTGGCTAGAGAAGTGAACACCCCTAGTTAAAGTCAAAGGGACAAGGGTAACTCTTGAATTTTAAACCTTCTTTATGAACCCAGGGTATGATTGGGTCTAGCCCAATAAGCTACAGCATGCAGCCCAAACTTGCTTGTGGACCTACAAGGTTCACACATGAAATTGTAACTTAACCTATAAGTACAAATCATGGGTCAAAATAATGACTTACATTACACATCTAGGTACAACTAAATTTCTATCACATGGAATTAAAGCAAATGAGTCTTGTAATTCAAGAATTTTGGCTTACTATTGTTAAAAAAATTATCAAAGTGTGGGTGAAGAAAAAAATCCACTGTCATTGGCACCTTTCTCGCACTTGGATCCTCTTATTTAGGTAAATATAAGCCCTACTTTCTTGCTGTTTTAGTATGTACATATTTTTTTAAATTTTGGTTGGTTTATTACTTTACATGTAATTAATAGATGAAATATGGTTGATACTTTATGTTAATATAGTATAAGGTTTATATGAATGGTGTTTAGGTTTATATGAATGTGATTTCTTTGATTAAGTTTTGATTTGGGATTAATAACCAAATGTATTATTTAAGTCTAGAGTAAAGTAAAATTAGGGATGTTCATCGAAATTGGAAAAATCGGTAAAGCGAACTAAACTGAACAATTTATTCAGGTCTGTTTAGTTCAAAGCTTCAAGCAATCAATGTAACTTAAATTGAATTAAAAATATTATCTCATCAACAATTTGGTCCGATTTTGATTTTGTCTAACAGAGTCAAATTGAAAATGGGCTAATTGTCTTGGTCTAATTGATAGTGAATTCATTTAACTTAAAATTATTATTGTCATTTAGTTTGAGTTTATTAAATTAATTTCTAAAATCTTTTAAATTAAACCGAACTGATAAATGAAATGAACTAGTTTGGTTGATTTCCAAGACCTTTCAAATTAAACTAAGCCAGTAAACTGAATAAACCAATTTGATTTGATTTCCAAGACTTTACCAGCCAAATCAAATCGATAAACTAAAAAAATCGATAAAACAGTTTGATTTCTATGTCCTTTCAAACCAAATGAAATCGGTAAATCAGTATAAAATTGATTTGGTTTGGAAGGCTTTTCAAATCAAACAAGTAAACCGATTTTATTTAATTTTTTAAGTGTTCCAAACCAAACCAAATTGGTAAACTGAATTATCTGATTTGATTTGATTTCTTAGGCTTTTCAAACCAAACCAAACCAGTATCATCTTCATGAATTAACATTCTCAAATAAGGTTGTAAGAGTTGAAAATTGAAAAGATAAGGGCTTAATGTCAAGAGGTGTTCTAAGATGCAATACATAATGGCCTATTTAGTTAGAGTTTCAAAAATAATACTATTTTAATATTGATATTGATATTTCTAGATGTTGTAGTATCAATATCAAAATTGATACAAGTTGATACTTGTATTGCATAACATTCTATGTTTCTATGATAAATTTCAAAAATGATACTATTTGTCAAACTTTTCTTAGTGATTACTATCAATATCAATTTTTAGAGGTGTCTAATAATGTAACCAAACAGGGCCTAAATGAAAAAGAAATTCATAATTTATAATAATATGAAATTTTCATTCTCATTACCAAATTAGAGGTAAGTGTTGAGTTAGACTAAGCAAACAATATATTGGACTTATTTGATTCATCTTGCTTCAATAAGTTTTGATATTATATCTTAATTAAATTCTTTATTGAACTTTTACATCATGATAAACTTCATAAAATTAAGTTATAAACTTTAGTTTTTAATTTTTGGACAATACTTTTGTTTGGAATATAGCTAAATGAGGTATATAAGTAGGTTTTAGATTTCAACAAAATATATGTTGATTGACAAAAAATATCTTATTATAATTAGTTTTTTTACCAAAGTAAAAAAGTTGAAGAAATTAAGATGTTAGATTGTCACATTAATTTGAAACCATATGGACATTAAGGAGTCATATGGCATCAAAAATTTTTAGAGAAAAACTTGGTTTATCCTCTAAATTTTAGGGAATAAACCAGACTTATCCCCAAATTAATCTTGAACCAAACAACACCAAAAGTTTTTGTGCTTCAACCACCATTTAGTTAAGGGTATTGAAAAGGCTGCAATACTAAATTTGATGGTGGTGGCATCAACATCAAAATTGATGCCACAATATCAAAAGTGACACTAACGGGGTGTTTGGTTGCATGATAATGAAGGTTTTTGTTTTAATTTTTAAAAATTGTAAGAAAACTTGTTAAAAGAGGTGTTTGGTAACCATGATAATTTTATGTATTAAAAGTGATTTTCTTCTTAAACAAAAAAAGAAGGTCTCACCTCTTTCTTTTTTCTTGTGGTCCCCCACTTTGTTTGGTCATGTGCGGTAGTTACTCTTTTTTGTAATCACATCCCTCCAAACATGATAATTTTATGTCATGAGTTGGTCCACTTTTTATTTTAATACAATTTTTTATCATGAAAGTGTACAAAAAATTATCATGCAACCAAACACCCCATAATACACAAGTTTATATCAACCAAAATGGCACTAAAATCTCTAGTAATAGAAAAATCACCTCAATCAAACAAAGAAGAAACCCAACCCAAGATGTTAACAAGCTTGCAAACTAAAGCTATACATATTCTCTCACTCTCTCTCTCTCTCATCACACAAGTATTTGCATTTACATTGACAAACTTGGATAGCTTCTCCTACTCCATGATCAAGTTAAATTTGTAAAGACTTGCACCACCCATTTGGTGGGTTTGAACCTTCCCACACCAAGTAAAGAAGACCCACCCAACAGTGGGTCATACCTAACCACATGAAGGCCCAGCTCCACTTCATGGTGATGGTGGGCCAGGTCTCTGATTCTGAACCATACCATATTCAGCCAAATCATTTCTTTATACCTCTCATTTCATGCCTCCAAGCTGCCCTACCTAATTATCGGGTACGGACCCGACAGAATCCGGCCCATTAAAAGCTGTTGAGGTTCAAACCCGTATCCACGGCGAAGGACGAGGGTCCGGCCGGGGAAGAATCCTACCCGTCCGGTCGGCCAAGATCGAGCAGCCAACGACCTTCCACGTGTCCTCCGAAATCCGATCTGTCCTGAGCGGCGCTGGCGCTACTCAGACAGATTTTGACCTCGCTACCGACGAGGAGACCTGCCGCGTTTTCTCCGATCCCGAGATCGGCGCTTCGATTTCCGCGGCAGCGGCGGGCGGGGGGCGGAGCTCTGGGTCTGTACTCGGCAATGGCGGATCGCTTCCTCAGATCTGGCCGCCGCCGCCGCTGTTCCCCCGATCAGGCGAAGAACGGCGCCGGCCCCCGCGACTGGACCCAGATCTACGCCATTTACGGCACAGATGAGTGGCAGACACTCGTCTTCCTCCTCTTCCATGCCGCACTCTTCGCGGCGCTCTCAGTCCTCATGCTTCTCTACTTCTCCCCACTTCTGGCGGCTGCCGGCCTGATCGCGTCCCGCCTGATGCCGGCACTGCCGGTGCCGCTCCAGGTGCTGAGGTTTGTGCTGGGATTCGTGGGATCGGTGGCGGCGCTGTCCTCTGTGTGCCTGCTCTTCGCCGCGGGGAACGTGCTCTACTCGTCGGTGGCGCTGCACTGGGTGATGGCCCAGCGGATGCTGGCGGCGGTGCCGGACTGGTCGGCGGTGAGGACGGTGCTGGACGTGGGGTGCGGGCGGGGGATCCTGCTCAACGCGGTGGCGGCGCGGCTGAAGAAGGAAGGGGGATGCGGGCGAGTGGTGGGGCTGGCGCCGCGGCGCGAGGAGGCCGTCGCGGCACTGCGGACGGCTCGGGCGGAGGGAGTGGGGGAATACGTGACGTGCCGCGACGGCGACGCGAGGCGTATGCCCTTCGCCGACGGGTTCTTCGACGTGGTGGTGTCGGCGGTGCATCTGAGCGGAATGGGGAGCGACGGCCAGGGGGCTTCCGCGGCGGCGGAGTGGTGGAGAGGGCTCGGTGAGGTGGTGAGGGTTTTGAAGCCCGGCGGGGTGGGGGTGGTGTGGGATCTTGTCTGGACGCCCGAGTACGCGCAGCGGCTGACGGAGATGCGGATGGAGGACGTCCGAGTGTCGGAGAGGGTGACGGCCTACATGGTGAGCAGCCACATCGTCTCCTTCAGGAAGCCTGCGGCGTCTCCGGAGCACCACCAGCCGCCGCCGGCGTTCCCTCTTGACTGGAGGACCAACATCTGCTGAAATCCCTGTTCCGCCGGACCAGCAGACCGATGACGCGTCCTCATCCGTCCCTCTCGGCTCTCACCATCTCTAGCCTACAGTCATTTTCTTCGATTTAGGGTTGTAAAAAGAGAAAGTAGAAGGGTTTCTTATGCGCTTGTGGCGGCGACGGCGTCCGGCCCAAAGGGCCGGCATGCTTGGTGTGCACACATAGTCACATACCATATCCTACACCTGCACGGCAAAGCACAGCGGGCTTGCTGGAAGTGGAAAAGCCCTCCTGTTCGTGCAGCAGGGCGTGCAAGGAGGAGCCTTGAAGAAAAGGCCTCTTCCCTTCTGCCGCAGCTGTAATCATATACCTCCTCGTTTTAACTGTCTCTCGAACTCCGAGGGTAAGAATATTATATGTTCATGTTAATCTTCAACTGTAATCAGATACCTCCTCAATGTCAACCCCCTCTCCAACCATGAGGTGAGAACTATATTTTCTTCATGTTCATCTTCCAATGTGATCAGATGCCTCCTCATCTGTACTTCTCTTCGACTATGATGTACCTAAGAATTTTGTGTTCTACGTGTTCATCTTCAAATGTAATCAGATACCTCCTCTGAACTGTCTCTCCAACTATGAGGTAAGAATTATATGTTCTTCGTGTTCATGTTCGAATGTGATCACAGATGCCTCCTCATCTCAACTGTCTCTTCAACTATGACGTAAGAATTTTGTGTTCTTCATGTTCATCTTCAAATGTGAAATTTTGACTTCAAATCTAGAATTTTGCTAATTGCCAGCAGCTGTCAACACACGGCTTTGAACTTTGACAACACTTCGTTAACTTATCTGCTGTAGTCAAGAGTGTCAGATCCGCGGTATATTAAAATATAGGGAAAATTGATTAGCGGTCCAATTGAATAAAAGTGATCTAATAACAGGTCCGTTGACTATAAACTTGGCAGGTAATCCATTTTCAATATATATATATATATATATATATATATATATAGAGAGAGAGAGAGAGAGAGAGAGAGAGAGAGAGAGAGAGAGAGAGAGAGAGAGACTGTCCATTCTATCAACCATCTTCAAGTGCTTGCAAAAAAAAAAACTTCATTTACCCTTGTCATGGAGCAGTGGGTTGGTGTTCATTTGGTTGATGAGAGATTTAAATTTATATTAAAATAATATATGATATAAATTAAAATATAAAACTATGCTATTTGGTAGAATAAGATAACAAAGAGTGTGAGGATCATGCATTGCCAAACAAATTATGAATCACAGAAAATATTTTATTTTTTTGTCTGTGAAATTTTTTTTATAAAATATATTCTTATCATAATTGTCGAATATTTTAGATTTGGTAGTGATATTTTCACTAAACCAAAACACCGTAACAAATTATCTAGCTTCGATCTCTAATCAAGCTAGCATCGAGGGTGGTGTTTGGCTGTGTTAAAATATATTTTAGAATTAAAATACAATTTTATAAAATTTATAACCATGATGAAAATGTATTTTGCAACTGAGCACCTTATAAATTCAAAAATTATTACTAGACACTCATCCGCTTGAAGTGATTAACATACTTGAGAAATATCTAATTAACTTAATCCCAACATGGCAAAATCAAATTTAGCAAGCAGCACTCTTACACTAGAATTTCAAAGGCAAAAGGTTATTTTAATGCACCTTTAACGGTTCCTCAAATTTTTTTTGGAAGAAATTGAGGGGTGCAGAATATATGTAAAATAAAAAAACCCTTCATTTAAATTTATGTGGGGAGCTTGGTTGCGCCATAAACTGAGTTTTTCTTACAACTTTGTGTTTTGATGAGAAAATTTGTTAAAAGAGATAGTTGACAATTATTATAAATTTATATTTTTAAATAAAATTTATTTTTTAAACCAAAAAAGAGTGTCTTTTATTTTTTCATCTTGGGATTCCCAACCTTGTTTAATCATATCTGTTTTTCAATCTTTTTTACTTTTGTTATCGCATCTCTCCGACACGACAATTTTATATTTACATTTTATTTTAATATAATTTTTTATCATGAAAGGGTATATAACATTATTGTGCAACTAAACACCCTATTAATTAATTAGAAATAAAAAGTTCATTTTACTGAACAGTACTTTTATTTTATCATAAATTTACAACAGTGAATAGCTGTGTAAAACAAAAAAAAGAAATTACAGGCCAAGAGAATGTTTTCCCAGGACAATTTCATATGAACAAAATGATTTTGCCGTCGTTCTATATTTTTTTTTCAACTGCAATATTGCAGACCCTCTGTTTTGAACAATTAAACAAAGCACTAAATTGCATATTTGAGTGCAAGAGCAAGTATGGGATAAATTGTGTTCAAATATAATAGGGGTGTTTGGTTGGGTAATAAAATTTATACATTTTGTTCGTAAAAATTGTATCAAAATAAAATAAAAACCAGTTAATAATATAAAAAATGTGGACGTATGATTAGAAAAGAAGAGTGGAAAGCCGCATGACCAAAAATTGAAGGGAATCGCAAGATTAAACAAAAAGGAATCAATTTTTTTTTGGTTTAAGATAGAAATCTCCTTAAAAACATAAAATTGTGCAAACAACTTTAAAACTCATTAATACATCTTATAACCTATTAAAGTCAATTACAAGTAGGGGTGCAAACAAATCGATACACTTTACAAGTAATTTTAAAGTCGACTTAGATAAAATTTTTACTGGACTCATTTAATATGTTAAATGAATAAATTTGAATAAAAATAAAATTCGATTCAAGTCAAATTTGAACATATTTGGATTGAATATTTATTAAAAAAATTAAATTCTGAATATTAATAATTATATATTTTAATTTAAATATATAAAAGAATTCACATTTTGAGTTTAAATTTAAATCAAAATTTATAATTAAATCAATTTAAAGTTTTATAAATATTTTTTTGATCAATTTTAAATTTTATAGATATTTTTTATTAAGTTTAGACTTAATTTAGATTGGACTTGAGTTAAATTATTGCCCGAGCTTGAATTAAACTCGATTAAATAACAAACTAAACTTGAACACAAGTTCAACATTTTTACTCAAGTTCAAACTAGTGTAAAACAAACAAGTCAAACTTGAGAACTATACTACACTCCACTAGTCTCTTTTGCACCCCAAACTACAGATGTTCCGATATAACCTATAAAAATTGGAATCCGGATCAAATAATTCTATTTTTCATTCTGAATATCAATGAGACTTTAATATATACATATCAATATTATAATAAAGCAAGACTAGGTAAATTATAAAATTTATGCCATAAAATGATAAGAAAAGTAAAAATTAAAATTTAAAGTGACTAAATCAAAATATAATATACGTCAACAATCTTGGATTTGATTTTGGTTCTGATAAAAAATTGCAATAAAATTATTATGTAATGATTCTGATTTAAATGCAATGCCTTACCTTTATCAAAAAATGACATAATTTCCATTACCGATCTCTGACCCATTTACATCCCTCATATTTTCATACGCTACTGTGGAGACCAACGTGTAAAAATGGTTAAACAAGCAGTAGAACCGTCGATCAGCTTCGATACAAAATGGTCGGTCACATTCCTCAAGAACATGAACCACAATTGAAAATTAGATCAAGGACTCGGTAAGCGAAGAGAAATCCAATACTGAGGGAGACGATCAGTTCTCATTTGGAACCACCAGGCGTTCTGAGCCTCGCACCAACTTTGCAGATCTTATCACATCGCCCGTCTTTATCTGAGAGAGTACATCTCTACCAGAAGTTGTGTATCTGCAGAATTCATATATTTCAAACACTGAAACTTCTCTACAGTATCAGGTTGACATGGTACATCAGGTTACTTTCTAATGGAAGCCGAAAAGTTACCCAAAAACTGAAAACTGGCCTTCATCAAAGGAGATTCCTCCAAGTCCGGACTACAAAGAGGTTCAGCTTTATCAGTGACAAAAAGGCACAACAAGAATAAATAAAAATCAACAATGTCAAAATATGCGTTATATATCATGACAAATTTCAGAATACAGCAATATGTCATGATTAAACTTCATGCATGGATCTTATCCATTCGTTCTAATGCAACAAACAATCCATGTATTTCGTATCTTGACCATGTTTTCCGCACAATCCTGCCTTCTTCCCTTTCTAGCACACATCGGGACCATGGGTTTGGTTATTCTACGTTTGTCAACCAAAATTACTCAATCAGATGCTAGGAAGCAAGAAGATATCCCAGGAGGAGACCTTGGTGATCATATACTTCACACTCTTATTTTCAGCTGAAACATCAAAACATGTATAACACTTTTACTGTTTCTAGGATACCTGTAATTGTTCTTCTGTCAGGCAACCGGGTACTTTTTATTGTTATACGTTCATAGAGAAAACAAGGATATTGCCTCAAACATTTTAAAATCCTTAACAAAACTGGACACAGGTGCCAACTTAATCGGGTTTTTGGTTGCATGACAAATGGTGTTTTTGTCTTAACAATGCTACAAATCTGGTTAAAAATGATGTTTGACAATCATTACAAAAATATGTTTTCCTAGAGGATCCCTTCTTGAAAAGGAAAGAGATGAGACCTTCTTTTCCCTTGTGGTCCCCCACCACCTTTTATAGTTATGCGTGCCCCCCATTCTTTTTGTTATCATATCTCACCAAACATTATAACTTTGTCTTTATCTATCTTAAATTTTGCTGTAAAATTTTATAACGTAAGTGTATAAAGGACTATTGTGTAACCAAACACCTCATAAGGCTTATAAAGAAAGTTCCAGGCAAAATACGAGATGAAATTCAGCATTTTGCTTACATTTCTTTTATCATAAAGGTAGAAGAAGAACTGAGACGGGGAAGAGTATTCATCTGAGTCTGCATTATGTGCCATTGCAACTGCTCCATAAACAGACATTGGAAGCACTGGCAGTTCTCCATCCTTTTTGGAGGTGAAATAAATATCGGATGAGTTTGAATATTGAAAAATGATCCATAATAAACAAGCACAGGCCCAAAGAACAAACCTGGATACTCAGTGTCGTTTTGTACAATGGTTCAAACTGCCCTGAGGGCATTATCTCTAAAGGAACACTATAACCAACCTTGTCAGTCTCATTGTCAGAGAGTATGGCTTGGCTGGCACATTTCAGCTTTATCCCATTATAAGATCCATCATTCACCTGAAGAGCACATAGTACATGTTAGGTACCACGTTGCCAACTCTATCGTACCAGGAACCCCTCACTTAAAACATAGTTAACTTCTAGCATAGATGCAAAATTCTTGATATGCAGAAATACTGGGTATGGAATGAGGAAAAAATTTCATCTTGTGTTCAGAAATATTACCAATTTTGAGAAGTTCCCAGCAGTCAACGGAGCAGAATATCCATCAAGCACGACCTACAGAACATAAAGCCCAATCACTTACACGTAGATTGATCAATGTTTTAACCTTCTATGTGGTCACTTTACCTAGGCATGTAGTCAGCAAGTCAGGTGACTCAATTTTGAGTTAGATGCTAAAACAAAATAAAACTATTTACATTATTTTTGATCTATTCAAATAAAAGACTGAACTCATTCATCTAGAGTCAAAATGTGGTCTAGGGCTGGGAATCAAGTGCAAATACACTTAGCTTATGGCCCGTTTGGTTAGAGTTTCAAATTTGATACTATATCAATATTGATATTGATAATTTTAGAGGTTGGAGTATCAATATTAAAATTGATACAAGTTGACACTTGTATTACATAATGTGCTTTGTTTTCACTACCAATTTCAAAATTGATACTATTAACCAAACACTTCTCAGTGATTATTAAGAATATCAATTTTAAAATTGATAGTGATAGAGGTGTCAAATAGTGTTACCAAACAGGGCATTAGCTAGTGCAGGATGCTAAGCCTAGTACTCGAGCCATTGCCAAAAGCGGAGAACTATAAGGTAAATTGAGATAAAAAGCAAGATAGAAATAGGGCTGTCAGTGGGGCGGGTGGGCTTGCGGGCCCTCGGGCCAGGCCAAAGTTGGATCAACTTTCGGGCCAGCCAGATAGGCCCACGGACTTAACACGGGCTGTGGTACGGGCTGGGGTGAAGCCCATTGAATTGAATACGCTGGTGAAAAAAAAAGAGTAAAACACAAAATGTTGGATAATATTTGATTTGCTGGCCAAAATGATATGCCATTCTTGCTCGTTTCACTGTTCGGTGTGAAGTATTACGCTTATTTCATATATTATTTTTTGATATGAATCGTATTATAAGTTAGATAATATTTGATTAATATATTTAATATTATAAAAATATGTATAAATAAATTTTAAAATATAAAAATTATGATTTATTTACTTTTCTTATGTCAATATATTTGTTGATAAATTTTGATTTTAATTCTCATTAAAAATTTTTGTAAGAATGTATCAACGATTATGGTTAAATCAAACGTAACTTTCTTTTAACTTCTATTTTGATCAGAAAATAAGATAATTTTAAGAATATTCATTATACATATTATATATATATTAAATTATACAAAAATAAATTATTATTATTAATAATTGATTTAATAAATTTAGAATCTTATTTTTGTCCTTTTTATCAGTCCATATGTCGTAATTTTCATGATTTGTCTATTTTTTCTTATTATATTAATTTACATATACTTATATTATAATTTATTTTATAATTTAAAAATAAAGACAAAATTATCTAATTTTGATTTTGATGTATTAATAGATCACAAATTTATTAATTTTTATGTAAATCAAATCAAAATTTTGAAATCTTCCGTTAGCATCGGATACTTATATTTTCTAATAATTAAATAATTTAATTAATATTACAAATTTTTAGGTAGTAATTTTGGTCACAAATCCGAAGACCACTATTAGGTTTGATGTTTAAGAAATTAAAAAAATATGATTTATCTACCTTATAATACGTTAGAAAGATCGGGCCGGGCCAAATTTATATTTTATATGGGCCGGGCCGGGTTGGGCAAAAATATAACACGGGCCGGGCCGGGCCAGCCCATTATATTTTGGACCGGGTCTTGATTGGGCCGGCGTTGGGCCCGGCCCAACCCGGCCCATTGACACCCCTAGATAGAAATAGTTGAAGGCCAAAAATAGATGATATAAGCTAACATGCAAAATGGATGTGAAAAGGAGATCTAGAACCATGGGTGCCTGGGGATGGAGGCGCTGCAAGGAAAGCTAGACAAGAGACAACTATAGCTGTTCATTGTTGGGAGAGAACCTATTGATGGGGAAGAGGTGCTTCAAGTATGCATGGGAATCTTCCAGGTTATCTGCCCTGATAAAGATACAGCAGACACTTTGACTAAGCTGCTATATCTCTAGACAGGAGAAGATGAGAAGATCATTTTTCAGATCCTAGACTGGAAGTATTAGTGTCCCTAATGAGAATACCTCTCCCTTTCCTCAATGGAGGAGGTTTGCATGCCATAGCTACGGGTTACTATGCAAGGTTCAGGTCCGGAGGACTATGGAAGGACAATTCTGAGTATGGGCACAATCAGACATCCCATAAATTCTGGGGCATTGGAAGGTGAGGTAGCAGCTATCAAGGTTGCCATCAGTATGACAAGACCCCTGACAGTGGCATCTCTCCCCACAGGGGTGTGCATTAAATGGTTCAAACTGACAAACCGAACCGAACTGGCTGATTCGGTTCGGTTTGAACCCATGGTTTGGTTTAATCAGTTTGGAAGGCTACCAAGCTGAACAGTTTAAACCAAAATAGTTAAAATATTACAATATTATTAATAAAAACAATATGTATACAGTTTTTAGGATAAATAATATTTATTTTAATTATTTATAACTTAAAAATCAGTATATATATGTAAATAGTTTGAATGTTTTATCTATTTTTGGTCTTAAATCAAACCAATCCGAATCAAACCAAATTGAACAGGTTTAGTTTGGTTCGGTCTGAATTGAAGACTTGGTTTGGTTTGAAAACAAATGTTTCCAAACCAAACCATGCACACCCCTACTCTCTGGACCAGGAACCAATCCATCGATAGTGGCTTTTCCATCCTATCTTAAACTAGGGATCAGTTTTGCCCACTTTCAGGTTCGGAGCCCTCGATGGTCTCAGTTCGTTGGTATCTGACTGGTTTAAGCAAGTCTAGAAGGCATGAGGAAGAAACAGGTCTAGAAAACATGAATTATTAGTGAAAGAAAGGTAAACCCTAAACCCTAAACCCTTGTCTGTCTCTTAATCAGTCCTGTATCAAGTCATAAAACAGACAAGTCATAAAACAGACACCTGCCAGCCCTTCAAAACCCCATCAAGGCACCCCTACACAGACCCCCATGCAGACCCTTAAACAGCCCCCCTAGAGCCTTAAGGTGAGGGTCGATGCCCGGCATTCTTGGATATGCGGTATGGGCAAGTCTTTACCGGGTGGGCCCTTACTTTTCAACCTAATGGAACCCTCAATAGTCCCTACATAGTCCCCTTAAACCGACCCCTGTCCAGAATCTCCAGATCCTGTTCAGCCCATCTGTTCACCTCAAAAATAGACCCAAACAGCCCTTTAAAATTTCATCCTTTACCTTCCCCTAGAGCCCTAAGGTGAGGGTCGACACCTGGCATTCTTGGATCTGCAGGACGGGCCGAGTGTTTACCAGGTGGCCCTTCAATTTTTTCCTACCAAAAAAAAAAAAAACCACAGCAGTCCTATTTCAATCCCTTAAACAAAAAGCTGGGCCCTCCACTTTTTCAACCAAAAACAGGTGCTACAAGGTGGAGTTCAAGGCACAAACAGGCCACCTGGGCCCAAGTATGCAAAGCAGGCCAATCAGGCCCAAGAAGACATGAAGCTGGCCATCTGGGCCCATGATGACATGAACCAGCCCAATGGGCCTTGGACAAAAATCAGAATGCAACTAAGTCAAATTTGAAACAAAAAAAATTAAGGTCAAAGAGTTAATCCACCACTAGATGCTCTCTTGAATTTCAAATTAAATTTAAGGAGTTAGTCCACCATTGGACACTTTGAATCAAAAAAAAAAAACTAAATTTAAGAAGTTAGTTCACCACTGGACGCTCCATTGGACGGTTATTCTAGGCATGCTCCTGGCTCCTGGTATGTCGATTTGGGCGAAGGCATGGGACAAGCTCCTATTGCAAATCGACCCTTCCCCTAATATGACAAGTTGAAAGACTTAATTATATCGGAGGTAAATTTCATTCGATCAAGAATAATTTGTTCATACCATTGTAATGACAAATTTTTCCTTTGATCTTATCATAGTTGTCAAGGCGACAAGACGCTCAAGGCGTTGAAGGGTACCGATTCCCTTTAGACGACAAGGCGACCGCTTATGTGTCACCTAGGCGGTCAAGGCGGTATTCAAGAAAAGCTGGGTCAGAGGTTGTGATACATAAAAATATGCATAAATATAATTATATTTTTACGTTATAATTGAATGAGTGTTTTATCTATGTATATAAGTAAATATGATGTGTATGTGAAAGAAAAAAAGAGTTAAATAGATTTTTATAAAATTTAAGTATATAACACATTTATGATTATAAAATTTATATATGTGCGATCATATAAGTGATAGTGAAATATTATTATAATATTATTAAATGGGGGACGCAGAGTAGTCGCGGATCGACCTTATAAATATGCAATAATATAAGTGATCTTATATATGTAATTAGAAAAGTGTGGGTATTTATTTTTGAATAAGGAGTTAATCTTGATAAATTAAGACTTAAGAGAGACAGAGAGAGGGAGAAGAAAGAGTTAAAAAGAGAACTTATTTAAGTATATAATATATGTTTATAATCATAAATCTTAAATATGTATGATATTATAAGTGATGGTGAAATATATTAATATGTTCAAACTATCATTAAATAAGTGTCCCTTGTTAGGGATATCAAGGGGGTAAAACTTCTCAAAATTATTCTTTTTATTCATGTAAAAATACCTAGGGCGCCTTACCTGGGCGCCTTGGACGCCTAGGCGGGCGTTTTGGACGCCTTGGGTGCCTAGGCGGGTGCCTTGGGCACCTGTTTGACCCCAGGCAAGGCGCCTTGGCAAGGCGCTGTTGGAAAATCACCTTGCCGCCTAGGCGGGCACCTTGACAACTATGAATCTTATAACCAGTTTACCTCGGTACAAGGAACATCATCATCATCATCAACAACATACATGCTGCACCAATGCATCCAGAGTTCAACTTTCAATGTAATAAAATTTCATGTGCTGACTGCCGACATCAACGTGGATATTGGGCAATCGAATGCTAGTTCAATGGACTTGATGGGATGCAAACCTGGACCAAGTAAACAAGATAAAACAAACATAAAAGATGTTTCATTGAATTTGAAAAATGCCTTAAAACAAATCATTTAAAAATATGAAATTCAACTCTAAGTGGCTTAACTAATGGAATTAAAATATTCACTGGACAACGACTTAGTCAACTTAAAAAATACTTAATATCCAGAACATCAAAAATCAGTCCCCTAAAAATAAAAAACAGATTTAAAACAAAGTGAAAACTAAACTTCTAATCTGGAACACATCTAAAACAAATTAATCAAATTTGAAGTTAATCAAACCAAAATCAAAGGTCAATCAAAACAAAATCGAAATTGAGCCCAATTACATGCCTGCCATAAGAAAGATAGTGAAACCATCAAAATCTCAAAGAATCTAATTCAAAACATGTCACTCCCAAATCAATTAATTTAATTCTAAAAACATCTTAACTCACCCATTAAACTCCAACATCAAAATAAAATAATTCCAACCGAACTAAAATTCAAATCAAACCCATATATAAAAGCAAACTCAAATCAAATTAAAATCAACATCAACCAAACCATGAATCAACATGTTGACATCTCATCGAACCCATGGGGCTAGCACCCCTTATGTGTTCATTTTTATGTGGATGTGAGTCTACTACCAAACAAGTTGCAATGGCGGTTAATAAAGGATCTTTGAGTTGTTGCTCGATGTAATTAACATCAGATATTCGTACCATCCGATGTGGAGAGGTCAAAAATCAAAATTTCAAAGAACCCGATAACCTCGGTTCTATACCTTTACATATATCACCCAGGCTATCAATTACTATTAATAAGATAACCACCTATTTTCCTACGCAGTTCAGGACAAACAAAATTCCAAAACAATTTTTTTTTCCAAAAAATGAGTTCTCACATGGACATTAATCGATTTTGTTATTTACAGGTCAGCTCCTCTGTTTGGATTACAGGGATTCATCTTATACAAGGTGAGAAGACAATGCAAAAAACCTGGATAGTCGCAACACTTTTTGGTTCACCACCAGCAGATGGGAAGAATGTGGAACCATCCCCCTTCTCAATGGTGAATTCAACGACTCCCCTTCCAGTGAGCCTACATACATAAAGATGCTTATTAGTCAAACTATTTATGAACCCAAAAGAACTTCAGCTGTATTGTCTAAGGAAATTAAAACTAGGTCAAAGAACTGTGCGCAAAAGAGATTAATAAAACACCCATGCCCATGAAATGTTTTCACTTCAACTTTGACATTGTTGTGCTGTGTCAAAATGTATGCTTTTTCATGGACCAGGACATTCATTATTATAAAAATCAATTCTTCTTGTGAAATGAGCATCTCTGCCACTCTTCAATAACTTATTCTGATTGTTTAAAATGGATTTAGATTTCAGTATAAGTATGATATTGTTAAGGAAGCATCAGGTTTGGATAAATATAAACATTTAGATACACACCTTTTACATGCCATGAGTATACAACAATTTCCTACATCCTTTAATAGTTGGGCTTGAAGAGAATTCCTTTTCTTTACACAACATGATTGACAATTATGCCACCCACTCTATATCATTCAAATTCATATCATGAGATGTGACTTTGTTTTATGTTGGCTATCACCTACCACAACCCTCCTCCTTTTTCATTTGGGCTTGGGACCGTCCATGGTGGAGTTAGTGAACGTTGAATGATAAAAGGAAAACATACTTCTAAAATGAGTGACTAAAATAAGAATGCTAAGATAGATGAGTGGTCATACTAGATTATATATAGTAAGAAATGAATATATTAGAAAAAATACAGGAGTAGCGATAATCGTAGACAAATTGAAAGAATGAAGATTGAGACGATTTAGACATATTAAACATAGACCCAAGGAGGCTATAGTAAGAAAAATAGAAAATATTAAAATAACATAAACAAAAAAAGAATGTGGTAGACCTAAGTTAATGTTGGAACCTCAATTTTTTTAAATTTTAGGTTTTGAAAATTCATTTTCCTTTTGAATTTGATTTGACTTTTGACTTAGCCTTGACTATTAGAAAAATATGTGGTATTTCATAACAGTATTAGCTAGGTCAGTGGTATGCATAAAAGTATATGTTGAGGTTATTAGGTTCTTTGAAAATTTGTTTTTGACCTCTCCCCATCGGATAGTGCGAAGATCCGATGTTAATTACATCGAGAATACTCGAATACCCTTGATTAGCCGCCATAGCAATTTTGTGAATAGAAGACATACATCCATACAATCAACACATGGGAGTAATAGCCCATACACTTGTTGGAATGCAAAACTTAGTGTTTTGAACTATGGTTTGATTTGATTTGAATTGATTTTTTTTTATTTAGATTTGATTGATTAAGTTTGACTTGGATTTGATTTGGAAAATGTGATTTTTGTTTGAATTTGAGTTTGTTTAAATTGGTTGAAATTTAGATTTGATGTGTGAGTTTTGATTTGATTTGATTTGATTTAATTCAATTTGAATTAATTAATTGATTTAAGTTTGTTTGGAATGAATTTTGTTGGAATTGAATTTAAATTTCAGTTTGGTTTGGTTAAAATTGATTTAAGTTGAATTTGTGTTTTAGACAGTTTGTTTGACTCATGGAATATGGTTTGTTGGAAAGGGTTTAATTTGAGAAATTTTAAATTCTGTGGGATTTGATTCAATTTAAGTTTGTTAAATTTGTTAAAATTAAGTTGAATATTATTTAATCTGGGGGGATTCGGTTTGAGTTGGGTTGATTGGTTTTAAACTTGATCTGAATTTGATTTAGTTTGAGAGAAATTTAATTGAATGATCCCAAGCTTCGGATTGTTACAGCTTCAGATTTACTTAGAGAAATTAGAGTTGAGTTTGATTTGAGTTCAATTTTGTTAGATTTCAGTTAAACCTGCGAATTCTGCACCAAAACAGATTTTCAGAACTTCAACCTTTCAGATTTTTTTTTCGGATGTTTTAATTGCAGACTCTATATTTCAGCATTTCAGACCTCCCAGATTCCAGATTTTTTGAGATGGGCTCTGGTCTCTGGCGCCCAGGCTCTAATTTCTGGTTTTTGGTTTGAGAATTCAGATTTGGTGTACGGATCCATAATTTAGATCAAGTTTGTGATTTGTTTGAGAGTGTTTTAATTTGGGGATCTGGTTGTGTGAAAATTCAGATTTTTATACTTACAAGTTTCAGGATCCTTTGAGTCTTTTTACAGATTTCAAAACCTTCCAGAATTATTGAAATCTAAATGTTGTAACTTTTTTTTAACAATGTTAACTTTAGACATTTGCATTCCTTCAATTTCATGGGATATTCTATAAGCTCCAATAACAATAATGATATGCAAAATCCGAAAACTTCCATTTATTGGCAAATTCGAATGCACATTACATGTGGGGGACATAGAAATGTCGTGTTTCCCATTGATTAATTTTCCTTAGTCCTTGATGGACATAGGATAATCCTTCCTTGGCATATGTCTCTCATTTTTAATTTAAGGGGAAATTTTGACATGACCTCCCCTTAAATTGATGAGATATACCTCCTTTAGTAGGTGGAGTTTGATACTCTCTACTTTGGAGGAAGGATCGGTAGGAGATGGGAGCTTGCCCATTTCCCCGTCCAGGATCAAACACGCCGGGGACATGCCCGAGTGCCCGTCCTTTGAGGTAGCCTATATGAAATAGACTAGCTCTTAATTGAACTTCTTTTCTCATATTTTTGATTAAGTTTTTTTTTTTGAAGGCCTGGATGGCCGGTTCTGTCCTCATCGGGCCGAGGTGAACACTTTGAAGCTTTGAAGGCCCTGGCGGCCAAACTGCTCTTATTGGGCCTTAAAGGCCTGTTTGGGCTTCATCTAGGCCCTGTCGGCCAGCTCTCTTGGCCCTGGTGGCCTCTCTGATTCTGACCTGAAATCGGGCTTTAGTGACTTGCTGAAATAAGGCTCTGGCGGCCAGACTGCTCTTATTGGGCCTTAGAGGCCTGTTTGGGCTTCATCTAGGCCCTGTCGGCCAGTTCTCTTGGCCCTGGTGGCCCCTCTGGTCCCGGCCTGAAATTGGGCTTGGTGACTTTGCTGAAATAAGGCCCTGGCGGCCTGTTTGATCTCAGCCAGGACTGGACTCTGACATGCCTTAAAGAGGTCTGCAACATCTGACCCTCATTTGATCCAGGAGATGGGACCGGATTGGGAAATTGAGGGGCTGTTTAGAGGTGAGTTTGGGGGACTGATTTAAGGAGGAAAATCAGGCCCTAGTTAGTGCCTGTTCAAAGTTTGTTTTAAGGACTTCTGAACATGACACTTCGGTATGATTTCCTTGGGGTGTCTAAAGGCCTGTCTAGACAGCCTAACCGGGTGATGTTTCAGAGTGATTTAGGACTGGATTAGGGGGCCTGATATGGCCTGTGTGTGGTCGGATAGAAGGGGGGTTGATAGGTGACCTACAAAAAGACCAGCAAGGGGCTGTTAAGTGACCTGATATAGAATCAATGGGAGGGCTGTTCGTAGGGGACAGCAATTGCCCAACATGGCATGTGTGTAGGCCACACGTGGAGCATCATAGTGTCAAAGGAGATAGGCCGGATGGGGTTGGTTATATGGTCCTTATAGGGGGCCGAACAGTTGCTATGCACAGGGTGTTGTAGGGTAAAACAAGGCTTGCTCCATGGAGAATAGGTCCTGGCCATGTTCATACAAAGGGGGACTGTCTGGATAGCATATCTCCATAGGATTCAACTATGAGCATGAGAAGGAATGGCCGATGGAGCTTCTGGACACATGGAAAGGGGGACTGGTATATGGACAGATTTATAGAGTCGGGATGGGGTGTTTAGAAGGGTTTTTTTTGAAGAAGGGTTTAAAGAGAGGACTTGAAGAGGGAAGGGAGATGTAACCGGACCCTTGATTCTTACCTTTTTCTCTTCTTCTTCACCTTCCTTGAACTTTCAGCAGCTGTACGCCAGTGGCCTTGAGCCTGTCCCTTTTCTTCTTCTTCTTCACACCAATGCTTCTTCTCTTCACGTAGGAAATGCTCCAGCCAACCAACCCTTTAGCTCTGGCCAGTCTCTCTTAAAGAGAGGGAGAAAAAATCCAGCGTAACCTCCCCATCATGGAGGGAGTGAGAGTCATGGGAGTGATGGGCGTAGTGGGGGGGAGGTTCAGTTTCCTAATCCCCCACGTTCCTTTTTTTTTTCTTTTTAAACTCTGAAAATTCTGGGAAATAATGTGCTGTACGTAGCCTTCTCCCATGCAAGTATTTGATACCAATAAGACCCACTAAAACAGGATCCAATAACTTAAGTTATGTTAAATCTGGACCCTTGATCTAAACTTGATCATGAGATGGCATCCTGGCCCTTCCTTACTTCCCATGATCCAATACCAATAAGAAACCATTAAGACAGGATCCAATAACTTAAGTTATGTCAAATCTGGACCCTCAAAAATTTGAAAATTGTATTTTGAATACAATCAAATATCTATACACCAGAATTTTTGGTTTCCATGCATAGATCTTACTATCTGAAATTATTTGGACAGCTCTGCCCTGTCTTGGAGTGCGTGCCGACTTTGCAATTTTTCAAACTTTGCCCATAACTTTCCGAATATGGATTGGATTGATAATCCAACTTCGATGTTGTTCATCTGGAAGTCAGGCGTACTTTTTGGTGACGCCATATGTTAATGGGCCTGTCTGGATTTGTTCAGGCCCAATAAGGGCAAAACGGTCATTTTTTCGCCTGGAGTCGGATTTTGACTTTTAAGGCACCGTTGTGAAGCTTTCTGTCGAGGCAATACTGTTGACACACTGGTTTGGTCATTTGGGCCCACCAAGCCCAGTAAGAACCGCCTAAAAGTCCACTTTCATTGTTTTGCCCATATCTTGCCGAATACAAGTCAGATTTCTGATCTGACTTTAATGTTGCTCAATATGGAGCTTGGCGGACTTAATGATGCACCAAGATATTATCGGGCCTATCCCGAATTATCCAAACTTACCAAGGGCGAAAGAGGTCATTTTACCGTTCGGGTACCATCCGAAATTGGATTCTGACATTCAGAGTACCGTTGCGAAGCCCTCAACTGGTACAACCCCATGGACCCACTTGTTTTGTTTTTCGGACTTGATGTGCCCTTATTAAGGCCATTCGAAAATTGACTTTCAGTGTTTTTCTCATAACTTTCCAAATATGGGTCGGATTGCCGATCCGACTGTCATTGTTTATCCGAAAGTCACGTAGACCTTTTGGTGGTGCCACTTTTCTTTGGACCTTCCCGTATTGCCCGAATCCCACAAGGGCAAAACGGTCATTTCTACCGTCCGAAGCCGATTTTGACATGTGAGGCGCCGTTGGAAATGTCTTGACTGGTACAGTGCTGTGACCCCACTTGTTTTGTTATTTGGGCCCATTAAGCCTACCAAAGGCCATTCGGGAGTGTTTTCACCGTTTGACCCATAACTTGTTGAATTCAAGTCGGATTTTCGATCCGACTTCGTTGTTGCTCAAGTTTGAGCTAGACGGACAAGATTGTGATGTCTGACCGTTATTAAGTCATCATCCAGCTGGTCGGGCCCAATAAGACTTATTGGGCCCATTCGGCCCGTGGACCCTAAATGTGATGAAAAGTGGATCACACTTGCCTGTTCAATTTTCTTTCATGTATTTTTTGCCCAAAACTTGCTAGTTCTGGATGTCATGACATTTTTGGGTGCCAACAAATGCCCCCCACGGGCGATTTCTTGGAGACAGACGGCGATGAGGAATCGCCCGTGTAGAGTTGGCATATGGCCTCTTGTCTTTCTGCCGCAGGCTATCTGTCCGCCGTGCTGCATCCTACCGCTTGATCTTCTTTAGGACAGAGAAGGGCTTGGGCCCTTGGATGTGACCAACTTTGATTTTTCTTGCCTGGCTGCCATTCCCCATTTGTTAGACTTTGACTTTCCCCCCTTTTTTGCTGGAATCGAGGCTTCCCTCAAGCTATGAAATTGGTTTGTTTTGGTGGTGAGGAATTTATTTGTAGGACATGTTAATAGGATATGGTCGTGCCTAGGGTATGAATGTGAATGTGGTGGCTTAATGTTTGACTTATGGGACATGTGAATGTGAAGAAGTCACACTCAGCCCATAGGGTAATGTTGTATAGTGGCTTGATGCCAAACCTATAGGCGTGTTGAGTAGGATTTGTTCCGGCTCGGCCTGTAGGGTGGGTTTAGGGACCAATAGGCAAGTTGAGTAGGATTTATTCCGACTCGGCCCATAGGGTTGAACTTGGGGACACATAGGCATGTTGAGTTGGATTTGTTCCAACTTGGCCCGTAGGGTTGAGTTTTGTCTTGGAGGATTAAGGCTTGCATGTAGGCCATGAGGTTTGGTTTGTTGGTGAGGTTTGTGAGACACAGAGAAATTTAATGTCCGGCCCTGACAGCCCAGTAGTATGAGGTCATATAAGCCTAAAAAATCGAGGGCAAGAGATTTGGAAGACCATATGGACTATGTGGGTCATTATGACATGAAACTTTTGGGGCAAAAACCATGTAGGCCGAAAGGGCCATGATGGTGTACAATTTAAGATTGGGAACCATATAGACTGGAAGGGTCATGATGGTGTGAAAAATTTTTTTTAGGGTACTACATAGGCTGTAAGGGCCAGGGCAGTGTAGAGTTCAAGACCACTGACTAAGAGAGCTGTGGTGATGTAAGGTCTTCAATTTTTCATTTTGTTTCTCTTTTTTTTTTACTAGTCTGACTGCCTTTTGCAAGGTTTTCACCCAGACTAGCCCCCTTCTCTTTTTGCCTACATGCCTTAGAACAAGTTTTCATGTAGCGGGGTTGCCTGATTTTGCCTAGAGTGCCATTTTATTTGGTTTTCACTCTAGCCAGGTATTTTCTTTTTCTTTTTTTTTTCATGACATTTTTGCTCTCAACCGATCATTTATGGGTGACCAGCTAAGACTGTCGGGCAACATTCTCTTTTTTTTTTTTTAGCCCATTTTTTTTTGTAGGGAATTAAGGCTTCCCTCAAGCCATGAAATTGTTTCGAAAAATGAGGAATAGGCTTCCCCAGGCCATAAAATTTTAGACGGAGAGGAATTGAGGCTTCCCCGAGGCCATGGGATTTGGGGGGCTTTGTGCTTGATAGACCTGTAGGCTTGTGAGTATGAAGAGGACATACTCGGCCTGTAAGGCATGGACTTGATGGTTTGCTGTTGAAAGTAATAAAACGGCTTGATGCCCAAAAGGAGTTTGATGGCTTGATGCCCAAAAGAAGTTTGATGGCTTGATGCCGAAAGAAATTTGATGGCTTGGTGTCGAAAGAACCCGTAGGCTTGTGAATTGAATATGTGAAAGTCATATTCGGCCTGTTGGGCAAAATTTTTGGTGGCTTAATGCCGAAGACACCCATAGGACATGTGAGCATGAAAGAATCACCCTCTGCCTATTGGGTAGAGTTTAGGGTAGCTTAATGCCAAAAGGACCCAAAAGACACGTAAGTACGAAGAACTCACACTCAGCCTATTGGGTAGAGTTTAAGGTGGCTTAATGCTAAAAGGACTCAAAGGACATGTGAGCGTGAAGACTCAGCCCGTTGGACATAAGATTCTGAGATGGCTTGATGCCAAGAGGGATATATCAGCTTGGTGCCAAAAGATGTTTGTTTTGAAAGATTTAAATGGCTTGATGTCAACATGAGTTTGGTGGCTTTGTGTCGAAAGGAATTTGGTGGCTCGATGCCGAAAAGAGTTTGATGACTTGAAGCCAAAAAGAGTTAGATGGCTTGATGCCAAAGGAAAGTTGGTGGCTTGATGCCAAAGGGTTTGATGGCTTAACGCCAAGAGTGGCTTGATGCCAAAAAGATTTAAATGGCTTGCTGCCGAAGGAAGTTTGGTGGCTTGATGCCAAAAGAAATTTGATGGCTTAACGCCAAGAGTGGTTTGATGCCAAAGAGATTTGGGTGGCTTGATGCCCAAGGAGTGGCTTGATGCCAAGGGATTTGGTGGCTTAATGCCAAGAGTGACTTGATGCCAAAGGGATTTTGGGTGGCTTGATGCCAAGGGAATTGGTGGCTTAATGCCAAGAGTGGCTTGATGCCAAAGGGTTTTTGGGTGGCTTGATGCCAAGGGAATTGGTGGCTTAATGTCAAGAGTGGCTTGATGCCAAAGAGATTTGGGTGGCTTGATGCCAAAGGAGTGGCTTGATGCTAAGGGATTTGGTGGCTTAATGCCAAGAGTGGCTTGATGCCAAAGGGATTTTGGGTGGCTTGATGCCAAGGGATTTGGTGGCTTAATGCCAAGAGTGGCTTGATGCCAAAGACATTTGGGTGGCTTGATGCCAAAGGAGTGGCTTGATGCCAAGGGATTTGATGGCTTAATGCCAAGAGTGGCTTGATGCCAAAGAGATTTGGGTGGCTTGATGCCAAAGGAGTGGCTTGATGCCAAGGGATTTGATGGCTTAATGCCAAGAGTGGCTTGATGCCAAATGTGGCAAGATGACTTAATGCCACTGAATTTAAAGACTTATGAATGCGAAGGAGTCGCATTCGGTCCAAAAGATGAAATATGGGATGGCTTGCTGCCGCTTGTAGAGTTGTGGGACATGCCAGTATGAAATGATTATACTTGGCCCATGAGATATGAATTTAGGGTAAAACCCAAGCTTAAAGGCTCAAGGCTCAAATGTTGCCGGTGGGATTTGGGACATAAGAATGGTTCCATGTCCAGCCTTGGTGGCATAGGATCCAAACAACATTTAGACCAAAAGACCATGGTGGTATGGGATTTATGAAAACCATATAGACCTGAGGGCCATGATGGTATGAATTTTTTTGAAAACCATGTAGACCTGGCTGGTCATAATTGGTATGAAACTGCTTGAAGCCATGTGGACATGCAAGTCATGATGGCATGAAATTTGACATGTTTAGAGAAGAGGTGAGTCTCCTCTTTTTTGAACTTTGAATTTCCAGAGTTTCTCACTTTCTTTTTTTTTTCAAACTAACTTGACTGCCTTTTGAAAGGTTTTCACCCAAGCTAGTCCCCTCTTTCCTTTTGCCTGTATGCCCTTTTGCAGGGTTTTCATACAGCAGGGTGATCCATTTTTGCTTGGGGTGCCCTCATCGGGTCATCACCTCAGCCGGATTTTTTCTTTTCTTTCTCCCTTTTTTTTTCTTTCTCTCTTTTTTTTGTTTGACATATTTTGCCCTTGGTCAATTAATGGTGTAACTAACCAAGTCTGTCAAGGTACTTCATCTTTCTTTCTTTCTTTCTTTTCTTCTCTTTTTTTTTTCATAAGGGAATTCAGGCTTCCCTCAAGCCATATGAACTTCGGTCATGCTCCACCTACTCATCATCCCACCATCAATGTAGATGCCTGATGTGTTGATGGAGAAATGCATGGAGAGGTGACACAGGATTGGCACCTTAGGCTCTTGACCTCCTCGTGCACTTTCTCTCGATTGTTGAAATTTGAGGCTTGACAAGCACGAATGAACATGTTGCCTTGTGTCCTCGATATATTTTGTCTTCTTCGAGGTGATACTAGTGATGGCCAACCGACCTTGTACTAACCTCCGTACTCCCTTTTCTCGATCAAATAGTTGCCCGAGATTGCATGTCCAACTCAGCTTAGAGATTTCTTCCCTTTTAAGAGTTGCTAGTGTCAATTTGAGAATTCATTTCTCTCATTGCTTGAGTTGGGAGTACCTCCTCCATCCAACCTGTTTTCTCTTCTCTCTTTTTTTTTTCTTTTTTTTTGAAATTCCTTTGGAGTTCACACAGGGGAACTGTGTAAGACCGGTCACAGGAATATTGGGGGCCTTGGGGATGGCTTGTATGTGGGCATAGGCATGTCACAGCCATTAGCATGAGTTGGGACTTTGGCATGTCAGAGGCCATGGAGGTTTTTTTTTTTTTTTTTTGTACATGGGCATGTCGGAGGCCATGAAGACTGTTTCTTTTGTGGTATGTGAGGGCATATAGGAGATTGCTTTGGGGACATTTGAGGGCATGTTGATGACTTGTTTTGTATTTGATGCGAGGGGCCTGCGGAGGGCTGTCCTATGGACTCTTCGCTCCCCTGGCTCAATTTTGTGGCGGGTGTTGGATTTCTTCCTTGCCCAAGTTTTATGCTTTGTAGTGGACTAATGGCCAGTCCTGGCATGTTGACATGTTTGCCAAAAGGCATGATCGGGTCGAGCTGTTGACCAGTAAGACTGATATGAAATGTTGAGTTGAGGGTTGTTCCCCCACTGAATTGTAGCCTCGGGAGCCGCTGTTCACCGATATGCTAACTTGAAGGGCGCAGGGTTGCTCCCACACCCCGTTAACAGGACTGACTTCATGCAGTCTCCTGTTGAGACAATAATTTCTTCTTTGTCTCCTTTTGTAGTTAGCGTAGATTGGCGATTTTCTGGGGCTTTACTGGTAGAGGTTGGTCCTTTTGCCCCCTGTTACCTTTTTAGGTGGAGAGTTCACCCTCACACCTGCTTGACATGACATGGCCTGGGGGTATGCCCTCGGCTAGATGAGTAGTTCCCAAATGGGTTGAGAATTGTCTTCTCTCCCGAGCACAACCTTGTCAGGTAATGTCATATAGACATCATTCAGTGAGAGCATAAGATTTGTTCCGAGCCCAATTGACATATGACTACCAAACTGATATCATGACAGCGGCATCCATTTTCCCGATAGAGGATTGATTCCCCATCCGCAAGCAAGAATTAGAAGACTGGACCATTGGTTGGCCATATTGGTTGAGAGAAAGGGTAAAAGGCTGATCTTTCTGTAGCATCACAGGCCGTTGATCGGCTGGCTCCTTTTAACTGAAGAATATAGGGTTGATCCCTTGCTTCATTGAAAGCCATGTTTTCGACCCTTGATTGGCCGGATTTATTGAAGTATAGGGGATTGTTTCCTTACTTCGTGGCCAGAGGACTGGTCACTTTTTGGTTGAATGCATTTCTTTCGTACGCAAAGGATTTCTTCTTTGCTCTTTATCAATATGATGGGCGCCCGGTTGATCCATAGCCTGAATTGTATTGGAGTGACCTGGAGGCTTGCCCCCGGTCAGATGGATGACATTGTGGGTTGACCAGTGAACCGACCAACATCTGATGTATACCGAGTGGCAGATTGTTTCCGAACCCGAGCAGAATTTGATGTCCTCACATTTGAAGTGGCTTTGATGGTGGCGTTGGATTGATTCCTAGCCTAAGGAATATATTGGTGTCGCATTGGCGACATGGCGGCAGCGTGACAGGCCGTTGATCAGCCAAAGTTGTTGACCATCAGTATGGAGGGATGATCCCTTCCTTCAATTGTTGGGGAATCTCAAGCTTTTGAACTTTACCTTGTGAGTTTTTTTTTGTATCAATTGAATTCGAGATGTATAAGTACTGATATGCATGCTGCCTTGTATCCTCAATACTTTTTGTCCTCCTTGGGGTGGTATGTGGGAGGGCCAACTGATCCGAAACAGACCTTTTTCATGGCTTCTTTATCCGATCGACCAAGACATTGTCCAGGGTCATATATCTTGTTCAAGTTAGGGATTTGTTCCCTCCTTTTTGAGTATCAATTTTGGGAGCTGGTTCCTTTCCCATTGATTGAGCTGGAAGTTTTCTGAGCAGTGGATTTACTCTCTTGCCCCCTATCAACATATTGGGCAGCCTGCTTCTTTCTTAATTTGAATTGACATAATTTGGTTAGAAAGTTGGCTCCAGACATGACTTGAAGTGAACTTTGGCACCAGTTTTCATACTGGATTGCATTAGCAAATGCACCGTGTTAGGAGTTGCTCTCTTGCTCTAACAAAGATTGCAGGTTGGGCCACCAAATGGGTTGATTTTGACATGAGCATAGGATTTATTCCTTGCCGAGCCCACGCTTTCGGGCTAAACCACAGATCGGCCAACTGCATTATCTTCAAGCTTCAAGGATTATCTCAGCACATCATCGTAGAAGTTGATAATCCAAACATTCAATTCATTGGCTGAACCAAATTAGCGGAATGAGGGTTGGTTCATCACCCGGACATTATGGGATGGACAATTGATCAGAAGGTCCCAATATTCTATTTAATAGAGGATTTGCTCCATTTCCCATTGACTTTATTTCTTTCTTTCCAAGGCATGCCGTTGATCAGCCAACCGGGTATCTCAGTGAGCTGAGGATTGATTCCTCACCTGGAAAGCTGTTGAGGTGCTTCAATGAACTAAGGGTTGGTCCCTTTCCCAAAAGGCTTTGGTATGATGACCTAACCGGATAGCTATAATAAATTCCTTTAAGGAGCAAATTGATTTCCATCTTCGAATCGATCTGCCATGGCAACTTGCTAATGGACGGGGATTGATTCCTTATCCTTTGAAAATATTGATGAATCGGGACCCTCTTCAGTAGTCCGAGCATATATGCATATTCATCATGCCCCCAGTGTGTCCTATCTACGCGAGACAGTGTTTTGATGACATATCAGCCGAATACTGACCAAGGGATTACTTCCCTTCCAAATTTTCTGGATATGAGATCTATCCCTTTAACCAAGGGATTCTTGACTTGGACTGTCACAATGACCTGCCCCCGGTCGGGTGAGTGGTTTTGTAATATAGATCAATGAACTGACCAATTGCCTGTACCAAATGAACCGAGGGTTGATTCCCCATTCTGACAGAATATAGTGACGCCCCCACATGACTGAGCTTCATTATGGAATTTATTTCCAACTTGAACATGATCTTGGAACCGCATCGGTAGTTGTGCGGCATCATTTAGATGGCGAACATAGAATTGATTCCTAGTTCGTCAAATGGCATTATAGGACAAAACCGTTGATCGGTCCCCCAGTTGAAATGACGGGCTGAGGGCTGGTCCCTCACCGGGTTGTAGTGTCACGAGCCGTTGATCGGCCAGCCTTGTTAATCTGGGGAAAGAAAGTTTAGTTTTCTTCCGAGCTGTAATCTTGTAGACCATTGAGGGGCTGCTCCCTCATTAAGATAGCCATATCAGGGGTCGCTGATCGGCTGAACATTCTTTTTTTATTTTTCGTTAGGAAGATTACTTCTTCCACTATTTCTTGAAAGTGATGAAGCTAACCACCAATTGGGCTTGTATAGCTTATTGAAGTATCGTGCTGAGGGCTGCCCCCTCACTTACACAATAGCATTGGGGCCACTGACTGGCTAGTTCTTCTGAGAATGGGGAGTAGAGTGCTGCTCACCCGGGTTCTCGTAATGGTCATTGATTGGCTGGTTGAGAATATAGATAAGAGGGTTGTCCCCTCGCTCTAACGACATCTCAGGTTGAACCATTGGTCGGTTAGCCCTTTTTTTTTTTAGGTGAAGGGTTAAAACCTTGCACACTTGAAATTACTTCACAAGCTAGGTCCTCCATTAATTTGGCCAAGACTCCATTTAGTAAGTTGAGAGTTGATCACTCATCAAAACATCATATGAATGGCTATTGGTCAGCCGATATGTATCTTTGGGTGATGGATTAGTTCCTTGCTCCCCATGTAATTAACATAAATGATCCGGATTTAAGAACTTATTTTCCGTCAAAATGACGGCTTCACCAACTCAAATCTAAGAGATTTCTGCACTGTCTAACCAGCAACATGCTTTGTAGTCAGATTCTGACTGTCCTTATCGTAGTTTCTCCGGTGCTCTGCACTTGTTGGAGGTGAAGAATTTGAACCTTGCTTTGGTATTATCTTCTTCTCGCCTTGGTTAGAATGGCCGACCTTGGCAAATAGCTACATATGTCGGAGATGGCCCATTCGGTCACCACTTTGACTTTGTTAAGGGTTTGTGAGGGCGAAGTCATGATCCCTTTGCCCCCGGTGTTGCTGAAAATACTCCATAATGAAACCTTCAAAATGGGGACGAGTTGGTCGCCCCTTGGAACATTTGTTGCCTAGACGAACTCCAGGAATTACCCAAATGTAATCGGCTCTCCGGAACTCCCTAGTGTGCAGTATTTGGATGAAGTTTTTGTGGAAGGAGTCTTGGGCCCCTCCGACTATCATCCCTGGCATTTCTTGTCTTTTCCTTACAAACAAAAGGAAATGAGCATAGGTTAGATATGTATAAATTAGGATGTATGACTTCCTAAATTGCTATGGCGGAGAGATGAAGGGAAGGAGAGGTCCCACCGGGCGTGCCAATTGTTGGAACCTCAATTTTTTTAAATTTTAGGTTTTGGAAATTCATTTTCCTTTTGAATTTGATTTGACTTTTGACTTAGCCTTGACTATTAGAAAAATATGTGGTATTTCATAACAGTATTAGCTAGGTCAGTGGTATGCATAAAAGTATATGTTGAGGTTATTAGGTTCTTTGAAAATTTGTTTTTGACCTCTCCCCATCGGATAGTGCGAAGATCCGATGTTAATTACATCGAGAATACTCGAATACCCTTGATTAGCCGCCATAGCAATTTTGTGAATAGAAGACATACATCCATACAATCAACACATGGGAGTAATAGCCCATACACTTGTTGGAATGCAAAACTTAGTGTTTTGAACTACGGTTTGATTTGATTTGAATTGATTTTTTTTTATTTAGATTTGATTGATTAAGTTTGACTTGGATTTGATTTGGAAAATATGATTTTTGTTTGAATTTGAGTTTGTTTAAATTGGTTGAAATTTAGATTTGATGTGTGAGTTTTGATTTGATTTGATTTGATTTAATTCAATTTGAATTAATTAATTGATTTAAGTTTGTTTGGAATGAATTTTGTTGGAATTGAATTTAAATTTCAGTTTGGTTTGGTTAAAATTGATTTAAGTTGAATTTGTGTTTTAGACAGTTTGTTTGACTCATGGAATATGGTTTGTTGGAAAGGGTTTAATTTGAGAAATTTTAAATTCCGTGGGATTTGATTCAATTTAAGTTTGTTAAATTTGTTAAAATTAAGTTGAATATTATTTAATCTGGGGGGATTCGGTTTGAGTTGGGTTGATTGGTTTTAAACTTGATCTGAATTTGATTTAGTTTGAGAGAAATTTAATTGAATGATCCCAAGCTTCGGATTGTTACAGCTTCAGATTTACTTAGAGAAATTAGAGTTGAGTTTGATTTGAGTTCAATTTTGTTAGATTTCAGTTAAACCTGCGAATTCTGCACCAAAACAGATTTTCAGAACTTCAACCTTTCAGATTTTTTTTTTCGGATGTTTTAATTGCAGACTCTATATTTCAGCATTTCAGACCTCCCAGATTCCAGATTTTTTGAGATGGGCTCTGGTCTCTGGCGCCCAGGCTCTAATTTCTGGTTTTTGGTTTGAGAATTCAGATTTGGTGTACGGATCCATAATTTAGATCAAGTTTGTGATTTGTTTGAGAGTGTTTTAATTTGGGGATCTGGTTGTGTGAAAATTCAGATTTTTATACTTACAAGTTTCAGGATCCTTTGAGTCTTTTTACAGATTTCAAAACCTTCCAGAATTATTGAAATCTAAATGTTGTAACTTTTTTTTAACAATGTCAACTTTAGACATTTGCATTCCTTCAATTTCATGGGCTATTCTATAAGCTCCAATAACAATAATGATATGCAAAATCCGAAAACTTCCATTTATTGGCAAATTCGAATGCACATTACATGTGGGGGACATAGAAATGTCGTGTTTCCCATTGATTAATTTTCCTTAGTCCTTGATGGACATAGGATAATCCTTCCTTGGCATATGTCTCTCATTTTTAATTTAAGGGGAAATTTTGACATGACCTCCCCTTAAATTGATGAGATATACCTCCTTTAGTAGGTGGAGTTTGATACTCTCTACTTTGGAGGAAGGATCGGTAGGAGATGGGAGCTTGCCCATTTCCCCGTCCAGGATCAAACACGCCGGGGACATGCCCGAGTGCCCGTCCTTTGAGGTAGCCTATATGAAATAGACTAGCTCTTAATTGAACTTCTTTTCTCATATTTTTGATTAAGTTTTTTTTTTTTGAAGGCCTGGATGGCCGGTTCTGTCCTCATCGGGCCGAGGTGAACACTTTGAAGCTTTGAAGGCCCTGGCGGCCAAACTGCTCTTATTGGGCCTTAAAGGCCTGTTTGGGCTTCATCTAGGCCCTGTCGGCCAGCTCTCTTGGCCCTGGTGGCCTCTCTGATTCTGACCTGAAATCGGGCTTTAGTGACTTGCTGAAATAAGGCTCTGGCGGCCAGACTGCTCTTATTGGGCCTTAGAGGCCTGTTTGGGCTTCATCTAGGCCCTGTCGGCCAGTTCTCTTGGCCCTGGTGGCCCCTCTGGTCCCGGCCTGAAATTGGGCTTGGTGACTTTGCTGAAATAAGGCCCTGGCGGCCTGTTTGATCTCAGCCAGGACTGGACTCTGACATGCCTTAAAGAGGTCTGCAACATCTGACCCTCATTTGATCCAGGAGATGGGACCGGATTGGGAAATTGAGGGGCTGTTTAGAGGTGAGTTTGGGGGACTGATTTAAGGAGGAAAATCAGGCCCTAGTTAGTGCCTGTTCAAAGTTTGTTTTAAGGACTTCTGAACATGACACTTCGGTATGATTTCCTTGGGGTGTCTAAAGGCCTGTCTAGACAGCCTAACCGGGTGATGTTTCAGAGTGATTTAGGACTGGATTAGGGGGCCTGATATGGCCTGTGTGTGGTCGGATAGAAGGGGGGTTGATAGGTGACCTACAAAAAGACCAGCAAGGGGCTGTTAAGTGACCTGATATAGAATCAATGGGAGGGCTGTTCGTAGGGGACAGCAATTGCCCAACATGGCATGTGTGTAGGCCACACGTGGAGCATCATAGTGTCAAAGGAGATAGGCCGGATGGGGTTGGTTATATGGTCCTTATAGGGGGCCGAACAGTTGCTATGCACAGGGTGTTGTAGGGTAAAACAAGGCTTGCTCCATGGAGAATAGGTCCTGGCCATGTTCATACGAAGGGGGACTGTCTGGACAGCATATCTCCATAGGATTCAACTATGAGCATGAGAAGGAATGGCCGATGGAGCTTCTGGACACATGGAAAGGGGGACTGGTATATGGACAGATTTATAGAGTCGGGATGGGGTGTTTAGAAGGGTTTTTTTTGAAGAAGGGTTTAAAGAGAGGACTTGAAGAGGGAAGGGAGATGTAACCGGACCCTTGATTCTTACCTTTTTCTCTTCTTCTTCACCTTCCTTGAACTTTCAGCAGCTGTACGCCAGTAGCCTTGAGCCTGTCCCTTTTCTTCTTCTTCTTCACACCAATGCTTCTTCTCTTCACGTAGGAAATGCTCCAGCCAACCAACCCTTTAGCTCTGGCCAGTCTCTCTTAAAGAGAGGGAGAAAAAATCCAGCGTAACCTCCCCATCATGGAGGGAGTGAGAGTCATGGGAGTGATGGGCGTAGTGGGGGGGAGGTTCAGTTTCCTAACCCCCCACGTTCCTTTTTTTTTCTTTTTAAACTCTGAAAATTTTGGGAAATAATGTGCTGTACGTAGCCTTCTCCCATGCAAGTATTTGATACCAATAAGACCCACTAAAACAGGATCCAATAACTTAAGTTATGTTAAATCTGGACCCATGATCTAAACTTGATCATGAGATGGCATCCTGGCCCTTCCTTACTTCCCATGATCCAATACCAATAAGAAACCATTAAGACAGGATCCAATAACTTAAGTTATGTCAAATCTGGACCCTCAAAAATTTTGAAAATTGTATTTTGAATACAATCAAATATCTATACACCAGAATTTTTGGTTTCCATGCATAGATCTTACTATCTGAAATTATTTGGACAGCTCTGCCCTGTCTCGGAGTGCGTGCCGACTTTGCAATTTTTCAAACTTTGTCCATAACTTTCCGAATATGGATTGGATTGATGATCCAACTTCGATGTTGTTCATCTGGAAGTCAGGCGGACTTTCTGGTGACGCCATATGTTAATGGGCCTGTCTGGATTTGTTCAGGCCCAATAGGGGCAAAACGGTCATTTTTTCGCCTGGAGTCGGATTTTGACTTTTAAGGCACCGTTGTGAAGCTTTCTGTCGAGGCAATACTGTTGACATACTGGTTTGGTCATTTGGGCCCACCAAGCCCAGTAAGGACCGCCTAAAAGTCCACTTTCATTGTTTTGCCCATATCTTGCCGAATACGAGTCAGAATTCTGATCTGACTTTAATGTTGCTCAATATGGAGCTTGGCGGACTTAATGATGCACCAAGATATTATCGGGCCTATCCCGAATTGTCCAAACTTACCAAGGGCGAAAGAGGTCATTTTACCGTTCGGGTACTATCCGAAATTGGATTCTGACATTCAGAGTACCGTTGCGAAGCCCTCAACTGGTACAACCCCATGGACCCACTTGTTTTGTTTTTCGGACTTGATGTGCCCTTATTAAGGCCATTCGAAAATTGACTTTCAGTGTTTTTCTCATAACTTTCCAAATATGGGTCGGATTGCCGATCTGACTCTGTCATTGTTTATCTGAAAGTCACGTAGACCTTTTGGTGGTTCCACTTTTCTTTGGACCTTCCCCAGATTGCCTGAATCCCACAAGGGCAAAACGGTCATTTCTTGTCCGAAGCCGATTTTGACATGTGAGGCGCCATTGGAAATGTCTTGACTGGTACTGTGCTGTGAGCCCACTTGTTTTGTTATTTGGGCCCATTAAGCCTACCAAAGGCCATTCGGGAGTGTTTTCACCGTTTGACCCATAACTTGTTGAATTCAAGTCGGATTTTCGATCCGACTTCGTTGTTGCTCAAGTTTGAGCTAGACGGACAAGATGGTGATGTCTGACCGTTATCAAGTCATTATCCAGCTGGTCGGGCCCAATAAGACTTATTGGGCCCATTCGGCCCGTGGACCCTAAATGTGATGAAAAGTGGATCACACTTGCCTGTTCAATTTTCTTTCATGTATTTTTTGCCCAAAACTTGCTAGTTCTGGATGTCATGACATTTTTGGGTGCCAACAGTTAACATGGAGGAGGATAATTCAATATGGTTTGGATGATTTAAATATCTCTGAAGTAACTCAAAATCAATGTGAGTGGAGAAAGAGAATCCATATGGCCGACCCCAAATAATTTGGGATCAAGGCTCGAGTTGATTGAGATGAGTATGCCTCCCACGAAGCTAAAGGAAGACTAAATTGATTTATCTAGATACTTGGTCATACGCTTCACATATTTTATTAGATTGAAGTGTGAACCAACAAATAGAAATTTGCTCACACAAACCCACCTCTAGAATCTCAGAGCATCGATTCACAAAACAAGGCACACCAAGAATGTGAAATTTCAAACCCCATATGCTTTTGCCACTTTAATATGGATGATATCCACTAGTGCAAACATTAAACATATATTTTTCTAAAAAGTTGTCAACAAGCATACCTTTACATATTCTACTATAATTATCTAAATAAAGGCCTTCATCATAATGTGTGAGTTGATGGCAACCTCATGAGCTTTAAAGAGTAAATAGCACAATACAGAAAATAATGACACAGAAGAAAGAAGGCAATGGAAATCTGGAGATGGATAAAAAACCATTTTAAAGTCTCAATGTCAACTTAAAATGCCCCCTCACGAAAGAAAACATGTGTCAGTCCACATGATTCATATTGGACGCATGCCAACTTACCAAACAGAAAGATCAAGGTTCATCCAGTGACAAAATACAAAGAAAGTGAGAAGCAAAGACGTAGTTGTACCTTGGGTATTTCAGATACTGCTCAGGCAACAGGAATGACAAACCAGGGGCCTGATACAAGCACCAAACTAATAAGATTGAATTTATAATGATGACAGCCAGATTAAATACAA
Organism: Cryptocoryne crispatula var. balansae; assembly: GCA_036172225.1. Classification (NCBI taxonomy): domain Eukaryota; kingdom Viridiplantae; phylum Streptophyta; class Magnoliopsida; order Alismatales; family Araceae; genus Cryptocoryne; species Cryptocoryne crispatula. The sequence goes on from CM069923.1 coordinate 3,143,411, forward strand.
ATGAGATGAAAAGTATCACCAGTATGGATATAAGTAAGGAAGACAATAATAATAAGTATGAGACATCAAGTACAGTTATAGGAAAAAACTCATTAATGGAAGCATCAAAGTTTATTGTAATCTTCAGAAAAAGGAAAATATTAGCCAACATATCTGATAATTAAAATATTCCATACATCAGTTATTATACAGAGCATGGTACCGATGGTGCAAAACCAACTGTTCCATAATTTAGTACAACAACTGCATTTGTCTATAACCAGAGGCAAAGTTGCAATAAAGCAAAATTTTATTCATTACAGAAAATCCATTCAGAGTAATGCTTGTCTCTTGCTTATTCATTGTGAAGTAAGAACTGGTTTATTTTGGTTGTCTCTAACTGGGGTAGAGATATTTGACCTTTCTTTCTATGTACTGCCTTTCGTTGGAAAGAAAGGGCCTATAAAATTCAGTTGTAATTTCCTTTATTTTTTACCATTTAAAGTACATGTAGTACCATATATATGTCCAAAATAATAAAAGCAATTTCATTATGCTGTCAGGACCTGCTAATAAAATGATACCTGTAAAAGCTCCAGCTCTGCAACAGTGTCAAGAGAGTATGAAAGACCAACAGAAACTTTATCTGCATCCTTTTCCTTGATATACTCTAAAAGGTCCTGCAAACCTCCCTGGAGCCATAAAAGAAGAAAAAAAGTTTATTCATTAAAAAAGGAAGACTTTCAGGATAGCAAAATGAAGACTCCTTCAATTCACCATGGACCGCAATGAACGGTAAACATTCTCCATTCCTGAAGTTGCATTATAGTACCCACAAAAGCCCAAATATAATTATATGTTGTTGCAAGTCCAGGATAGTTCTAACTTGAACGTTTACATAGCACTCTACCAAAAGCATTCATCTACTTCTCAATATGACAGCATTTTATGTTTTCAAATGTGTTCCGAAAGTAAAACCAAAACTAGAGACTTGTTTTATATCACAAGGAATCAAGTAAGGTGCGCATATTGCTTAAATGTGAAATGCCAGTAAGCCAGAAAATGACATACCCCTATGATTTTTTGAAGAAACACATCCTCATGATCAATGCTACATTACAAGATTTTTTTGACTTATAAAAACTCAAAAAATTGTAAAAATTACTACTGTTACATATTTTATTAGGATAGGGTTATTCACTTGATATACCCAATGCATGTCTAAACGAATGATTAATGATTAAAATGAATTAGTTAAAACTTAAAAGATTGTTGAATCAAAGCAATTATCAATTATTCTTTTCAAGTTGGATTGCTGTTATGGATACAAATTACCTTCAATCATTCATATATTTATATCCTTGGAGATAAACTTTTAAGCCATGTCATTCTTAAAACCTCAACTCATTTTTTTGTTCAGGCGTAACTTCCTTGATCTGCACCTTCTCCCTTTTCACTTGTTGAGCTGTATGATATCAATATTTTTTTATACTTACTCATCTAAAAAAGTATTGTTCATAAGACACGAACATTGCATATGAATGATACTAGAAGGTACATGGGCATAACATTTTAAAATTCCTTGGATGGGGAGCTTCTATTCATCCCCCCTACTTTCTCTCTTGTGAAGCTCTTTCTAGATAGAATTACAGGGTAGCAGCACTGATGTAACCTCAAATTTAACAAAAAGATTAATTCTCTTGTTTTGGAAATTCATTTTCCCCTTGCATTTGAATTTGATTTGGTTAGACCTTAGTATTGACTTCTTAGGAAAATAGATGATATTCCATAAAAGTACTAACTAGGGTCAAAAATTATATGTCGAGGTTGTTAGGTTCTTTGAAAATTGATTTTGACCTCTCCCCGTCGGATGGTGCGAAGATCCGACGTTAATTACATCGAGATTTCTCGAATACCTTTGATTATCGTCATAGCAATCCATTGAGTAGAAGACATACATCCACAAAATAAGCATTCACACATAGGAGAAAACAATCCCATGAATTTAATGGAAGGCAAGCACTTAATTTGGTTTTGAATTTGGTTTGAATTGCATTTTTGATTTAAGTTGAGTTGAGTTGAATTGGTTTGATTGCATTAATTTTAAGTTGAATTGAATTGATTAAAATTTTGGTTTGATTAATTTGAATTGGTTTGATTTAGAATGTTTTGATTTGTATTTGAATTGATTTAGTTTGAATTTGAGTTTTGTTTAAATTGGTTGAAATTTGGATTTGGTGTGTGAGTTTTAATTTGATTTGATTTGATTCAATTTGAGTTGGTTGATTGATTTAAGTTTATTTGGAATGGATTTGATTGGAATTTGATTTGTTTGAATTTAATTTGAGAGATTTATTTGGTTGACTTGATTGATATGGATTGAATTAAATTTGATTGAATTTGATTTGAGTTTAATGTTGAATTTGATTTATTTGAGTTTTTATCTGTTTGAATTCATTTGAATCTGATTTGAATATGTTTGGAGTTTCTGTGTTTTGAGTTGGGTTGATTGGAATTAAAATTTGATGTTATATTTCAGACTTAATCTTATTGTTAAGATTTCAGGTTCGGAATTCAATTATGGTTTGATTCAATTGGATTTGGGCAGATTTGTTTGCTTTTACTGAGTTTAATTTGAACAGGTTGGGATTTTAGTGAATTATCTTCAGATTTCAAGTTTCAAATTTAAGTGACCTGATTTTAGACTTAACAGATTTTAGATTTCAAATTCTGCAGATTCTTAAATTTGTCCAGATTATGGATTCTGCAATCTTACAGGTTTCGACCTCTCATGTGAAGTTCAAACTTGCAGATTTTGTATTTTCGGACTTGTGTGTTTTAAACCCAAATTTCAGATTTTTAAATGTTTCAAACTGTACGTTTCAGATTTAAGGATCGATTCAGATTTCACAATTCAGATTTTGGATTCCCTACAGATTCTGTACGAATTCGGATTTTTGATTTAATGGGGATTCAGATTTTCAGCTTTCTGGGTTCCGATTGCAGATTTTATGCTTCAAAATTTCAGTTTCCAAATTCCAGATTTTAGGTCTTGAATTTCAGAAGTGATTTTCAGAATTTTCAGATTTGATGTATTTTTATTTCAGATTTTGGTTGCAGATTTTGATCTCTCGGTCTGCAGGTTTTCAGATTCTCTTTTGAAACTTTTCAGATTTCAAGTTTGTTTATGGATGTTCTTTCAGACTTACAGATTTCAGATTTTTACAAATTGGCTTGGATTCCGAATTTCATGGTGCAGTCCTCTCCTTGTGTCATCGACATGTGCACTTAACATGAATTTCATTTGTTCTCTCAAAAAATATGAGACATGATTACAATTTGTCCAGGAATCTGGTTCCCTGAGTTCTTGATGAACATGGAACTTGTCTAATCGATTTGAGATGGAAAGCACCCGGTCTTTGATAGACTTGTGGGCATTCCTCTCACTGATTTGAGATTGAGCATGTCCCGGCCTTTGATAGGCTTGTGGGGACTCATCTCCTTGTCTTGAGACTGAGCATATCCCGGTCTTGATAGACTTGTGGGAAATTAGCTCATGTCGATCTTCATGGCTCCTTCATGAGTTGATGAACTTGTCATTTCATGGGCGGCATGTACCCGGTCTTTGATAGACTTATGGGCATCCCCCACTGTTTTGAGATTGACTACACCCGGCTTTTGATAAGCTTGTGGGGACTCATCTCACTGATTTGAGATTGAGCACACCCGGCTTTTGATAAGCTTGTGGGCACTCATCCCATGGTTGGTCATCCTCATTAGCCTATGGTTTGGGCATGTTGACATGTTGATCATGCACAGCCTCTCCATGGCATAATGGGCAAAATAACTCCCTCGTGAGGGATGGTAAGACATTGGGGTCTTTTAAGTAGACCTTTGTATGCCCACCTTAAAAAGAGGGTCAGGAGGTGGGTTTAGAACCGGCCTCCTGGTTACCCTTTGTTTTGAATTCTTTTAAGTTGAGCCGAGGCCATGAGGTGGGTTTAGAACCGGCCTTATGCTTGCCTCGGTTTGTTTAAATTAAATAGATTTTTATTTAATTTAAATTGATTGTTTATTTTATTTTATTTTTTGAATTAATCATGGGTCAGGAGGTGGGTTTAGAACCGGCCTTTGCATGCCCAATTGTATTCTTTTAAGTTAAGCCGAAGCCATGAGGTGGGTTTAGAACCGGCCTTATGCTTGCCTCGGTTTGTTTAAATTAAATTGATTTGAAAATTTAAATTTCCATGCCCATGGCACTGTTCATCCAGGGCAAATGGGCTTCATGGGCCCAGCCCAACACTTTTGGCCCTGCGCGGATCCTCTCCTCCTCCTCCTCTTCTTCTTCTTCTTCTTCTTTTTTTTTTTTAACAACATTGAAGGTGGGCCCCACCACCTGTTTGACCGGCCGGTCAACAGGGCCTTCACCCACGCGCGGACACGCGGCTCCTCTTCTTCTCCTCCTTCTCTTTTCTTTTCTTTTTTAACATTTTTCTCCCGTGGGCCCCACCGCCTATTTCCACCATGGACTAAAGTCCCACGCACATTATTCCCCCCCCTCTCCGGCTGCTACAGTACGGCTTCGACTCCCTTCAACACCCGACGACAGCGGTGGCTTCTCCCGGCGGTCTCCGGCGTCGTTCGGCGGCAACAGCGCCGGCAGAGGAAGGAGGTGAACCTGTCGGCCCTTGGGGAAGGAGAAGAGGTCCTCACCGGTGGTCGCAGGAGCTTGTATCGACCCCTGCGGTGCCCTCTGCGGCTTACTACGGGGGTTCCGGCGTCCGGCGGAAGCAGAAACTGGAGGAGGAAGAACGGGACGCTCCGCGGCTCCGGTAAATCTTCTCCGGCCCAATACTCTTCTCCTCTCTCTCTTTTCGACCTCACGGCCACTCCAATCCTCTCTCCCTCCCCGCCTTCTTTTTTCTACGCGGCGGCACCGGCAGGCTTTTTATAAGCCTCGGGCGACCTCCGTCTCCTGCTAGGAGATTGGTTCCGGGTCCGAGAGGGACTCGGAACTTGCCATAGCCCTGGCCCTGTAATCCCGGAAGGAGATCGATCTCCCTGCTAAAACGAGGGATGTCCTTCCATGTAGAATCGGACGTCGATCGGGACTCACTGCCTGTCAATATCCTGATGCGGATTTTTTTCCTTCCTCCGACTTATTGCCTTGTTCAACAAACTCCTCCCTTTTTTCTTTTTTTTCTTTTTTTCTGTCGAACCCATCTTTGAGCAGAATCGCGGGCTGATCCCTTGGCCCATTTAGAAGGATGTCCGGTCCATTTGTTCAGGCCCGTGAGCCTTCTACAGGGGGGCCTTCTGGGTGGGCCGTAAATGGGCCTTTCAACTGGCTGAATTGGGTCAGTCGGAATGCCATTTTAAGCTCTGTCGATGGGCACTTCAGGTGGACTGAATTGGGCCAATCAGGGTCTGTTTGTGTGTTTTTTTTTTGGGCCTGGAGATGGACCGAATTGGGCCTGTTTGGGCTTGTGTACGGTGCCTGTACATGCTGTACACAACCCAGCTCCTCAGGGAGACCGAGGATGCCATTTCTTTTGCTTTTTCTTTTTTTTTTTGAAAATTTTTGGTTACAACAAGCACATTTACCAAAACTTGTTGACAGGTTATTAAGTTGAACTGCACAATGAATAAGAAACCATGCAAAACACAATCAAGAAACAATTTTTCTTGCAATGATAACTTGCTAGACAAAGTGCAAATATCTACCATTTCTCCTTTTTCCCATCTGCCTAACTGTGAAATACAATTAACCCTCAATCGACTTGGAGATGTTATTTTCACCCTTTGCACCATAAAAGTATGATGCAATCACGCAATGCTATGCTACTAGCATTTTATGATTAACTTTCTGAAATGGAGAAGAAATAAGAACAAAACATAGCATATACACATAGTAACATCAAACATGTACTTTCCTTCAAGAATAAATATGTAAAAAAATGAGGAAAGCTTAAATGAGCCTAAAGCCCTTGAACGTTATTATACCTTGCCATTCAACAGAGAAGCATGCAAAACTACACCTTCTTCCTGATGCTCAGCTGGTATGCTAGCCAATATGGCATCCTTCCCATTAGTAGCAATCTGAAAATAACATGATTAACTGCATCGTAGTGTTTAAATAAAACCTGAATAATAACTCCGCTTGCAACTCAAAGTTATCCGAAAAATCAATCTTAGCATCTTTCAACATTATTACAGGTCAGCATTGAGTTCAGGGATGTGAAGAAAATATGTTGTAAGTTGTTACAATGAACTTCATCTGGATAGCACACCTATCTTTGGCACAAAAAAAAGAAAATAAAAGAAAAGAAAAGAAGAAAATCATAACTGCTAAAAAAACACAGTAATAGTTCCCAGCAAAAATTTCAGAGTTAAAATGGAAACCCTGGATCGGTCAAGTCCAGCTGATTCTGACCAATTCCCCAATTCCTGACAGATTCTAGCAGGGAACAGATTGGAATCAGGATATAGACTTGGAATTGACATATTCTGCATATTCCCTGCAGGTAGGTAAACTCTATTTAAACAAGTTGCAACTTGTTTATGGTGCTATAACAAAGCACCAGGAGTACATAACCCATCTGACAGTTTTTTTCTGGGTGAGGAATGCACACATCCAATTTTGACTGCACATGCAACTTCAACATCTATTAATTTCATGTTTGGTATATTAGGGCCAGTTTGATTAGAGTATTGAAACATGTATAGTATTGATTTTTCTATTGGTATTAGATACATCAGCATTACATTTGACAGTACAAATATCAACAATAGCATGATATTTCTGGTTAAGTTATTTATCAGACTTATCTGCAATCTGCATGCTAATGAACCCTTATCCTTTCGATATATCACACTAATACTTTGAGAATGAGATGTGACGTTAACAGTGAAAAATACACATATCTATGATTAGTAGTGTTATCTCAAACAAAAAAAAGATAGTGATATTGTATGTGAGTAGGCCATGTACATTATTCAATAAATACAAGTGATCAAAAGGAATGGACATATCCAGAACTATGCATCCATATTGTGCAACAGTTGTAAACTTTTTCAACCAAGAGAAATGTTCCCTCTCTATTTGTTTTGGGGCATTCAGGTATCATAAGACAATATTACTTGAAATGTATGCCTTGAAAGTTGAAAACAAATTACTACAATGTATTGCAATATCAGGTTGACTCCGTAGAACCATGGGACTTGTGTTCCACGTTCAAACACAAAGTAGAAAAACCTATATCTACAAGCATTTCACTAGGCAAGATTTCATCCAGTGAAGTGGCTATACCTTTAGAGCTTTTTTGACATCACTTTCCATTGTACCATAAGGCTTCCTTTGTGGAATACGTAGTAAGTACGAAATGTCCTCTAGAGATTCCTGAAACCAGATGACTTTAAATCTATCAGTGACGTAGAAGTCTTAAACTCTATATCCTCGATTTAGTCAGACATATAAATCCAAGAAGAATACTTGTATCGCCTTCATGTTGGCATTAGCCGGGATTGCCCTTCGTAAAGCAAGCTCCCCAGTTCTCGGGACGTTGGTGTCTGGCGAATAAAGAACTGCCTCAGATGAATGAATAAACCATGTGTCCCATCCGACTATGGGGAGAGGGACAGATATTTGGATAAAGATGAGGAGAGCAGCAACCCCGCTCTCGAAGCCTTTCATTCCAAGTTGCTGCATTGACTTCCATGCCGGTAGCTTCCCACTGGAGCCGGGAATTTCCTTCAAACAAATATCCAGAAAAAAAGAAATTCCCGTTAGAAATTGCTTCGTCACGTTTGAGTCGCATGCCACCTTAAATCCGCCCTTGATTCAAAAATAAATAAAGACCAAGTAGAAAAAACTAGCTGTGATTTTTTGTAGACAATGGGCATCGCAGAACCGTTACATGCCACCGAACTTTCTAAAGCGACATTCCCGAACAAGCAAACACTAAATTGAGAAGCATTCACAGTAGTTTTATGTACTCATCCCGCGGGGCTTGCGAATGGAGATAGTTCCGTACATAAATCACCTCTTAAAACAGGGACAAAAAAAGAAGAACGAAGCAAGGGAACAATTACCGGTGACCGTACATCAGTGGCAGCAGCTCGAGGAATGAAAGGGGAGGGTCTCCATTTCTCCAATCCACAACGTGTCCTCCCAGCCGCTGAGATGCAACTTGGAAGATAGGAGAGACAGGTGAGACGGCGACATTTCTCCCTCCTCCACCCGGCGAAGTTGCCGGCGCGGCGGGAAAGAGACGGCGAAGCGAGAGCAAAGCGGCGTTGCGGCGGGGGCAAGGTGGCGTCGGGAAGGAGATGCGTGGATAGCAGCAGAGATGGCGCCATCAGCCGGAGAAGACGGTAGCGTTCCCTCCCTTCCCTCCGCACGTTTATCTCAGGAGAAAAATCAACTTCCCCCCTGCTTTCGACAATATTTGTATTTAAGTCCTATCGGCCATCTTCATATTACTTCTTTTTAAGACTGGAATTTAACATTGTACGGAGTTAAATTCTATCCGAAAATTTTTAAATCATTTTATTCTATCTCTTCAATATATCAACAGAAAAAAAAATTAAATGTACTTACATGATTACACATATTTCTTACTCAAAAATATTTCTAAATTTTTGTAACATAACAATTTTTTTTTAAATTTGTAATACGGGAATCGTTTCCCATCATATTGAGACATTAAATAATTCTTTATTTTAAAAATAGTTCGGATGTTGGGATTTTTTACACTAGATTTTATTTATATTTTCAGTAAATGATTCACCAGCCTCAAAGTGCCGTATTCTCTTAAAAAAATAAATACGCACACATATACTATTTATTTTCTCTATATTGAAAAGTATTATTGTTCATGAATGATAATATATAATTAGGTCCTTTTCAATGTGCCCGGTTTTTTTTGCTTGATCCATAAGTCATAAGAATTTGAGTTTTTAAAAGATAAAATTTACCAGAGCTTTATTTTATATTTTTGATGGTTTGTATTTGAATTTATCTAGATTTCTAAAAATCAGATTTTAGAGAAATAAAAATATAAATTTCTAAAAGACTGCAACCGTCGTCTCCTCGCCGATGTTCTCCTTGCAGAGTAGCTACCGTCGCCGGCGGCGGCGCTCTCTCTCTCTCACTGCGCATTCGCGTTCGCAGAGGAGGGGGAAGACATGGTTATAGCCGTTGCTTCCTTCGCTGCTCTCCGCATGTTTCTTCCGGTACCACATGCCTCCTCCGACGACGTTGGGCAGCTATGCAACGCCGCCTCTCTGAAGGGCCTTCCATTATTGTCCTCGCCAGCGTCTTCCCGCCGCCGGTACGGGAGCAAGAGACTCGTTTTTTACAAGACGATAACGGGCGAGGGCTGCAGCCTCAGACGCCCGGTTTCTGCCTCGGTTTCGTCGGAGGACCTGGATTCCATTCCAGACCGCAGTAGCAGCGTCAAGGGGCAGGAGGTGGGGCTTCAGGAAGGGGGCGGCAAGGATGTTGGCATCGCAAGAGGGGGCATTCATCATGAAGTGTTTGCTTCTGAGGACATCGTTGCCGAGGACGCCGATCTGATATCGTCTTCCCCTGTTTCGTCTTCTCGCGGAGGGGAACCTAACACGCCCCGCGTCGAACGGGTGGTGGACAGGGTGGTAAACGCCGTCATCGTGCTTGCAGCTGGGACGGCGGTGGTCACAAAGCTCCTCACCGTCGACCACGACTACTGGCACGTAGGTTTATCCCGATCAGTAATTTCTCGCATCACATATCGTAATCTGGTTTGTTATGTTTTATGAATCCACAGACGAAGTTGGTGAAAATTCGCAACTGCGGCACGGATCCCTGATTTGATTTCCTACTGTTATTAGGAGAAAGGGAGCACACAAAACGGAGGAGAAATGATCAGTAGAGCTATCTAGTGTACCGTATTAGCTTTCCCAGGAAGGTGAGAGAGCAGAGATGGCAGTGTTCATGTAAATAGTCCATGAAACAAAGATAATACGACAGTAAGATGGATTGGAGCTTTGAACGTTCTCCACCTCCAGAACATAAGAAGATGTGACTTCCGAAGAATACCCGAGTTGACAGCTGAATCACAGCCATCGGACCTTGGATGCCTCTCGGATGCCTCTCGTTATGACAAAACGTCCTCGAACGTCACTGGTTGTGTGCGTGTATGCCACGCTTGGGTCCGTTTGTATTGATGTCACTGGTTATATTCCTTGTTCGGCAGACATAATTGGATTGTTTCTACTTCCGTTCTTCTCTTCTGGGCAATTCTAACATGCGGATGTGAATTGCTTCGTATCTCTTTGGTTGCCTTCCCAAGCAAAGGACCTTATTGTATCTTGTTCATTTTGCATGGTTAAATACTAAATGGTAATGCTTTTTAACAACTGATCGATGCGTTAAATCATAAATTATTAATCTAAACACTACTAGATTCATAGATTGTTAGTCTAAAATCACCTAAAATCAAGTATAGTAAGAAACTTGTTATTTGTTTTATGGGGACAGCCATAATTTGGTCAGCTGATCAACTAAAGCTTTTGACATGGAGAGGGGCTGCCGTGTTGCTGCCTAGGTGGTCACCTCAGCTGTCCTTGATGTCATTAAAAAATGAAATCTTAGATGGTTTTAGCATTTTGTTGCTATCCTATATCGTGTAAACTATGTCTAATGAGTTGATTACCCATACTATGCTACTTTTTTGATATAAGCATCAGCAACAAGAAATTCTTGATTGTGATTGGAGTCCACTGATTAAGGGAAAAAAAGCCGATCTGGGATAGTACCGGATCAGTGCTTCAAAAAAAATGAAATTGGAAAAATCGTTCTGAATCAATCCCCAATTGATTTGTGGTCCCAATTTTGGCAGTTTCTGGCACTTCCAATGGCAGTAGAGTGGCAGCTGTCCCCTGAAGCTTCCTTTCACTAAGTGTGTGGGGAAGATGCAGGCAGTGGCACCGCCTCTCCATCACCATTATTGGCCCCAACCAAATCGGCTTGGGATTGGCCAGCACAGGCTGACTGATTTGAGCCTGGTCCAGGTGGAAATCAATGCTGGGATCCAGCTCATCCCAGATCCAGATCCTGCAATCCACAATCATACGTGATGCTTATGAAGTGAGATGGCAACTGCCAAGTGGATTGTAATTACACGGGTCCTGTTTGAAATTTAAGCAGTGATAACTGCTTGCATCTGAATTCTGACTGCAAAATTGTAAAGTTAGAAATCTAATACAACTTTATGCACAAAGTATCCCGTGTGAAAAAACATGTTTAAAACTATAAGGTTGTTGATCACATTTTATGCTAATAGCATCTAATAACAAACTTGCTTATTTGATAGAATGTCGTCAGTCTATTGCCATCTTCAGCATATCCTGTTCCAGGCATTTTAGTGCTTTTTTATAATCTTTGTAGCTTTTCTTGTTCATATGATTAGGCATATAATCATCCGTTAGTACGTTCACTCATTGTCTACTTACCCTTTTTTGTATGCCTCTCTCTTTCTCTTTGATGTACCAAATTGATGCTCGACATCTATGAACTATTTTGTTCCTGAGCTGTTTCTACTTTATGCATGTCATGGTATAGTTTTATGTCCATGTATAACCATTTTCTTTTCATTTGTCCTCATTTTAAGGAATTGCAAATCTATCTCCTTTTATTTGTTTTGTCTCTTACATGGTTAGTCATAAAGATCTTCAAAATGCGCAGTCTACTTTTTGGTACTTTTGAGAAAATGTTAAGATTTATTTAATTGCATCCTTCTAATTTAATATGATCAATGCCCTTCAAATATTCCGTTTCTCTGTCTGAATTTTTTTATCAGGGATGGACTCTCTATGAAATCCTAAGGTATGCACCTCAACATAATTGGACGGCTTATGAAGAAGCTCTCAAAGCAAATCCTGTTCTAGCTAAGATGATGATAAGTGGCATAGTTTACTCTGTGGGTGATTGGATTGCACAGGTAGTCACGCTGAAAGTTTCCTTATGTAATATTTTGACATTTTAAGAACGTATCTTGAAATGATGTGCTTATCTTTCTTACAAGGTACTTTTTCTTTGTTGTGAACTTAGTGCTACGAAGGGAAGCCACTCTTTGAGTTTGATCGGCTTCGCATGATCAGATCTGGTCTCGTTGGGTTCACTCTTCATGGATCTCTTTCTCATTACTATTATCACTTTTGTGAGGTAATGTGATGTTGAAGTACAAGTAAGGCACTCTTGGTTGGGTTGGCCACTCGATCGGCTGCTTCGGCGAATCCAACAGAAGAAAAACTAATCTAGGAACATCCTGGATTGGTTCTTAAAGAATGCAAACAATGCATAAAAATATAGAAAAATGTTCCTAACCAATCCACAGTGGATAGGCAGCTGGGATTACTGCCAGGAGACACCTCTTGGTGGTCTGGGAGGCTGCCGCTGCCGCTACCCTGCTCTTATCTGTCCTAAATGTGTGGGAAAGAGCCACTGGTAGTTACCCTTTTATTGGATCTGTCTGTATCAACTGTTCTGCCTCATCCATTTAGGGCAGGGTAGAGGAGGGTGGCCACAATGGCAGCCACCCCCTACTGCCAGGAGGTGTTAATTCCACTGGGAGCTTGGATTGGTCCGGATTTGGCTGATTCATTGATATCTTACTTGATCCTGGCAGAAGTTGGCCCCACTGCCCTAGGATCATGCTTCTTTCCTATACCCAACACTTTATTGATCCTGCAAACGAAGAGTCTTAGATTTTATTCTATATTACCTTTTATTAGATTTAGCTATTGGCTGTATGAACCGCTAAACTGTATGCTTTATGCAGGCACTTTTTCCTTTCCAGGACTGGTGGATAGTACCTGCTAAGGTTGTCGTTGATCAGACTGCTTGGTCAGCAATTTGGAACAGCATTTACTTTGTGGTTTTGGGTGTCCTACGTTTTGAATCACCAACAAATATCTTTAGTGAACTGAGTTCAACATTTTGGCCGATGCTAACGGTAAGAACATTCTTTATTTTCTGTTTATTGCCACCTCTTACTCTGATGCAATTAAGTATATGGGGCATTCCACACGATTCCTAATTACTATTTGCAAAAAGGTAAAAAAAAGAGGGGGATCCATTGACTACAAGAAAAAAAAATTTATCAAAGAGAGAACCCTTTTGGTTCACGGCAGCTGAATTAACTCCAATGTAAGCGATGCCTTGTGGCAAAATGTTTAAAAGATGATGACGATGGAGTTTCTTGGAAGATAAAAAGAAACAGAAAACCTGATAGCTCAGCTTGATGTACAGGCGAATCCTATGCCTTGAGTTGTTAATGGAGATTAGAGAACCTTTCAAGTGCCCATCATTTGGGGAGTAAGAAACAGGAAAGGAAAAATTATGAACCTCCTGCTGTTGGCAAAGGATTGCTTGCAAAACACCCTCCTTCAAGCTACTAGTCAAATGGAGAAAGAAGAAACGAGGGATGGTTTGATGTGTCCCTACTTGTCTGTTGGACTTTCGCCACGGAAGTCTGTTAGACCCAGTCCACAACTAGCTACCCACATTTAAAAAATAATAATTAGGATCAAAATCCTCAGTGGGAAACCCAACTGGGGGAGGTTGGTTGCGATGTGATTTCCGTATGGAATCCATCAAGTCCCCCATAGACATCATTCCAATAGGCCCCATAGGTTCATTAAATGCTCCAAAATTCCCATCAGATGGCCTGGCTGGTGGGGTTATTAGTCAGATTTGCAGGTCTTACCAGGAGGCTCAACCAGTTGGGATGAATGGTGTGCCCAAGATGGACCTATTGGGAATTTAAGGTAGTATTAGAACATCCAAATACCCTACTTGGTAACCCTTCTGATAGGGTCTGCAGAGGTCCACAACAACCCAAAAGGTGGGCTGTAAGAATTAAATAAATGAGTGCCTGTTTGCTGAGGAGGGAATGGTGGAGGGGTGCATTAAATGGGACCTCCCACCTGTCCTCTCCCTTCTTTTGCATTTGGTGAATTAATCGAAGGTATTCAAGCATTCATCATAATTGTAATTTGATGTAACCTCAAAATCTCAAAAGATTTATTCTTTTTTGTTTTGGAAATTTATTTTCCTTTTGAATTTGAATTAGACCTTAGCATTGACTTATTTAGGAAAATAGATGGTATTCCATAAAAGTACTAGCTAGGGTCAAAATTATGTGTTGAGGTTGTTAGGTTCTTTGAAAATTAGTTTTGACCTCTCCCTGTCGGATGGTGCGAAGATCCGACGTTAATTACATCAAGATAACTCGAATACCCTTGATTAAACGTCATAGCAATCCATGGAGTAGAAAACATACATCCACAAACATAAACATTCACACATAGGAGAAAACAACTCCATGAGCTTGATGAAAGGCAAGCAATTAATGTGTTTGAATTGCATTGATTAAAATTGATTTGAGTTGAATTGGTTTGATTAATTTAAGTTGAATTGAATTGATTTTAATTTGAATTTGATTGATTAAGTTTGACTTGGATTTGATTTGGAAAGTTTGATTTGTATTTGAGTTGATTTGATTTGGTTTGAATTTGAGTTTGTTTAAATTGGTTGAAATTTGGATTTAGTGTGTGAGTTTTAATTTGATTTGAATTTAATTTGAGAGATTAATTGATTTAAGTTTGTTTGGAATGAATTTGTTGGGAATTGATTTAATTTGAGAGATTTCTTTGGTTGACTTTGATTTATTTTTATTGAGTTGAATTTGATTAAAATTGAATTTGATTTGAGTTGGATTAACTGGAATTCAGTTTGAGTTGGATTTATTGGCTGAATTTAATTACTTTTGGTTTGGATTGAAGTTAGATCTGTTTATTTGGATTCACTCAAGTTTGATTCAATTTGAATTTGTTTATTTTAAATTTGGTTTGAGTTTGAGACAGCTTGTATGGGTTGATTTAATTTCAGCCTGTTTTAGATTTGTGTAGTTAAAGTTAATTTGTTTTGAGGTTTGGATTAAGTGAAATTAATTTAAATTTGTTCAAGTCAGATTTGGCTTGAAATGAAGTTTGTTTGGTTTAGTTTTGTTTGATTGAAATTAACTTGAGTTTAATTTAAGAGTTGGATTTGAATTGAAGTTTGATTAAAATTGAGTTTGATTTTAATTTTAATTAGGTTGAGTTTGATTCGTTTGATTCATTGGCTTAAATTAGATTTCAATAAAATCTGCAGAGTTTGTGTTTCATGAATTTGACATTCTGTGGGTTTCTTTTATGGAATTTGTAAGTTTCATATTTATGTAAACTGATTTGAGGTTTTACGGCTCTCCAATTTCAACTTAAGTTCACATTTCAGGATTTTCTGTTTGCTACCTTAGCCTTTTCAGATTTTTATCTTCGAGTGTGAAGTTCAGATCCGAGATTCAGATTTTAAACCTCCAGAAGAAATTCAGATTTTAAATCTTCAGTTCTCAGATTTTTGGAGTTCAAATCTCATGTTTCAAAAGATTTCAGATTCTGCATATTCGAATATTCAGATTTGGAGCCCTTCAGATTTTAGATTACAAACTGCAGCTTCTTTTAATTTTCAGATCTTGAATTGCAGGTTTGATATGAATTAAAAATCTGTTTAGATTTCAGATGGGTTCTGCACATAAGCTCAGATTTCAGACCTCCGTTCAGATTTTAAGACCCCAGATTTCTTATAGATTTCAGTTTTTTTTGGCATGTTTCAGATTTCAGAAATATGAAATTCAGATTCAGATTTTTGTTGGAGCTTCAATTTGCAGATTGCAGATTTTTTTAGTTCGGACCCCTTGCAGATTTCAGATCTTGATACAGACACCTCCCACCCTCAGATTTCAGATTTTATGTGGGTTAAGTCCAGATTTTCAGATTTTTTATGCCTGCCTCAAATTTCAGATTTCGGATTTTACATTCTGCATTTTCAAAGGTTTTCGGATTGCAGGTCCTGAGATTTTCTGTTTTCAGATTCCAATTTCAGATTTGAGTGTTTAGATTATCAGATTTGTGCATATTGTTAGATTTCATTCTCTGGATCCCAGATTATGGACTTTTCAGATTTTACAGTTTCTGGATTTTATGCACACTTGCAGATTTAAATTTCAGATTTATATGCTCTTCACATTTTTATTTTCAGATTTTTCTTTTTTTGTTGTCTTGCCTTCCAAAACTTCATGCAGCAGTCTTCTCCTTGTAACATAAGTCTGTGTACCGAACATGAGTTCATTATTTCTCTCAACATGAGACATGATTTTACAACCATGACCAGAAACTTGGTCCTTTTGAGTCTTTGATGAACATGGAACTTGTCATTCATGGGCGGCATGTACCCGGTCTTGATAGACTTGTGGGCATCCCCCAATGTTTTGAGATTGAATGCACCCGACTTTTGATAAGCATATGGGCAATCGACTTACTGATTTGAGATTGAGCACACCCGGCTTTTGATAAGCTTGTGGGGACTCATCTCACTGTTTTGAAATTGAGCATATCCCGGTCTTTGATAGACTTGTGGGAAATTAGCTCATGTCGCTCTTCATGGCTCCTTCACGAGTCTGCTGAACTGCTTGATGCACCGGTAAGACATTGGGGTCTGTTTTTATAGACTTTTGGATGTCTACCTTAAGAACAGGGTCAGGAGGTGGGTTTAGAACCGGCCTCCTGGTTTCCCTTTGTTTTTGAATTCTTTTAAGTTGAGCCGAAGCCATGAGGTGGGTTTAGAACCGGCCTTATGTTTGCCTCAGTTTGTTTAAATTAAATGGATTTTTATTTAATTTAAATTGATTGTTTGTTTTATTTTATTTTTTGAATTAATCATGGGTCAGGAGGTGGGTTTAGAACCGGCCTCCTGGTTTCCCAATTGTTTTGAATTCTTTTAAATTATGCCGAAGCCATGAGGTGGGTTTAGAACCGGCTTTATGCTTGCCTCGGTTTGTTTAAATTAAATCGATTTGAAAATTTAAATTTCAATGTCGGAGGACTGTTCATGGCAGGTTATTGGGCCTCCCCGGACTCCCCTGTTAGGCCTTGCGACAGCCTCCTGTTTTCCTCTTTTCTTTTCTTTTTTTTTCATCTTTCTTTTCCTGTGGGCCCCACCGGCTTGTTGACCCGCAGGTCAACTCCCCTCCGCGGCCAGGCTCTTCTTCATGCGCAACGGCTCTCGGACGCAGCCAGCCCTTCGCGCCCTTCTCCCTTTTTTTTTAACATCTCCCACCGGTGGGCCCCACCATTATCCAGCATGGCATATAGTTGGGGGAGACATTATTCTCCCCCTTGCTACAGTCCCGCGCGGCCTCTCTTCGGCTCCCGGCGGCACTGCGGCTTCGTTTGCGGCAGCTTCCGGCTGCATCCGACGGCAGCGACACCGGAGGAAGAAGGAGGAGGTCCCGACGGCCCTAGGGGAGGAGGAAGGAGCCCTCTCCGGCGGTGATTGGAGGGGCTTCTGGCCTCTACGGCACTTACGACAACCTGCAGAGGGACTTGCGGCGTCCGGAGGAAGAAGAAGAAGAAAGGGGAGCAACGTGCGGCTTCAGCGGGACTCCAGGGGATCGGTAGGCTTCTCCTTCCTCTCCTCTCTCTGCTCCCCTGCTCTCTATGGCTTCCCCCCCTCACCTCTTGCTCTCCTCTTGCGCCTCTTCCGCCCGACGCCTTGCGGAAGGCCTTTTATAGGCTCCGGGCGATCTCCGTCTCCTACTAGGAGAGTGGCTCCGGGTCCGAGAGGGACTCCGGACTTCCCATATCCTCGGCCCCCATATCTTGGGAGGGAATCGAGATCCTCCCGGGATATCCTCCGTCGACCGCTGCCCTTAGCCATCTCCGAGTAGGACTCGGAGCTGCAGAATTGGATGTCGATCGGGACTCCACAGCTGGTCAATATTCCGAGACGGATTTCCTCCCTTCCTCCGACCTCTTGCCTTGTTCGATAACAGCCTCCTCCTTCCTTTCTTTCTTTTTTTTTTTTCTGTCGAACCCAGGTCTGAGCAGACCCGTGGGCAGCTTCTTTGGCCCACGTAGAAGACTGTCCGGACCTCTTCTTTTGAGCAGGCCCGTGGGCCTTGGAGATGGCTTGCAAATGGGCCCCTCCAGCCGGCCAAATTGGGTCGATTGGAGTCCCACTCTAGGCTATGTCAATGGGCATCCTTGGCGGACTGAATTGGGGTCTGTACATGCTGTACACAACCCAGATCCTCATGGAGACCGAGCGTGCCATTTCTCTTGTCTTCTTTTTTTTTTGAAAATTTTTGGTTACAACATAATTAAAACCGAATACACTATATGGAGGGAGGTTATATTCAAACGATAAACCCAATAACTCAGTAATAACCTCACATAAACCCATCACCTTTGAATCTCCATAGTTTTTTGAGGTTCTCACATCAAGTTAGGCTTATTTCCTTACACTTCATGCGTGACTAGATTATCACTTCTCTGGACATAAAAAAGCTTACTGATTCAGTAGTGTTCCTGCCCCTCGAAGCAATAACTCATTCTGACTAGATCAGCATGAAATCATTGTCTAGTTCCATTGTGTTAGTAACCGTTGCCCAGGCCCAGACCACCGTGTCTACATAGTCAGTTTGGATAGGTCAAATTCCTAGAAACCTCCGACTCAGCCTTTTATTTGATGGTTTTATTTTTCAGCCTTTTCTCTTGCAAATAAGTTACATGTGCTTTTGCTTGAACATGCTAGCTAGAAATAAAAAGTAGTAAAGTCATTCTAAGAAATTAACTTATTTAGCTGCTTTTTTTACCGCTATAGAGAATATGATAAGAAGAATATACCAACAAATATAAAGTACTTATTTTTGGACTTTGGCTTTAATATTTTTTATATATATAAACAAAAGCACTTTGATTCAGAGCTTTATTGTAGGAAAGTACAAATCTTGTATTATGTAGGTTGAAATGATCAGTGCCCCTTCTCTTCTACTTGGCTGGTCTAGCATTAACCCTTGGCCTTCTGACTCGTTTTTATGGGATCTCACACTACCTGCTTGGCTTTAGACTACCTGGAGAGTGAAGAATAGGTGGATTTTTGAGGATCACTTCGAGCACCCCAGGCTTATTATTTAGAGGATGTCCTAGTTTGTCAGACTGGATGTTTGCCCACACTGGCAATCGTTTGGAAGAGGCTGCCTTTAGGAAATATTTTTTGATTTTTAATTCTTTCTTCTTGTAACCCCATCCAAAACTATCTCCTCGATAGTTGTCTGATGGGGTAATTCTTTCTTTGTTGTTCTGGTTCTCTCTTTACCATGCACTTTCTTTTCATTCGTTTAATAGAAATCCATGGCCGTTTGGTCACCTGAAAAAAGTTGGATTGTGAATGGATTGCAAAATGGCCTGTCCCATTCTTATTTCATCTGGTTGATCTGGCCAATCCAGCTGACGCTGGACAATTTGGGATTATATCTGAAATTTGCCTACCCGAGTTTCACTTATTCCCATTTTAAGCACCCAAACCCTGAGATTTTGGCTAATTTCCTGGTCAAGTTCTGACAATGATGGATTTCATTGCAATGGCCTGGATGGGCTAGTCCTATGACTCCTATCAGATTGTGGGGTCACTGATCTGATCCCGATCATTACACAATTTTAATATAGTTCGAAAAAGAAACAGTTTTCAAATTTCCAAGTTTGACTAAGAAATATGTTCGTATTAAGGAAAGATAATCAGTTACAAGTTTGACCACTGTGTCAAAAAAATTGGCACACCTTTTTGCTCCCAGGTAGTCCACCTGGTCAGTTAGGGGTCTGCCAATTCAGAGATGCATAGGTGATTTTGTGACACTGGTTCAGATAAAAGGGCATTGCTGCTTCAACGATGAACCATTCGATGAATAACTATCTTTGGTGATGGGATGAGTAAACATGGATAACTCGAGCTTAGATGAAGTCAAGGATCGCGGGATCGGAATTGGAATCGGGATCGGTGGGTACCGATCCGATCCGGATCGGATCGGATCGGACCGATTCCGACCGATCCAATGGAAGAAAATCGATCCAGAATCGGTAAGAAAAAAAAGAAAAGAAAAACCGATCCGATTCCGATTCCGATCCGATTCCGGCCGATTCGGACCGATTCTGGCCGATCCGACTGGAATAGCAAAAAAAGAAAAAAAAACGATCCGATTCCGATTCCGATTCCGACCAATTCGGCCGATCCGATTCCGATTCCGATCCGATTCTGGACCGATTCTGACCGATTCCACAGAATTCATGCCGGAATCGGTCCTTCTGCATAGAATCGGTCGGAATCGGTCCGATTCCACCGATTCTGTAATCTATGGATGAAGTAGGATATATTTTACAAGCACATACATATTCTAATGTAGACAACTAAGAATTAACTTAATCCCAGGGGCCTAACCAGTTAAATATGAATCACTAATTCTCCAATAATCAATTAATTTGAATAATCAAACAAGAAGAAGAGATGATACTGATAATCCTTCTCTTTTTGCCTATGGTGTTAATGAAAGGCATTGAGAACTGCTTTCTCCTTTACCCTGCTTGTATGTTTTATGCTATCCCTCTAATTTCTGCTGCTTTCTCTTGGTTACTAATTAACAGCTGAATCCAACAAAGTTTGTACGATGGTGCCACCGAAGGAATTCACACGGTTTTATGAACTATCTGCATGACTCGTCCACCTCAATCTCATGCTTAAAATTAAGCTTGTTATGCCATTGTACTTGGCTCATTTTATGCATTAAGCTAGGATCATCCAAACATTACCTACAATATATTCCATCTGTTGGCATCTCATTTTGTTCTTGGTTATATGGTACGAAGTACTACATCATCGCCCTAGCATTTATCTGTTTATACTTGCTTTTTCTTGATCCAAGATGATCTCCTTGCCTTCACGTTTCTGATCCAAGTATCCTGTGTTCTCTCATTCACAGGCCGGATGGAAGCTTTGGCCTTTCGCACATCTGATAACTTATGGGATGATACCAGTTGAGCAAAGACTCCTTTGGGTAGATTGCGTAGAGCTCATCTGGGTTACCATTCTATCTACGTAAGTAATCCTGACCATCATAACCCAGGAAGGTCCTGGGTTTCAAACCCGTGTTCTATGCCCTTGAGGCCATCACTGCGACCGATTTGGCACTAACAAATAAAAAAGAGTAATCCTGACCATACTCCTAACTAAAACCTGTGGAAACTGACTTTTTGGGTCATCTATATTTTGCAGTTACTCCAATGAGAAATCTGAAGCAAGAAATTCATAATTGACTTTGAAGACCTCAGCAAGCTAATTATTGGGTCGCATATGGCTTTTGTCCCAATGAGGTAAATGAACATTCATGGACAAACTTGTTCTACAGTTGCACGATATGCTGTCCAGGAAAGTGCTGTGGCCAAAGAGTGGAAGCTGTGCTATTCTGTACAGTTCGGATATGACCATCCTCTACTTAGCGTCTGGATAGATAGTGGGATTTGTAGTAAACAGTATCAGAATTTGTAGATAACATATTGATCTGTATGTCTGAATAACAGTGTTCAAATACATGTCATATCTACAGTGAAATGTCCACTGTAGAGAACAACCACAATTGGGGAAAATGGAACCAAATTATTTGTGGGTTGCAGGAGACTGGCATTGTTCTCTGCCCATTTCTTTGGGATGCATTATCATATGATACTTTTCTGAAATCTGAAGTAAGGCTCCATGATACATCTTTGCTGGTTTTATGAACATAGCTGCCTTAAATTATGTTAAATTTAAAATTTTTCTTACATATTTTGTGTATGAACCAATGTTGAATTGCAGTGAATGATGCACAACAAAAGAAAATATACTCTCAAAGAAGTGTTTCCAAAATGAGAATGTTATTGGATAGGAGTATGGTAGTACTAGGTTTCGTTAGATAGAATAAGATTATATTAGAGAAAATGTGAGTAGATGTATTTATAGATAAATTGAAATAAGGGATATTGAGATGGTTCGGTCATATTAAATATAGGCAAAATTTTAGTTAGAAAATTTAAAAATATCAAAATAATACAAACAAAAAAGTGATAGATTAGTTAACTCGAAGGATAATTCGGTATGTTCTACATTAGTTAAATATTCTTGAAATATTTTAAATTTGACTCAGAAGGAGAATCCATACAGGGGACATTGTTGCCCAAGTGGGCGCTTTACAGATTTTTAAGCCTTGAGCGGGTCTTTACTTTATTGGCTATTAGAAAAGCACCTGCTTTAGACTCTTTGGGGCTGTTTGGCACTATAAAATTTCGGGAATAAACCTGGTTTATTCTAATACTAAACAGCCCTAATTTGGGAATAAACTTGGGTTATCTCCAAAATTTTGTAGTACCAAACAGGCCCTAGCAAAGTGCTCATCCAGATCTATTTATCCTCGACTTCCACCTATTATTCCACCCTTGTTCCTCCTAACTTATTTCTAGCTACTTTTGTCATTTTTTCTGCCCCATTCGACCTTTTAATTTGCATGTGGCTTTAATTTGTACTTGTATTTCAACTTGTATTACCTGAATGCTTGTATTTATTTTTCACTTCCACCAAAAACTGTTTTTAACTGTATACCAGCTTGGTAGCTTGGGGGGGCAGATAGAGTGATGCTTTCTTTTTATTGTTTCTCCCCTTTACTCCCCTTCCTGTGCTTATTTTTCTTGATATTAATGATTTGTGACTATGTAGCCTTCAAAAAGAAAAAAACAATTGAATCAAAACTTGAGGAGTTGAGTTGTATGAACCGGAGATTTTTTTTCCATGTCTATTGTTTGAGAAGTTATAAATTACTGGGGATCACTGGCGCTGGAAAATGCCAAGAATTGCCAAGGTAAACCCATGTTCTTTCTTGGGAATGTCTCATAGGATTTCATGATCAGTGTTCTTAGTCATAACCTCGATAAACTGGTCAGATTAAGAACGATATAAAATCAACCAAAATAATGAATAGATTGGGGTATATTCATTTTAATTACAGAAAAAACAACTAAATAAGGATGCCCCTCTTCCGCCTTCCTCCCTTCAGGATGTCGCCATGGACATGTTGGACAGCCGGCTGGGCGTCGGCCGGAAGTCGCACCGGCGCTTAGCGGCCGCCTCAATCCGCCGCCGCCGCCGTACCGGCGGCGACAGCGCCCTGCGGAGGACTTCCCGGCTGCCAGACTTGTCTCTCACGTCCTCGCCGCGCCGCCGGTGAAGCAAACGTTCCTGGGCGCAGATGGGGGCTGGAGCTGGACGCCGGCGGAGCCCGCTGAGGCCTGCTGCCTCGCTGCCGCCGCCGCCGCCGCCGCCTGGCAGGATTTTCTTCCTTCCTTCTACGGCTGTAGAGAGGGAGGCCGGCGAGGGCCTGGGCGTCCGACAGTGCCACGGCCACGCCTCTCTCACCATCAAGCTCCTGTGCATCGGTGCAGGCGGCGCCGCCGTCGAGTGAGGGGAAGAAGGTACAGCGACATGGAACATGGCGGCGGGTTCCCTCGCCGGGTCTTCCAGTGGG
Source organism: Cryptocoryne crispatula var. balansae (assembly GCA_036172225.1). Taxonomy (NCBI): domain Eukaryota; kingdom Viridiplantae; phylum Streptophyta; class Magnoliopsida; order Alismatales; family Araceae; genus Cryptocoryne; species Cryptocoryne crispatula. The sequence goes on from CM069923.1 coordinate 3,166,855, forward strand.
TCGTCTGTTAACCCCCCCCCCCCCCCCTCTCTCTCTCTCGGTCGTGGTGGCCTGGCCTCTCCGCCGCCGCCGTCGTCGCTTGTGCCGCAGCCCTTCTTCCGCTGCCTCTCCTCTATATGGGCAGGGAGGGTGGTGAGAAAGAGGTGCGGAGGTGTGGTCGTCTTCTCCGCAGCTTCCTCGTTCGCCGGGGGCTGCCGGGTGGTTCTCCTCCTGCCGGGGCGGCGTCCTCGTCCACTATATATGGTTTCTACTGAAGAAGAGGGAAGGAGTAGTGGGGTTGGGAGGGCTTTGACTGGCCGGCGCCGCCGCCGCCGCCGCCATGAGAGCCCTCAGAAGGTTCGACCCTCCAGAAGGGGCGGTAAAGACCGAAGACCGTCCTCCACGTCGGCCGACGCCACGCCCTCCGCGTTGAAAGCTTCGGAGTTTGGACGGAGTCTGACTGACCGACTGCACGCGGTTGAAATCTTGTAGTTGTGGTTGACTCTAGCACCAGAAACTCACGAATATTTGCTTTCTTGCCCACATTGGAATCTGTATTGAACATCTCCTATTTTGAAATGGATAATGATAGTAATTATCAATAATGGGGTGTTTAGTTCCATGATAAATTGGATTTTTATTACAATTTTCTGTTTTTGTGACAAAATTATTTAAAAAAGATGTTTGACAACTAATGTAATTTTATGTTTTTAAAAAATTTCACTTAAAAATGTCAAGTTTTTTTATATTGTGGTCTCTCACATTGTTTAATCATATATGGTATCTATTCTTTTTTGTTATCTTATCTTTTTAAACATGATAATTTTATGTCATTGATTAGCTCACATTTTATTTTAATATAATTTTTTTTCATAAAAGTGTATACAAATTTATGAATCCAACACCCTATAAATGTTTAGGCCAAATCATCGATAATGTTTGACTACCAATATCAGTATTGAAACTCTTAGGACTCGTTCAATGGGTCTTAACCAATCTCTAATTCACTCACAGGTTGGTGTATTTAGAGTGTTTGGGTTAATGTCTAAATTTACCTCTACAATTATCTTTTATGTCTTGATAATTCTCTTAAAATTAAGGTATGAAGTTCAAATTTTTGGTTTTCAGACAAATACTTTTTAAGAGATGGAAGTTACATATATTATATAATTTAATTAAATATTAAATTATTTAACATGTAAATATCTTAATCAAAATAAGTACTTAATTATATCACAAATTAAAAAGTTAGACATGAAATTAAAAATTAAAAATTTTAGATTAAACCAAAATAAATGTCATCTTAGAGATATGTAATTCAAATATCACTTGTATCAATTTTGATATTAATATTTCATCCTTTACAATTATCGATATCAAAATTGATATATGATCATTTTGATACTCTAACAAAATAGGTCATTAGTCATCAACATCACTATTAAAATTATTAGTTAAAATAAAACATATTATGTGATATAAGTATCCACTTATATCAACTTTGATATTTATACTTTATCATCTACAAATATCAATATCAAAATTGATATGATATCATTTTTTTATAATCTAACCAAACTGGGAATGAGGGTTGGGACTGCAAAGGGGTTGGATTTGGTAATTAAAATATATATTATTATTTTACTTTAAGTTGAGTTGAGTATTTTGATTAAATTAGAATTAAGTTATTTATATTTTGTCTGTAATTCAAATATCAGAATTAAAAATAAATTTAATATTTTATAAAAAATATTGTATAATAATAATGATTTAAAAATAAGTTGATAAATATCGTCTAATTACTATATTTTGATACGATAAACCGACTCTATATTTTTGTCATTTATATGCTATAATTTTTATAATTTATTTATTTTTAGTAGCATACCGATTTTAAAAATACATATTAAAATTTTATCAGGAAAAATAGATAAAAATTCATTGATTTTAATTTAGATTTGGATAGTTCATAGGAAGCAATAATGGCACTAATTTAAATAAGAAAATTTAAATTATAATTGTTTTGTTTTCACGAGGGCCTAAATTGCCAGTCATCATTGTTTTTTCTTGCTTGCATGCCCTTATTGTAGCAGAGGCCCAACAAATTTTACAAATAACTTATTTCTCGCCAAGGTACCAAATTTTTTACATAATGTTTGGTTACAATATTAAGCACCTTTTTCATTATTAATTTTTAAATTGACATAAATCATTATAAGGTGTTGGGCTGGTAATATCAATTTTATAATTTGCCATTTTATGAAATACAAGTGTTCACATGATTTAATTTTGTTGTTGATACTTTGTTCCCTAAAAATACTAAAAATCAAAATATGTGATCATTTTTGATATTCTAACCAAACAAAGCATTGTAGGATGTTTGGTTGCTCAATAATTTTGTATACATTTTTATGATAAAAAATTATATTAAAATAAAATGTGAGCCAAGAGTGGATACCAAATATGACTAAAGAAGATAACGGACCACAAGATAACAAAAGAGGTGACACCCTATTATTTTGTTAAAGAAGGAAAACTTTTTAAAAACATAAAATTATAATAGTTGTCAAACACCAATTTTAACAAGTTTTGTTACAAAAAAGTAAATTATAACAAAAACTAAATTTATCATGTAATCAAACTTCTCATTCGGTTGCACAACACATCTGGGTAAAATGTAATATCTAAAATCATTTATTTATAAGATTTTCTTTATTTTAGGTGGAACAAAAAAATTTGACCAGAGTGAAAACGAAATTAATGAAAAGCTCGACTTCACTATACCTGCCAAAGAAGCACAATCATTCAAAGTGGTGCAAAAAAAGGACCTTAGCAGCCTGGTTTTTTGTTTATAGGTTGACTGGATAATTTATTAATTTGAAGTTCATCGTTTCATCCAGCATCAAATCATAAATTAGATATTTCAATAAAATGTCTAACTTTTGATTTTTTTTGGTGACACGCCAGATTTTCATACCATTTGGTAATTTCAACTGATTTTCTACCGTTTTTCTATTTTAAGTGGTAGGATTGTTATTTTTTCCACAAAGTAAGAGAGATTATGGGGATTTTGATTGCACAAGCGCTGTTTATACATTTTCACGCTAAAAATTCATATAAAGTAAAATTAAGATATCTAAAGACATCCAAATGTCATGTTTGGCAGGATATGATAGTAAAAAAAAAGTGGAGATCTTGTATAATTATAAGGAGGCGAGAGATCACAAGAAAGAAAAGGTTTCAACTCTTTGTCTGTCAAGGAATTCTCCATCAAACATGTTTTTGTAATGATTATCAAACATCTGGTTCAACAAGTTCTGTTGCAAATATCTTTGTGTAACAAAGCTCAATGTTTCATGCAACAAAACAAAACAGCCAATAAGATGTGGTGTTAAAATTTAGATATTTAAACTAAGTCAAATCAAATACCACCTAAGATCTATAACTAGGAGTGTCAATGGGCCGGGCTTGGGCTGGCCCGGCCCAAGCCCACTTCAGCCCACATATTTAAAACCCAAGCCCAAGCCCATGTATAAGGCCCAACGGGCTTGAATTGTATAAATGGGCTTTAGCCCTCCAAAGCCCGCCATAGCCCATTAGTCCAATGGGCTTTAGTTACGTAAAATAGTACGAAATTAAAAATTCTATTAAAGTCAAAAAATTGATAAAATTTATAAATTCTATAATAATGTAAAATATATAATCTATAAAACAAAAAAATATAAAAAATTTGAGTGATGTTTCTGATGATATTTTGGCTGTTTCATATATTTTGTACATGATTATGTTGTTACCTGAAAACTCTATTTACATACTAATCCTTGTCAAGAACCCAAATATAAAGAATATAAAATAATCCAAAAATTATTCGCATCATACATAAAGGTTACAGGTCTGAAATTTCGAAGCACTGGTCGTACCGAACATTATCTCGAAATCGTAGAATCCAGATCTTAAGAATCAGTAAAAAATATATAGCGTTGGTAGTTAAATGACAAAGGCAAATTTGAAGTTCAAATGATGAGGGAGAGGAGAGAGAGAGAAGACTACCATCTTTTTCTTTGTGTATTGTCTTATGTTTTGTGATCTTGTTTTATAATGTTGTATTCCTTTGTTGTCTCCGTAGTTATATCCCTTATTCTGAATAATGTCCACGTCTCTTTGCTGTGATTATTCGATCTCGAGACAATTGTCAAACTCTTTCAATAGAGTTTCTTTCCGTAAGGTTCGATCTTTCGAGCACTCGTATATGCTGATCTATTCGTAACTATGTTCGCATCTTCTGGAAAAGATAATTTCAAACAGAATAATTATTTTTAACTTTGCTTGTGCATCTTTATTTTTTTAGATATATTGTTTTATCTTTTTTTGACACCATTATCGATCAGCAAATGTATTGTTTTATCTTAATCCGTGTATTTGTCTGTGTTACGAGATGAATACGTTATTTATTCAAGAAACAAAAAAAACACTCGGATCTTTGAAAGGTGTCTCCAAGAAAAGAAGAGGGCCGAGCGGATAGATAAGCCGCGAAGACTCCTCTCCGCGTGTGTAACTAAAAACGAAAGACCTCCCACGTACGGTAAAACACAAAAGCAAATATCTTTTATATTTTGTTGATCATGCCCAGCCAAAAAGAAAATAAGAGAAAATAATCTAATATCGCAATGAAAACTCTATTTCGAAGCGGCGGAGAGCCACCAGCTGCCGGCCGAGGACGGCAAATGGGGGAAGCAGAATGATGGCATCGGCGAGGGGCCGGGAAGCTGGGGAAGGGCGCGCGCGAGGTTCTGTCTTTTCCCCCATCTTAATTTCTTCCGGCTCATCAACTCGAGCGGGAAATCGAGGAGAAAGATAGGAGGAACTTCAAAATTCGGGAGGAAAAATCCGATTGATCTGTGGCAGGGGGAGAAGGTTCTGTTCTTCATCGTCGCGTGGTTTCCTCCTCCCTTTTCATGATTACGCTCCGCGTCTAATCTGCTCTTTATGCTGGCCTTTCGCTCGCTCCATGCCGTCTCATCTTCTTCCCTCTCCGCCTTTTCTGCTTCCCCCTTCGTGGTCTTGTTGGGCGCGCCTGCTGCTTTCCTTCTGTTGTTGTGTGAGGCCGGCGGATGCGCGCGAGGAGACGCGGATCAATCCGAAGCCACCGGAAGGAGCTTCAAAGCCCTTGCAGCAGCGCTCGATAGGCTCTCCTCCCCGTCGTCTGCCGTCCGCACCTCCGATTGCAGATGCGACCTAGGGAAATCGACGACGGGCCAGACGGGAAATCAACGTCGACGGGCCAGACGGGCCAGACGGGCTGAACACTGCCAAGCCCGCCGCTAGGTGAAAAGGTAAAACGATCGTCTCCCCTTGGCCCGTATATAATTTTGATCGGGCCAAAGACCAACTCATGGCGGGCTTTTTTGACGGGCCACCGGGCCAGCCCGGCTCGCTTGACAGGCCTATCTATAACCCACCAAAGAGTCCTATTTATGTAATTATCACCAAAGATCACCAATGATCTATAACCCATCAAAGATAGTCCAATCATCCTATTCCTGATCATGTGGTGTCAAAGAATGAAGACCAACATCTGCAAGGCTAGAAGCCAACTAGAGTTGTCCTCTAGACAGTACCCATTCATTCCAATTTGTGTATCAAGGTTACTCATTCCACTAAGTACTTTAGGGGTTTTTCATCTCATTGTAATTATCTTATTCTAAAATCTCTAGTTCACAAGCGAGAAACATTTTTCTTGATTTTGAAAGAAGAGTTCTTCTAGTTTAACATTTAAAAGATTGAAAAATAAAACAAAGGATCACATGATTAGAATGATGATTGGTTTATTTTTAGATAGACTTTGCGACTGGGTTATTATTCTGGTATTGCTCTGTCACGTCCCAGATCAGAATTACATATATGCAGCGAATTAAGTCTCGCGATGTAACTGGTGAAAATAACCCCTCAGAAGATATTAGCTTGAGACATTTTATGAATTCCAAACCGCTTCTACTACACTAATTTTGGCTACCTGAAAATTTTTTAAAACAAGTAGATTGACTCAATGCTTCTCTCAACAATTAAATAAATGCTCGAATAATTATAATCATATAAATATAGACCTACCTCATAACATATATAACGATTCAGAACCAATTTCTATTACAACTCAATTTCTTCTTCTTCTTCATGTATCAAACATACTTATCAAATAGACACTAAGTATTAATAATAATGTATTAAGTCGTTGCCCATATATGCAACAATCATACTAAACAAGTCAGAATCACAACTACGAGCATGCCGATCATGTCTTGGATATCTTATCACATGTACCATAAGCATGAGAACTATGCATTGAGTATCTCATCAAATCACATGTACGACGAGCATTAATATCATGTCTTGTGTATCAAGAGTTTTAACATATCACATTGCATAACATGGCTAACACACTCAACACATTCATATCATGGCAAGACACATTATTAGCAATGACAAAGTAGATCTAGCAACATAGTATTATCATCACTTTTCTAATCAAGATATTTCTCATATACTTCAAAAATAGGTCATAATCACGGCTTCTTATGCACATTTTTTACTTTTTGCATAACTTTTTAACCAGTGAAAACATATACAATGAAATATCACATTTCTTATCAAACAAGAATTAATAAAATTTTAACATGTACCTTGAAATTTCACCAAATATTTTCATAAAAGGGGTTGAATAAGTAGAGAGGATCTAAATTAACACCTACCTAAAATTTTCTTGGATCATTTGGTCGAGTAGTAGGTCGACGAACAACAGCTAGGTGCCGAATCATTTGGTGAATGGGTGGCATGGGGCGCCCGAAATAAGATTGTGGAGTGGATGGACAATAGTGACCCAACAGGTGACCAGGGGATGGAAAGCGGCGGCGTCGGGCAAACAAGTTTGGCAGACATGGGGTTGGTGATGAAAGGGCAGTAGATGTCGCTGAATGGCGAAGGTGACGAAGGGAAATAGGTTAGCAATTGTGACTCAAGGGAGGAGACGACGAAGATGATGCAAGCAAGATGTGCCAACTGTTGGGTCATCTACCTGAAAATCGACAAAAATATAACAATGTGAACAGATTAAAATTAAATAAATAGAGTTAGAAACATAATCTATCGGGTCGAAATGCGTAATCAGTAGAAATAAGAGTTCTATTGCCAACTGACATGCAGTTCTTGTGACAACGTTCTTCTAGAGATACGACGACCCTCGGATAGACAAGACATTTCTCTTCTGTCAATAAGCGCTTCCTGAGAGCTTTATGAATTGATCTAATTTTGAGTGTTTCTAAGCAAGAAAAAGAATCCAGAGAACTTCGAAACACTTGCATCGCCCTCTTTCGTTGGGGAAAATTTTCAAACTGAGAAGAAGTTGGCTCTGGAAGAGAGGAGACGCTTGGAGAAAAAGGAAAACACCTTAAGAGAGATTTGGTCCAAGCGCTGGAAATGAGGATTCGGTAGAACCCACAAGAAAGAGTGTAATATCCTGAATTTTAAAAAAATCCACTTCGCCACCGTCGCAGAGGTCGAGGTAATTACATACCTCGTTGTCAGATCTGTTGTATTCAAGATCATAGAGTTGATTTGTGCTACTATAGGTATGATAACAAGGCACCACCCAAACAACAAGGACAGGTTCAGATGAATCAGCAGCAAATGCCACCTCAACAGGCTCAGCCAAGGGCATATACTACAAATTCAGTTAACAATGAGGTTGATACTTCTTCTGTTTGGTATCCGGATTCAGGAGCAACTCATCATTTGACCAATCAGCTCCAGAATCTACAAGTTAACGCTCCCTATGTTGGAAATGATCAAGTATATCTTGGCAATGGTATGTGTTTACCAATTCAAAACACCGGTAATTCAACGATCTCCTTTTTCTGATAATTCTTATATTATGAAGAACATTTTGCACGTTCCAAGCATCAATAAGAATTTTTTATCTATAAACAAGTTTACACATGATAATGATGTGATTGTTGATTACTCAGCTAATGATGTGTTTGTTAAGGACCGAACAACAAAGGAAATCCTGCTCAAAGGGAAAAACAGTAAGGGCTTATACAAACTACAACTCAAGGAACCTGAAACAACAAAAGTACATCTTGGAGAACAAAGATCCTTGAATGATTGGCATGCTCGGCTTAGACACCCGTCTTGAAGAATACTTAAAAACATAGTTTCTATTTTTGGGTTACCTGTATCTCCTTCTAACTATACTTTCTGCTCACATTGTGCTATGGCGAAATCCCACAGATTGTCTTTACATGCTTCGGCATATACTGTTAATAGTCCACTTGATTTGATATATAGTGATGTTTGGGGTCCTGCTCCTATTGCATCTACACATGGTTGTAGATATTATGTGCACTTTATTGATGCTTATAGTTATTATACTTGGTTGTTTACATTGAAAAACAAATCTGAAGTTTATGAGATGTTTATCAAGTTCCAAAAGCATGTTGAATTTTTTTTGAGAAAGAAAATCAAAGTTCTTCATGTTGATGGAGGAGGAGAGTATTATGCTCTTTCAAATTATCTATGTGCTAATGGAATTCAACAAAGGATATCTTGTCCACAAACTCATGAGCGAAGTGGTAGAGCTGAACGGAAGCACCGACATGTCATTGAAACATGTTTAGCTCCATTGCATAATGCTAAGTTACCATTGAGTTTTGGGAAGCAACATTAACCGATGGAAACGAATTAGAAGTTGTTCTCGCTTGTCTAAGTAGCCAGCTCTCATGAGCAAGGAGATGTCCATGAATCTCTTGAAGAGTAAATGGCGGAAATCTAGTAAGTGCTGCTGGAACAAAGGACTCATATGACAAACCAAGACCACCAAGAACATTATAAACTAATTCATTGGCTGGAACCGGCTGACCAATTGGTGCTAGGCTATCAACAATCCGTTTAACTTTCTGCAAGTAATCGGTAACCGACACATTGACTCCTTCGTTATAGTACGAAGTTCAGAATGTAGTTCAAGAGCTCTAGCTTGAGCTTGAGAGGCAAAGGTGGAGGCTAGGGTGTCCCAAACCTCTTTCGAAGTTTTGAAACCAACGATAAGAGGAAACAATTCCTTAAATAGAGATGACAGAAGCCAACTGACTGTCATCTGGTCTCTCCTCATCCAGGAAGTATAATCTGGATTGAAGATAGATTCTCCTAAATCAGATGCCTCAATTACCATGGGAGGAGCTGGCTCGGTTCCTTCAACTATATCTAGTGATCCATGGCATTGTAGAAGCGGCAGAAACTGTGCCTTACAAATTAAGTAGTTGTCTCGATTGAGTTTCAAAGGGAGACATTACATTTCATTTGGAAGAGGTGAAATAGAGTGGTTCACCCGTGGATCTGAGCTGCTTGAACTTGGAGAACGTGATCCAGAAACTACAAAGATTGGAGTAGTTGCCATGAAGCCGTCTGGCTCTGATACCAAGTTAAGTGATGAGGAGGCAGTGATAAAGAGGAGTCAATGCAAAGCACTCTGTCTCCAGACCTGTCCCGAGCAAAGCACACAATGCGGAAGAAGGGAAAGTGAGGAAATGAGCGGACTGAGAATGATCAACAGCTGAATGTACACATATATATGATGTTGAACAGATGTCGTCATGCTCTCCTAAAAGAGAGAAAATAGGTGGGAAGGATAATTACAATGTACACTCTCAATTAAATGTAAATTACAATTATTCTCAATAGGTCAGATACTCGTCTCAATTTATTTAATTAAATCAATACATTTGTTTAATTTCTGTTGATTATGTATTTTAAAGTTCATTCATTATTTTTCTTGGTTGAATTGAACTATAGCACATGAAGCATCGTTCGGGCCCGAGGGGCCTTATTGGAGATTGAATGGGCCTCTCCACCCGCATCTGCTGGTTGTCCCGCGGGTCTCCTTTCCTTTCTTTTTTTTTGACACCCTTTAATGTGTGGTCCCCACCATAGTTTTGCACCTCGGTGGTCAAAGACCACCCCAAACCTAACACTTGTGGCCCTGGGGGAGATGACGGCTTCATGAGAGGGGCTCGGCTTTAGCAGATGGCTCAACAGTGTCAGTGACGAGAATAGACAGGGAAGATGACGATGGTTGTCATGGTAGATAGCGCTTGCGATTCTGCTGAGCTTCTCCCAATTGTAACAACCGACCAAATCAGTTGACTAACTCAACAATCGTACTAATTAATAGTCTTTCAAAGATGTCACCTATTCTCGACCTACTTCTAACAGAGCACGCTTAATTTCAGAGTTCTTTTCAACTCAACCTCCAAAAAATGGTTAACCGATATTATTAGTAGTTTGCTGATATAATCTATTAAAGTATTCACAAATCGGGGTGTTACAATCTACCTTAAAGACTTGATGCCCTTGTCAAGAACACACACATCACTTCACAAACTCAGGTGAGTCACACCGGACCTTTCGACTGGGTCATGCTCTAATACCATATGTAACGACCGATTAAATCAGCTGACTGGTGCAACAACCATGCTAATTAGTAGCCTTCCCAAGATGTCACTCATCCTCGACCTACTCCCAATAGAACATACTTAACTTCGGAGTTCTTTTCAACTCAACCTCCGAAAAATAATTAACCGATGTTGTTGGTAGTCCACTGATTTAATCTCTTAACATATTCACAAACCAGGGTGATTGTCGATGGAGGCGGCCTCGACGTCAACCGTGGTGAGGTAAAGTGGGCTCAACAGTGTCGGGAGAACTAGAAGAAGACAACCTCGGCCTCAACGGTGCTAGCGGACCTTGACGGCGGTTGCAGACGGAGAAGGGAATGTTCGTGGGGAGGCAGGATGACCCGACGATGATTGCAGTTGGAAAAGGAGGACACAACGTCACTGGAATAGGCGGAACACCGAGGAACCGTCGACTACGGCAAGAACAGGGGAAACATGGTACATTCACAGTAACTTCTCTCGAAGACGACAACTCTAGCATAGCCCCCAACCACGACCCTCCTCCCCTCCTTCTCTCCTCTCTTTTCATTTAACTCGATGGCCTTGGTGAGATTTATATAGCCTTCCGCCTTCCCTTCTTTGTCAGGAAACCTTCCCTTCTGTTCACGGCTCCAGAGGATCCATATATGGAAGTCTGCCGCATCTCCTGCTATAGAAGGAGTCTAAATGGAAGGCTGTCTCCGTTGATGGCAATCCAAAGGATTCCTTGCCACTTTGCCTTTCGTGGGACCGCCAAGAGTGGGATTTCCTTATTCCCCACCTTTTTTTTTTGAGATGTCCTCCCTGTGCACGGGGGTCCATATTTGACTTAAACTTGGATCAAAATGGGCCAGCTGCTTGACGTGGGCTTCTTAAGTGGGAATCTTGATTTAAAACCAAGCCCAATGAAATTTTTTTTTTTAAAAGGTTATGTCGCCCCTTGTGGACTACGTTTCTAGCAGCCCTTTTTAAGATCAAATCAGGCCTGTTTATGCTTCAAAAATAAATTTAACCCATCTTAGTCAATAAATTGAACTTGTAATGGGCTCCAACCATGGGGCTCTGGTCGAGAATTGAAGGTGAAGGATTTAATTAGGCCAATTATACTCCGACTGCTCATTCAAATCACCTCTTTTTTCCTTCTTCTTTATTTTCTTTATTTTCTCTTTTCCTTTTTTATTAAAAATTTTAGGTGCCAACAATTATCAATGGTCGTTGTAATATTAAACATTATTTTGATGACAAGTCTGTCCAAAGAATTCTCGGGACTCCAATTTCAGCCATCTTTTAGAAGACTCTTTGGTCAGGCGTTTTACCACCTCTGGGGATTTCAGCTTAAAATTAGCTTACAGATTTCTTAGTGATGCTAACTTGGCTCCCGACACCTCTGATAATTCCATTTGGAAAATCTTGTGGCATCCCACACTTAATCAAATTTTCCCGCAGAAGCTGATTATTTTCTTTTGGAAACTTCTTACGCAAAATTTACCAACCAATAAGGTTATCGCCAAAAGATGCACTCATATAGATCAGGTATGCACTCTTTGCTTGTCTGATATTGAGTCAACTGATCATCTTTTTTTTTTTGGTGTAGTAGAAGCAAAGTTGTTTAGTTATCATCTCCTTTTGGCTCTTTGGATGTTTGGAAGGAAAAAAAAATCTCGCAATTACTCTGGTATTGTTGCGATGGTATCGTCAAGATGAGCCCCACATTCGACACCAGGGAATCTTTGCTATCTATATTCTCTGGTGGCTTTGGAAAAGCAGACGCATCTTCATGTTCAATCATCGGCTAATGGATCCGATGGCAGTTCTGAAGGCAGCACAGACAGATGCTCAATTCAGTTTGTCCTCACTTAACAACGTTGGCACATGCTCCCAGACCAAATGGGAACTTCCACCTCCAGGTCAGCTGAAAGTGAATGTTGATTGTGCATTGGATGGTTCTGATAGGGCAGTTTTCTTGTTGGAAATGAAGTCGGCTGTGTGACATCTTGGAAAGTCAGAAAATCTCGTTTTTTTGATCCTCTGATCTTAGAAGCAGAAGCTGTGTTTAAGGTTTGCTCATAGGCCATACACTCTACAAGCATTATTATTATTACTAGTGACACCAAGTCAGTAGTTGATGCCATCCAAGGCATCGGCCCTATGCCATGGGAAGCTCAAACTTTTATTCTTGCTTGCAAGCAAATGATCAGTCGGAAGAGGATGCAGGTTAACTTCTCTCCCAGGGAAGCAAATTTTGCTGTTAATGGTCTGGTTAAATGGGCATTGACTGCCCAAACTTCATCGCACCTTTCTGTAATCCCCTTTTGTTTTGGACTTTTTTTTTGGACATGGCGCAGTGGTATTCTGCACGGGGAAACCACCCACGACGGGGCAGACATGCCGGGTTCGAACCCGGGATTAGACGCCTTGTCGGGCGAAGGTGTCCCACTCCACCACGAGGTGGGAGACTTGTTATGGACTTAATCTGTAAAGACATGCCTTCTTAATAGCATATATCTTATCTTTTTTTACATAAAAGTCTCTTTATAATATCCATCCGTACGTAGGCGTACGTTCAGACCTTCTTTTTTATTAGTTTACTTGTCTTCGAAATAATTACATGTTTCCATAAACTAAAACGGACCTACAAATTAGGCACATACTTCTAATTTTGATAAAATAAGTTGAGAAAAAATGCACATTTTACAAAACTTATATCCATCGTTCGACGTTCACTTTGAAAGTAATATCAGACGAATTATTAAGATGTAAAATGTATGCAATCATCCCAGATCCAGAAATTTATGTACAAATTCAAATTTAAACAAATTTTAAATGATCTTTTAGTTAATTGTTAATATCACAAATCCCAATACCACTAGTGATATATGATTTACTATACCTTAAAGGCCTGTTTGGTACCATAAAATTTTGGAGATAAACTTAAGTTATTCTTTAAATCTTAAGAATAACCCAAAATTTATCTTAAAATTATCTCCATACCAAACAGCACCTAATAGTATCAATCTCTATTAGTTACATATGGCAACTATTAATTTATGGCAACTATGTCGTTTTTGGCACCTATTAATTTATGGCGACTATGTCTGTCGATCGCATCAGAGGTATTTGGATATTGTTGTCACGTGACACTCGATATAGTTTGGCAGTGAAGTCCGGTGGGGAGCTGTCTCTGTAACAGACCGACGGCAGACTGCTAACCACCTCTTTCCTGGGTATGAAATAGTGGAGTGAATAGACACGCAAAATGCACTCGCTTACGTACCTCCGTCATTTATATCATAAATACATGAAGAATTTATGGGCTGCGTTCACTTACAAATCACGTATAAACTTGATTACAAGGAAAGAAAGACGTACTAAAATACAAAACGTGGCAAGCCCGGCAATGAACATGAGTACGAACAGCAAGGTGTGCCCCGCTAGCAATGAAATACATGTCACTCAAAGATATCCTCTTGGTAAAAAGGAAGTAAGCGGGAGTGCAACGAGGTGTTGTTACCACTGTCTGCGGTGCCCAAGCTCTCCCACAGCCTTCTGGGGCACCTTATGTGTTTCATGTTGGGGGCACTGGAGGCCGTGAGTGGGAGCTTCTCCAGCTTCGAACAGTCGAATACCACGAGGAGCTCCAAGGACAGGAAGAGCATGGGACGACTGCTTATGCGTCTCAATGCAGGAAGATCCTGAAGCCACAAACTCCTAAGACCGAGGAGGGAAGAGCTGTCCAAAGAGTTATCGTCATCTCCTCCACCCACCCAACCATCTGTTGTCGTGGCCGGCAGCAGTTCCTTAATCTCATTGCAATTTACTAAGGAAATATGTTGGATGCAGGGCAGGTGGCGAACCCATGCGATGTCATGAATGTCGTGGCAATTATAAAAATACAACACATGAAGATTTTTGAAAGACAAGGGAGAGGTAATTTCAGCCAGTACACAACCATGGATATTCAATAGCTCTAATATTTCGAGTTTACAACCACATTCACTTTTATCATCGAGAATCACAACTTCGTTGATCTCAGAATCAAATACCCTGAGACGCCAGAGATTCTGTATCCTCTGAAAAGCCATGGATAGGTGCTCGGCTCGGATGCTTCCTTCACCCGGGGAAATGGCAAGATCCACGCAACACTTTCGGAGGGTATTGGAGCTCAACAGTATCTCCAAAGAATGCAACGATCTCACCGTAAGCCAGACTTTCTCGAGATTTTTCCAACAGTAATAATAGTCATCTTTCAAGCTTTCACCGGAAAAGGACGATGTGGAAGGAGTAATTGAACATCGCTCACCACCCGTGCAATCATCATCTGTTGGGGGACTCCTCATTAACAGGGAAAGGAGGTCGTAACCACAAAGATGCATACGCAACACCCGCACATTAGTTATAACTGGAATGGCCTCTCGAGGGATGTAAGTAAGGCAAGAGGTACGATCTAGGCTCAACAGAATCAGGCTCGTCAACTTTCCAAACCCTCTGGGCAGTGACTTAATTAGTGTACAATCCAGGTTGAGGTACCTTAACTCCGTCAAAAACCCCACATCATCGGGAAGACTTTTCACACCTGAGCCTGAGAGATCCAGGACGCGCAGGATAGGCATGAAACAGAAAAACCCTTGCGGAATCACAGAAACTTCCGAAAAAAGTCGTTGAGTGATAAAAAGCAAACTCCGTAGATGGGGACATGACGGTGAGCTGTCCGGCAACACCCAACCTTTCTTATACACTAGTGATATTCTTATCTTATTCCTCCATCTTTCGTACGAATGAGAAGATACACGGCACCACTTTTCACCTGCCAGCACCGAGAAGGCATTGTTCTTGTCGGCATTTGGATCTTCACCGGTGATCCACAAGCACATCTCGCGTACCACATCATGCATCTTCACAAAATTTTCATTTTCAGTGACATATTGTAGTAGAGAAGCTTTTACTAACCTGGTGATGACACCACGCCCCCTGTTTCGGCCTTCTACCACTCCATTCGAGTGACTCCTGTCAAGAAACCCTTCTCCAACCCAGTTGTCTACGATATCAATGATGTTTGTATCCTCCGGATAAAGGCAACAGTAGAGGAGGCACTGCTTCAAAGTCTCATCTGCTAACCTGTCGTAACTGAATTTCAACAGAGATAACACTTTGCCAGTCATACCTGACAGCTCGTGAGGTGATTGGCTCAATTGACGCAGAGCTTCCTTCCACTCGCCTTCGGATTTCACATCGGCCATGGCGCGTCCGACTGTGATGAGGGCGAGGGGCAGGCCTCCGCATTTGCTAAAAACAGCTTTTGCATGTGGTTTTATAAGAGTATCTTCCAGGTCTACTTCGACGCCCACGTTGTCCTTGAAAAGCTTCCAAGACTCTGATTCGTTCAACACCTTCAGCTTGATCACCTTCTTCGTGGCTCCCATCTTGTGGCATACCTCCGTATATCTTGTGGTCAGGATGACCTTGCACTTGTTCTCGGCTGTCGGCCAGGGAATCCCAACGACCTTCAAATTTATCTCCTCCCACAAGTCATCAAGAAGCAGCAGGAACCTCTTCTTGCACAGAACGTCGAAGATATGACTCGCCCGTTCTTTCAGATCTTCGGAAGGAAGGGTCAAACCGATCCTTTTAGCGATCGACTTCTGAATCTCGAGGAGATCCACTTCCCGGGACACGGTCACCCAGATAACCACTTCAAAACTTGGAGCTCCGATCTGAAGATGGAAGTTGTTGTTGAACCTCTCCAGCAGGGTCGTCTTCCCCACCCCACCCATCCCGTGGATCCCGATCACACGGACACGATCATCCTTCAGGCCGTCCACGATCTCCCGCTCGTAGGCGCGGATCTCGTCCAGGCCCGCGAGATCGCCGGGGAGGAAACTGGTACCTGCTGGACTTGATTTCCCCAGAAGCGGGTGATGTCCGTTGCACTTGCTACCACTCTCCCCCAAAGCAGTCTGAGGGAATCGCCCACCGCCGACCCCACGAAGCTGTTCAGTGGCTCCCTGACGACGTCCCATATGCAGCAGAAAATGGAGAGACAACCGACGTCGGATCCCATCGTCGAAGGAGAGAGAAGATGGGCAAGGCAAGGGAGAGGAGCTGAAGAGGCAAAACACCACAAAGGATGGTATGGCAGGTCAAGCACACGGACGGAGAAAGGGGTGGCGGCGGCGGCCTGGGAGCAACGGCGGCAGAGAGCTGCTGAGTGGGGGAAAGGATCGAGCAGAGATCAGCTTGCCAGGGGATCCAGCAGCGATGACGAGGACGGAGAGAAGCAACAGCTAGCAGAGAGCCTGCCGGTGGCCAAGGAGGAGAGATCGAGCAAGGGCCGCACTGCTTCTGGGTCAAGAGCGGCGGCGGAGCTGAAGATCTAGGCAGGGGGGGGGGTGCGGACAGCTGGCGACCACTAATACGCTTATAAAATAATTTATTTTGATACAATATGATCCGGGAAGGGGTCGGTGCGGCGTCTTATTATCTTTTATCTGGGAGATGGAGCTTGCGTGGTCCCAGTCCGGGCAGCTGGCGACCATTGATGTGTTTATGAGATAATATATGTTGTTGCATGTTACTTATAATCATGATTTATATGAAATAAAGATCATTACTATGATATAGAAACAATCTTAGACAATCATAAAATTTGTAAGAATATATATCGTATGATATTTAAAATTCAAAAGCAAGCATAACTATGTAAATTTATAAAAGCAAATTACTAAGTTGACCCAGAATCATTCGTCTATAGTAATTCCATGACAAATTATTTAGTTTTAAACGATTCCTTGTAATTTTTTTATGTTCGAAAGTAAATAACTGAAATTTTACGTTGCAATGCACTTAGCAATAATGAAATTAAAATTTTAGATATTTCTTTGTGTCAAATGAAACACGGCTTAACACCCAATTTGATAATACTATCGAGTATCTCTATCATTGTCGAATTTAAAATTGATGTCGATAAAAGTCATTAAAAAGTGTTTGGTTAATCGTATGAATTTTAAAATTTACGGAGCAAACAAAACATATTACACAATATAAATGTCAACTTATGTTATTTTTGATGTTGATATTCTAACATTTGAAAATATTAATATCAATAATGATACAGTATCAAAAATGAAACTCTAACCAAACAAGGCACAAGAGATTGATTCAGCTCCCCCTTTTTTTTCCTTTTGGAATTATTCTTCTCTCTACATTTCCACCTTCTGTTCTTGGCGTTCCCAACTTCAAGGCTTGCTGCAGAGGTTCCACGCTCTGCTCTATGTTTGACATCATCCTCTGCTTAAACTTTATCACATGGGGAGATTGGGATATAAAATATGTTTCCGGCAGAACCGCAAGCGTTTAGAAATCCTTTCATCCGTAAAAACAAAACCACCCATGTGGTAACATGAAAATAAAATTTGTTCTCTCACTTGTTCATTCAAATCACTTACAATTAAAAGCCCGCAGCAAAGTTTATAATATCCAGTTCTAAATAGACAATAAAAAATCCACTACATGATCCCAACTCCAAGAACATAACTAAAGAGACATGTTAAAACCAAATAATTTCATAAACAAATAGACAGCCATTTGAATATCAGATTTAGGGTCTCTTTCACTGATGTCTTTGTTTTTGGATATTGGTCCCTACCGAAGAGATTGCCTACAGAGGCAAGCATCGCATGGGCATCTGCCTACAATTGAAAAAAAAAAGTTATTTTTAGAGATACTGGTCCCAATAATATTCATATTTTTGAGAATGTCATCATAAAAAGCCGCTAAAATCACTATTATTCAAAAATAGGAACTGCTTTTAGAACTGACCAAAACATCATTTAATAGACATATTTATGCATTTATTTTAATAAATAATGGAGGATATTTTTGTCAAACAAAATTAAAAGGCGTCTGGCTAATTAATGATCTCGTGGGGGACATTGAGAGGGAGGGATTTCTCAATAACACAAGATTGTTAGGACTTTCGAGGAATTAAAGTTGACGGGAACATACTTAAAAATATAAATAATTATGAGGAGTGAAATTCGAATTTCGCTTAAAAATATTATATCACAATTTTAAAATTATTTTATTGTACTAGTTTCTTTTGCCTTTAATCCTCCAAAACAATCACTGTTCTATGATTTTTATTTTAAGCATTTACCACCTAAAAGCATGTTCGTAAAGTTGAAATTATTTAGAAATACAAATACTGTCCCTATTAACTGTCAGTATAAATCGGAACACGTTAATTACGACTGCATCATTGTGTTTGAATAACTGAGAACGAGAATTGGGCAACAAACGATCCAAGTCGAGTACCATAGTGTTAAAGCTGGTGTAGTAGTTTATAGGGTGTTTGGTTACGTTTTTTTCTCTCTCTTTAATATAAATTTTAAAAATAAAAGGGATAAGGTGTTTGATTGTAACTTTTAATTAATGTCTTATTTTTAAAAGTGAGATACGTTATGTACATAATCTTTTCTAAAATAAAAACAAGACAGGGAGTTGTTTTGTTTTTGAGATAGACGCGGAGGTGGGAGAGGCGAGACGTGCGCGCGGAGGGCGGGAGGGCCACTGGGGGAAGGGGGGCTTCGTTGGCGGGGGCAAGCACCGCGGGGGGGGGGGGGGCGCCGACGGAGGAAGCGGGGGGGCTTCGTTGGCGGGGGGGAGCACTGCGGCGGGGGGTGGAGTGCGGCGGGGACGGCGGCTCCCCGGCGGTGGCGCTGAAGAGGAGGCACTCCCAGCGGTGCAGGGACGGGAGCAGAAGGCGCAAGGGCAGGAGCCTGAACCTGGCCGGGAAGGTGATGGAGATCGAGGACCTGGGGAAGGATGGGAAGGTGATGGAGATCGAGGACCTGGGGAAGGAGTACCTGGATGATCTTTTGATGGCGTCGGAAGGGTCCTTCATGCCCTGGTGATGAAGCTCACATCTCCTTCTTCTTCTTCTTCTTCCTCGTCTCCCTGGATCTCTCGGCTTCCTATTTTCAGTTCGATGTTCTGCACAAGTTTAAATCTGTTCAAGCGAGGCTTGTTTTCCGACTTGCTTCTTCCCCTTCGGCGGCGGGGTCTCGTCCTGGTCCACCTCCGCCATGGCCGGCGAAGCTCGAGCTTATCTTCTCGGCGGCGAGCTCTGTCCGTTGCCATGTCGGATGGGGCGCTGGCCGCTGGCGGCGTGGGCGCCGCCGCGGGGGGAAGGGCCGCTGGCGGGGGGGAGCGCCGCGGAGGGGAGGGCCGGCGGCCGGCGGCGGAGGGAGCGCTGGGGGGGGGGGGAGCACGGCGGGGGGAGGGCCCTCGGCTTCGCTGGCCGAGGGGGAGCACCGCTGCGGGGGGCGCCGCCGTGGGAGGGCCGCTGGCAGGGGGCACCGCCGCGGGGGGAGGGAGGGGGACGTCGACGCACGACGACGCGACCTTTTGCCCGCTGCTGCCGGAGGAGCGCCGCCACGGCCGTAGAGGGGAGGGAGACGGACGACACTACGGGGAGCCCGAGAAAATTTTGCGGTCGCTGATCATAACCAAACACTACTATCTAATTTTAAAATATTATGATAATTTTGTCAAACACCGAATAATTAGTTTGTTTTGATTTTAAAAATAAAATAAAAAAATTGAATAATTTTGAAGTTATCATAAAATTAAAAATGTTACCAAACACCCTATTAACTCTTGCTTCGTAACGATCGACTAAATCAGTTAACTGGCCCAACAACAGTGCTAATTAAAAATTTTCCCAGGAAGTCACCTATCCTCAACGTACTCCCAACATAGTACGTTTAACTTTGTAGTTCTTTCAACTCAACCTCCGAAAAATAGTTAACTGGTGTTGTTGGTAATCCACTAATTTAATCTCTTAACATATTCATAAACCAAGATATTCACTTCACATTCAATTTTGAACTCGATACAAATTCGCTAATAAAATTCGAAACAAATCGATAATCATATGCAAAATTTTAACTTTACCTTATTTATAGAATTTGATCTAAGTTTAAAGTCGATTCAAATTTTACTTTTGACTTATTTCATATAGTTATGTGACTACATAATTAAGTCAACAAGTTCGAAAAAATATGACAAGTTTATGACATTAACTAACTTACATTTTATTTTATTACAAGTTTTTATCATAGAAATATGTAAAAAATTATTGTGCAACTAAGCAGCCTATGAGTTTGCATTTTGACAAGGTCATGGGGGTCGTACCTTCGGAGTGTTTATTTTGTAGATGCATATCTTCTATTCAAAATATGCTATCGATCGAAAGTGTTCGAATATTCACTACTAGATACGTTAAAAAGTTGCCATACAACGTTTGTCCCAAAAATCCTATAATCTTGTGGGTGATTTGTTTGATATAATTAACAACTTTGTAATTCCGACGGGGAGAAATCACAATAAAATATTTTCAAAGAATCCAACAACCTTAAAACATATTTTATATATCATGAATTAGATAATACTCGTATGGAATATCACATATGTTCGTAGTTGTTAAAGATAAATCAAATAAATCAAAATTATTTTACATCAAATAAATATGTCCGATAAAATTTCTCTTTCCATCCATCTCTCAGTCATATGGATGGATCTAAGAAGTCATGCATTCATTAAAAAACGAAAAAAAAAAACTTCATGTAACAAACTTGCCTTGTCCATCACAAGTGATAAAAGTTGAAATGGTGCCACAAACAAAATTGTCTCTCAACAAGAAAGAATTTGACCAAACTACAAAGAAATAATTGGTGCTCATTCAGACAACTCTTGTTGTCAACTAAATCAAGGAGGAGGCACTTAGACCACTAAAAGAATAGGAATGGGAAGAAAGTCCCACACCCCTTGATTTTCACCCATCAAAGACGTACAATTTTATTTTAAATTGTGCAAAAGCTCAAAAGATTAAATCCAATTCACCCCAATTTACTGAACATATATATATATATACACAATTGTGTGGTTCACCTGAGAAAATGGCCTGTTCATAATAAATAAAAATGTTAGGTTTATGTTTAATCAATCAAAGCATGCTACGTAGTTTGGAATACACTCAGCTTTAAAATAAAGATAAGTGAAAATAATGAGATAGAAGTTGAATAACAAACAAGTTGAATTGATCCAAACTACATTTTTAAACAATAATGTATGATCATGCCTAAGTGATTTTAGGTTAATATTTGTTATATTTTTATAAAATATACAAATTTTATCTATAAATATTTATTTGTCTGTTAACTTGATTTGCCTTGAACAATCTAAAAAACCAAGTTAATAATTAAAATAAAAAATAAATTAATTTAATTGAAACAACGAGCACATCTGCCTTAGCAGGTACAACGTGTCTTTTCAAATTTACCTCGCAATGAGATCATATTGTATATCTTTACTGCAAAGGAATTGAACTTGATATTAGGTACACATTTTTTTGAACACTGGCCTAGTGGCCGCGAACACCATAGCACCGCGGGTGGCGAGGGATCGATCCTCACTGTTCACCCCCCATGGTGCCTGGCTGTAGCCGTTGGGAGACGATCCCCTGCCTTACTCCCCAGGAGCAGCGTCGACTATGCGTACATCAATTATACGTATAATCACTGCTCGACTTATAAGCGAACTTTATCCCGTGAATAGCTTTTTTTTCACCAAAATGCACGTAAATATTTTTTTATTTTATATTTGGCATGTCAAAAACATTGCGCCACATATTTGAAAGTGAAATTATATATACTAAAAGGGCATATTTGATTAGGCTTATTAAAGCTCTAACCTCTGATTCGGTCAGAGGTTAGATGTTTACTCTTGTTTGATAAGACATCTGAACCAACGTCTAGACTATTCTCTAAGGGCTTGTTTGGCATCATAAAATTTTGGGGATAAACTTGGGTTATCCCCAAAATTTTGGGGATAATCCATGTTTATCCCAGGTTATCTTCCAGTTATCCTTATACCAAACAACACCTAAAGTCTTAAAAACTTCTGAGCCAATCAGATCGATGACCTAGCTTTTTTTTCAGACACAGCCCCTCTTCGTCTGTGCAGTTACTGCAGGTCTGATATCAAGGTGACGCTCTTGATTCTGTTGCAGGTCCTTCCAGCGTTGCATTTTAACAGTAAAACTGTTTTCTTAAAGTCATTTTAACAACAAAAATTTGTATAAAATACAATGATAGAAACGTAGTAATTATCCAACCACACTTTTAAGAAGATGATTCAAATTTTTTATCAAACAACATAATTCACTTATGTATAAATCAAAATCAGCACTTTTTTTATCACTTGTTAAGAGGTTAGATGTGAAATTAAGAGTTAAGACTTTAAGATAAAGTTTAATCAAACACCACCTAAAGATGGTCCATGAAACAAAATCACCGTATAACAACTTGGAGTAAAAACACACCCCTACTGTGTATATAAAAACTCTTCAAAGATGAGAATCAAAACAGAGTAAACAAAATGAGGTTCCAAGTTGAAAGTCTAAAAAATAAGTAATAAAAATTAAATATATCATATCGCATACGTACTCCCACGTACGTTTTTTTTGGTTCACGCTGGCCAGTTGGGCCGGATGCACGCAGCGAGGATCCCCACCAGTGACCACCCCCCCTCAGCGAGTGGCGGGCTCTACGACCCCTCGAACCCATGTCTCCGCTCTCAGGAGCGTAGGTCGATGCCAGTTGACCGGCTATGCCCACCTACGTTCAGGCCTTCTTTTTTTATTAATTTGCCGGTCATTGAAATAATTACATATTTACATAAACTAAAACGGACCTACATGCTAGACATATACTTCCAAGTTTGATAAAATAAGTTGAGAAAAAATACACAATTTTTAAAATTTACATTCATATTTTATCGTTCACTTTGAAATTAATATCAGACGAATTAATAAGATGTAAAATATGTGCAACTAGAGAAATTCTTGTACAATCTCAAATTCATGACTAATTTTAAATATATTTTTTTGTTAATTGTTGACATCACAAATCCCAATATACCCAGTAATATATGATTTACTAAACCCTAACAGTCGCAATCTCTGTTAGTTATATATAGAGCATGTTCTTGGCATCTATTAATTAATTTATTGCAACTATATGGCGTCGACCGCATAGAGATGTATTTGGATACTGTTGTCCCTGACACGACAATTGATCTAGTTTGGCATGCAGTAAAGCCCGGTGAGGAGCCGTCTCTATAAACATACCTGCGTCATTTATACCATACATGCAAAATGCACTCTCATACATAGTTGCATCATTTATATCATAAATACATGAATAATTTATGGTCAGCATTCACGTACAATCGTGTATAACTTGATGAGCGTGACTCCTCTAAGGTGAACATTTGAGAGAAACCCCTCAGCTCCTCTCACAAAGGGGCTGAGAAGACATCTATGAGATAGTGATTTAATGTCATCAAATCACTGTCCCTTCAATCTCTTTGTGAGAGGGGCTGAAGCGCTCCTCTCTGTCCACCCGAGGAGAGCCGCACTCTGTAAAGGTTGACTTGGTCAACTCAAGGATTATTCCGGACTCTTCTAAGCACATCCAATGTGCTCAAGTATCTTCTAGGCACATCTAGAGAGTGCTTAGATATTTTCTAGAGATATCCCAAAAAGGTATCTTCTAGCCAAATCTAGAGAGTTCTTACCACCTCTATATAAAGGCATGAGGAGGGGGAGAAACAAAATACATAAGCAAGACAAGGCCAAGCTAACAAAATACATAAACAAAATACATAATACAGTTGTTTCTTACTTCGCAACGTACAATCGGAAAATGATCGTACGATCTGTATTTGCTGATGTTAAAATTCTTGATTTTGAATATGTTGATGAAATGTCCGTCCACTTTATAAAAAATTACATGCAAACAAATAAGTGAGCTTACACTCTTATGGGGTGTTTGGTTGCATGATAATATATAAGAGTTTTTGTTTTAATTTTTAAAATTTGTAAGAAAACTTGTTAAAAGAGGTGTTTGGTAACCATGACAATTTTATGTTTTAAAAATGATTTTCTTCTTAAACAAAAAAAGAGGGTCTCACCTCTTTCTTTTTTCTCGTGGTCCCCCACTTTGTTTGGTCATATGTGGTAGTTACTCTTTTTTGTAATCACATCCCTCCAAACATGATAATTTTATGTCATGAGTTGGTTCACTTTTTATTTTAATACAATTTTTTATCATGAAATTGTACAAAAAATTATCATGCAACCAAACACCCCATTAGTTGATACATTGGGATACACATGCAAATACTCATTAGTGAAATGAGTTCACTCAAATGACTTATTTTTGGAACTTCGAATGGTTTCTTACCAAACTACTAATCAAAGTATTCTATCATCATGGTTGTATAGTTAGATTTTTAACTTGAGTCATCAAAGATGCTGTACTAGGTGTATCTTGTATTTTGACTTTTGACTTATGAAGCACCATTATAATGGTTTAGTATAGTTAATGATTCATGTGCAAAAAAAAAGTTGAGGTAGGTAATTGAGTGAACAACATGGGATCATTCACTCTCGATGAGTGAGAACAAATATATTATGAGATAATACTTTAACTCCTTGACTAAGGTAGATTGAATAATTGAAAAATAAGTTTTCCAATTGATCCAATATTGAGTACACGATTCTATAGAGTCGAAATATTAAGGTATAGAGTCGAAATATTAAGGGTTAACATCATTGCCATATCCCTATCTGATCGAGACATTGGATGGATGAAGATTTATATTCACCTAATAATTGATGATAGAAAGACACAATATAGATAAAAATATCTCTATAATGTTTTGGAATCATGAGATATGATTTGCACATTTCGTGATCAGAAAGTCGTTAAATATATTATTAAATAATAAATTTAATTTAAAATAAGTTATTATTTTAATTAAGCTTTAACAAAATAAACTATTGGACCTTAGGGATCACATACAACATAACTTATCCATAAATATATAAGCATAAATGCAATTTGTCATTTTTTGTTTTTATTAAAATTTCTATTTTTTATAAATAGTGGTAATATAAGCCAAACATGATCAAGTCAAGGGTTAAAATTCATCCTTAGTCACCTCCCTTCTTCCTCATACCTTTGGAGGACACCCTCATATGGTAGATTTCTGTTCGAGAAGAGTTCTCAAGTCTAGCTTAAGAGAGAACCTATTTTTGGAGGAGGTTCATATGAATATCACTAGAGACCACGCACTTAGATGATTTAAAGATCAAGGAAACATTCTCTCTTCATCAAGCTTGAAATATTTTTCGAATCCTAAGATGGTACAAATTTTGTTCTTCAAGTTTGTTTTTGGAAACATATTTTGGTTTCAATTGAGATTAAGATCACGAAATCTTGAGATATCATTACTTTCACTCTATTTAAATCAATTTCTTACACAACCAACATGCCCCAAAGCAATCAACAATTTTTTTTTTAAACTTTAGGGTTCCTGAAATATAGCATGTCCTTAATGATACATCACAAATGTCAGTCAAGAAACTACAATAAGAAAAAGACCTGCCTATCTCAACAACTATGTCACTAGTTTCAATGCCACCACTCAAAAATGAACCCAAGAACCACAATCAATCATTTATTAATACAATTAAAAACAACCTTGAGTCCTATAGTATTAACACAACATTAATTGAAGTTGATCCTGAAATGACATATAGTGAAGCATCTAAAATGAAATGTTGAAAGTAACGCATGTAGAGTGAATTAAAAGCTCTAGATGAAAATGAAACTTGGAAACTAGCTATGCTACCACCAGAAAAAAAAATTGTGGAACATAAATGGATCTACAAAACTAAATACAACTTGGATGGGACTATTTCTTGGCACAAGGACCACCTACTTCCCAAGGGATATAGTTAAACCAAAAGGCTTGACTACCATGAGACCTTTTCTCCATTAGCCAAACTAGTGACTATTAGATGCCCTTTCTCAATTTCTGCCATTCAAATTGAAAAATGTTAAAACTTGATGTTAGTAATGCCTTTATCCATGGACATTTAAAAGAGAGTTTATATGGAACTACCCCCCCTCGAACTTATCGGACAATGGGAGAGTTATGTTTGCAAGCTAAATAAATCTATCTATGAGTTTGAAGGATTATTAGATTTAATGATAGATTTTGATTTTAGACAGTTCATATTAGATTATACTTTTTTCATCAAAAGGAAAGATAAGAGCATCACTATAGTGGTTATATATGTGTATGACTTGTTAATAGCAAGAGATGATTTTGCATCAATCGAAGTCTTGATAAATTGTACGAAGAAGTTGAAGAAATGAAAGAACCAAGCTTATATAAAAGGATAATTGGTAGGTTAATCTATTTAACCATCACAAGACCAGACGTTGTTTTGTTGGTTAATCTCCTCTCACAATTTATGACAAAACTCACTAAGGCACATATTAGTGCTAATTATCAATTGATCAGATATTTAAAGGAAACTTATGTAGTTTGTTAATTTTATAATGCTTATTCTCTATTGGAATTCTACATCTACATTGATGCAGATTTGGGATCTTGCTGCATAATCATAAGATTCACTACATGTTATGTGACTTTCAATGGAGACCATCCTGTTCCTTTGAAGACCAAGAAGCATCACGTAGTTTCTAGGTCCTTAGTTGACGCCGAGTACCGTGCAATGACTGTTGAAGCAACATAAATACAATGAATTTTCTTTATTTTGTTAGATTTGGGATTGAGTATGAAGATTACAAAACATTTGTGCAACAGTAAGGTAGCACTACATCTTGCTAAAAATCCCGTCTTTCATAAGAGAAGAAAGCACTACAGCTAGATTGTCATTTTGTCTGAGATCAAATTTAATTAGGATTAACACAGTGTGCTCATACAGCTTCCACATAGATGGCTGATATATTCACAAATGTATTATTGAAGGACCATTTTTACATAAATATATATATCCAATTTGGTTCAAAATTTGTGTAGCAAACTTGATGGGGAGTGTCAATATTTCTATGAATTTTTACATACATACATACATGCGTTATTATATATGTTTATAAAAAAGTTTATTATATTTATAAATTTAAAATTATTCGATAATTTAAAATATTTGAATATTTATAATTGTTTTAATATTTTTTATAAATATATTTAATATATTTTATTCTTGTTAAGAATAATACATTGTTTTTAGCATTATCATGATCTTCGATCCAAAAAAAGTATTACCTTTATTAAATTATGTATTTATATATTATTTTTATATATTATTATATCTATTATATTATATATTATGATATATAATTAAATTACTAATAAAATATTTATATTATTATATTATGTTATTTATTTTTATTAAAAGATGATAGATTAATGATGACCATCGATCTAATTGATTGGACGGTTGAGATTGATCTATTAAACATTATATTTACCTACAGAGGTGAGTCTGCGAGTATAGTTATTGATAGATCTATTAAACATTATATTTACCTATGAAACCTTGATTTAGTAAGAATGTGACGCAAGTAAAAACTTTTTTTACTTACTTATTTTTACCTTCGAGCAATGTTTCAGTAGATAAAACAAAGATCTCTTGTATCGGAGATAGTGACAAGGCAATCATGTACAGGCATGAAGTCGAGGGTGAGTGGGAGGTAGGAGGCTAGATGTCGTGTATGGTCAAGAGATGGGTGAAGATGAGACGGCCAAGCAGTGGCAGCCACACGGGTATGACGAGGCACCTAGATGGGGCGATGATGAATGGTTGATCGCCGTGGGGTGACTGGGCGGTCAGCGAATGCGCAAGATGCATGCCTAGGTGACCATGTGGAGGGGATGGCGAGGGGGCGGCTGGCGGCTGGGCTTCTAGGCGACAGAGATAAAGAACAAGGGAGAGAAGGAGGAATACGACGGCTAGGTAGAAAGATAACATATCTCAATGGAGCGAGATATGTATAAAGAGAGAGAGAGAGAGTGTGTTTGATAGGATCATGAAATTTTGGGTCAGAACCTAGGTCACAACTCGGGCCTGACTCAATCAGATTTGGCCTCAATCGGCTAGATCGTGACCCGATCGGGCTGATATAATTTTGTTAGTTAATTAGTATGTACGATATCTATGGGACAGTAGAAAGGCACTGTAATCATTCAAATTTGAGATATATAATTGCTTAAACTCTATGTATTATAATCTGAATATTTTTTTAGGTTTATTATATTTAATATCAATAAAGAATTATTATTATAGTAGGGTAGCTCGGGTGTAAATCTTACTGAGTCTATGGTGACTCACCTCTTCTGTTGTTAATATTTTCAGGATTGTAGGTTTAGCGTAGCGGAAGTGTTGTGGTATTTTGGAACTCGAGGTGTTAGTGAGTGCTTGTTCAATATTGGTATTATTTAGATTATAACTTCATAGTGTTAATTGGGTAGAATTATTTGAATTGTTTATTTTGGATTGATGATTTAGTCTTATTTGGTTCCAAACCGATATTTTTTCCCATTATCTCGCCGAATTATCTTCCGCCGTGCATGTTAAAAATCTGGGTCGTGACATAGTTCTTCGTGAATCTGGTGCCATATGATTATTACTTGAGCATTATGGGAATCTTTAAGAATATTAACACAGAAGATATTTTATTTTAATTAAGCTCTTACCGGATAACTCTATTATTTCTTATAGATTTTGTTGCATGCTTTACATTAGTAGCATCCAATAATATTTATACTAGTAGCATCCTTAGTTTTTGGCACTGCCTGAATTTTGGTGATAAATCAAGTTTATCTCCATATTAATTTTATAACAAACAACCTCTAAAAGAATTGCTAGAATTTATTCGTGCTTGATATAACTTCTTTACTTTTTGATTGGAGTGTAAGATATGATACCATATCAATTTTGATGACAATATTCGATAAACTATCAATAAAATATTGACAGAGGTGGACGTCACCTGTATTTCAATCTCTTTTTTTGTTCGTGCTGGCTCAGCTGACCCGGAGACATGCTGTTCGTGTGGGGCTCGATCCCCACCAGCGACCATCCCCTCCCACGGGGGTGGCGGGCTCACCGCCCTCGAATTCTCGCCTCCGCTCGGGGGAGTGGAGGTCGTGCCAGTTGACCTACGGTCCACCAGCCACCTGTATTTCAATCTACGGTTTATTTTGTTCCACAAATTTCGAAGTTTATAATAACAGCCAAATTACACAGTGTGATGATCTATATATGGAGATCAATTCCAAAATTAATAGTAGTGAAAAAGGTGTTTAAAAGCATCATCAAACATTTAGGTTTTTTTCTTATTTAATATATTGATCTACCTTTAAAAAAAGGAAGTGATAACTTTCGGCTATTTCTAGTGATACGACGATGTCGAAGAAGCTTAATTTTCCCGCAGAAGGAATTAATTAAATGGCTGAACACATGTATAGGTATCAATATTTTTTACTAAAATTTTAGTTTATTAATGTGAATCGACATTAATTAAATTAATAATGGGGTGTTTGGCTGCATGATAATGAAGGTTTTTATTTTAATTTTTAAAAATTGTAAGAAAACTTGTTAAAAGAGGTGTTTGACAACCATTACAATTTTATGTTTTAAAAGTGATTTTCTTATTAAACAAAAAAAGAGGGTCTCACCTCTTTCTTTTTTCTTGTGATCCCCCACTTTGTTTGGTCTAAGTGTGGTAGTTACTCTTTTTTGTTATCACATCCCTCCAAACATGATAATTTTATGTCATGAGTTGGTTCACTTTTTATTTTAATACAATTTTTTATCATGAAAGTGTACACAAAATTATCATGCAACCAAACACCCCATAAACGTTTTATCACAAAAAAAGCGGGTAGAAGTCATGAAAAACCAGATGGCGGATGATCAGCTCATTATTTCGATAACCATAAGATGGAAGACCAAGCTAGTCAAGCGAGAGCCAACCACAACGGGCCGCTAAGCTTATCAGATCAGCGGAGGCAGCAGCAGAGCAGGCGTTCGTGGAATAGCTCACAAAGGGAAGACAGCCCGTGGCATGGTTCCACACAGTCCTTGCTGATCTTGCAACGGGTGTCCGTAAAGTGGCAGACTTCACCCTCAATCGCTTGCACTGTAAATTAAAATTCGACAACGGATATTTATATCTTATTGTGGAAAAATTTAAAAACCGAGACATTGAAATAATCAGAGCCAGATTTATAAATATGATGTCTAATATGAGATACTAAGCCACTTAACACTCCATCTCTCAGTCGGTCACGGTCAGAGTCACAATAAAAGTACACGGGACAGTGCGAAAATAAGAGCGAGTCCACCGGAAGGAAAGACAGAGCCCTAAAAGCCTATCTGCTTGATACAGTACAAAAAATTCTAAAACTTAGACATTAAGATAACCAAGACCAAATTTAAAAATATGAAAATATTTCCTTTGATATCTAACGTGGTATTAAACCACTTAGCGATTACTCTGTATCACGTTTCTGCGCGCGCACAAGGATACATACATATATATATATATATATATGATTACGTTGACAGAAAGGATATATATGTGATTAACGCCTTAAACTAATGGCGAAGAACCAACCATGGGTCACCGGCGCCGAGAGCACAAGAGAGAGCAAGAGAACGACCGCAGCAGCAACGGAGATGAGCTTGCTCGAAGCCATGCCTGAATAGGAGTCGCGTACGCACAACACCACCACCACCGGGAAGAAGTAGAAAAACAAAAGCGAAGCGAGAGTGACCTCCTCCTTCCTGGAGCACCAGCATGTCCTTCTAGCTTGATTATATAGTGTTTGTACGCGTCTAAACTTGGGTCGAAAAAAAATTCCAAAGCAGGGGGCAGCGCTGGAAAGGAGATAACGCACAGCAGCCTCGGGGATAAAGCTTTCCTTTTCTGCATTGTAGGTAGGGATGACAATGATAACGGATTATATGGTTATCAAAATTTTTTGATTAAGGTATACGTAGCCGTTTACTGATTATCTATTTTTTAGCGGATACGGTCACGAATACATTATAAATCGAACCCGAAAAACTGTTTTCATATCCGACAATTAAAATATGATCCAACGGTTAAGAAATACATCAAGTGAAATTATGTTTACGGTGGATATGTAAATGAAATTTTCTCTAGTATTGCATCTTTACATTGTGTGATTCGTGGATGTTTATAGTTTTAATATTTTTTCTTTTTTGTGTTGTATTTCTATCATTAAAATTATACATTAAAAATTATATCGTCTTACACAACTATTATTCTAAAAAATATGAAGAATAATTAATAATGTTTATATAACCGTTAATCAACCGTTATCCGACTGTAAACTAGTTTTAAACGGATATTACAATACAGTTTGCGGATAAACCCATTACTGATAGTTAACGAACAATAAATATATACATTTTATTTTATAGGATACGAATATAGATATTACTACTATTCGTCTCATATCTGATCCGTTGACATCCCTAATTGCACGTCCATCGCCCGGAGAAGGTGCGGCAAAATATTTATAATTGATCTTATCGTCTGCTGCAACATCGGATGATTTGGTAAACAAATAAATTTAACGTAGAATACTAAGAAAAAAATGCGGGATTAATGAGCTGTTGGATAGCACACTGATTTTTGCGCACTACTTCCACAATAAAATTGTATGCTCAGGTAAGATGTAAGTTGCCGAAGGCATAAAACTAGAGATTTTTTAGCCATCAATCCCGAGAGTAGTCTTTCCGTTTATTTTAGTGAAGTACCACTCTTTAATGTATTTATTTTATAGCCTTTTAAAAGTTAGGATTAAAAATTTAAATCAGTGGAAGGCATAGTGTGGTAGTACGACAAACTATATATAGGCCGCGTTTCTAAGCTTGTGACTTCACAGGCGGCGAATCGTCCAGCTTGATTGTGGAAGACATAGTGTGGTAGTAGGGATGAGTATTAAACTGATCAAATCGAATCGGTCTGCTTGATTTGGTTTGAACAAAGTTTCATTTGATTTGATTTAAAAATCTTTCAAATCGATTTAAATCAAACTAAATTATTTAAATCAATTTAATTAAAAATTTTAAAAACCATTATAATATTGAAATCGATTTGGTACGATTTGATTTGAGAGATTGAATTGATTTGGTTCGATTTGGAAAAAAAAAAGTCTAAATCGGACCAAATCGACGAAACTCACCCCTATGTTGTGAAATTCCAAAAACGCACGTGCGCTAAGGAGACCTAGGTTCAAGCTATGATAAAGGCATTGGACTATTCTCCGGTGGCCAATATGGAATAAAATCCTTCAACACTCCCCCTCTAGGCCAGCCACCACCGTCAGAGCCACGATAGGAATACACGGGGTAGGGCCGAGCGAAAATAGGAGTAAATCCACCGGAGGACAGAGTCTACAGCCTGACCAGCTCTGATACCATGTGAAATTCCAAAAATGCACGTGCGCTTTTGGAATTTCACATATGTGGTAGATGGTCGGAACAATGGCGTAAGTTGCAAGTTTTTATAGGTTGGAAAGTCACAAGTTTTTATATCAAGATGTCACCGGATAATACGAATGGTGATAACCTTGAAAATTACGAAAACTTCCAAATTTTAGACATAGATTTGAATAACTCCTTACTGATATGAAAATTTTCTTAGGCAAGTTTTATCTACTATAGAAATTTGAACAACTACCAATACTCGCTACCATCCACCTTTTTCATCTCTTCATCTTTGTATAGTAGATAAAACTTGCCTAAGAAAATTTTCATATCTCGAGTGGAGCGAGATATGAACAAAGGGATAGGATAGTTAATCAAAGATACAAGTTTTACCTTGCTAGGACACTAGTTACCGTGGGAAAGAGGGAGGAAAAATTAATTAAAATAAATATTTTAATTTACTTTATTACAATATTTAGAATCCTAAATATTACAAGATATAATTATATTGTTATTCCCAAAAACTTCAGACAACTTCCATCGTGAGTTCAACCGAAATATGTGCCTACTTATATGCGTAAGTTGTACTTGAACCACCGTGAGGAGGCGTTTGTTGTATGCCAAGATTCTCAATATTTTTCCTCCTTTGGTGGCCTATATAAATGAATGAATGAAACATTGATATTTTTTTCTCTCTAGATAATTCTCTCATGTTGTCTACTCCTACTTTCCTATGATTTGCTCTGTTCTTCTCCACTCTGTCTTTGTCTTCGAATTGTTACTTAAACCATATGAGATAACTTCACAATCTATGTGGGATCAAATCACTACGAGATCTTCTCTCCTCACCAATCCCCTTTGGTGTAGATGGAAAACTTAAGATTATTTTCAGTACTCATATTTATAGAGTAACTTTGAATGATGATTATTACTTGAACATTATATGGGACTCTTTAAGAATATTAACACGGAAGATATTTTATTTTAATTAAGCTCTTACCGGATAACTCTGTTATTCCTTGTAGATTTTGTTGTATGCTTTACATTGGTAACATCTAATATTTATACTAGTAGCTTCTTTAGTTTTTGGCGCTGCCTGAATTTTGGCGATAAATCAAGTTTATCTCCGTATTAATTTTATACCAAACAACCCTTAAAAGAATTGTTAGAATTTATTCATGCTTGATATAACTTCTTTACCTTTTGATTGGAGTGTATAAGAGATGATACCATATCAATTTTGATGACAATATTTTTGAATGATAAACTATCAATAAAAAATTGACCGAGGTGGACGTCACCTGTATTTCAATGTACGGTTTATTTTGTTTCACAAATTTTGAAGTTTATAATAACAGCCAAATTACACAGTGTGATGATCTATATATATGGAGATCAATTCCAAAATTAACAGTAGTGATAAAGGTGTTTAAAAGTATCATCAAACATTTATGGGGTGTTTGATTGCATGATAACGGAAGTTTTTGTTTTAATTTTTAAAAATTATAAGAAAACTTGTTAAAAGAGATGTTTGACAACCATGATAATTTCATGTTTCGAAAGTGATTTTCATCTTAAACAAAAAGAGCGAGTCTCACCTCTTCTTTCTTTAAATCTTGTGGTCCCCCACTTTGTTGGGTCATGTGTGGTAGTTACTCTTTTTGTTATCACATCCCTCCAAATACGATAATTTTTTGTCATGAGATTGGTTCATATAATTTTTTATCACGAAAATGTACAAAAAGTTATCATGCAACCAAACACCCCATTAGATTTTAATCTTATTTAATATATTGTTCTAACTTTTAAAAAAAATGAAGTGATAACTTTCAACTAGTACTTCGTGTTACAACGATGTTGAAGAAGCTTAATTTACCCGCGGAAGGAATTAATTAAATGGCCGAACACATGCATAGGTATCAAATATTTTTACTAAAATTTTAGTTTATCAATGTGAATCGACATTAATGAAATTGATAAACGTTTTATCGCAAGAAAAGTGGGTAGAAGTCATGAAAATCAGACGGCGGATGATCAGCTCATTAATTATTTCGATAGTCATATAAGATGGAGACCAAGCTAGTCAAGCGAGAGCCCACCACAACACACAAGGGGCCGCTCATCCGGTCAGCCGAGGCAGCAGCAGAGCAGGTGACCGTGCTCTTCCACACAAAGGGGAGACATCCCGAGGCACGGATCCTCACACTCCGCCCTGGTCCTGCAATGGGTGGTCGTGAAGTTGCAGACTCCGGGCGCAATCGCTTGCACTGTAAATTAAATTAGACAACGAACGGGTGTTTAAATTAATATTATCGCGAAAAACTCCAACATCGAGAGACATTGAGATAATCGGGATCAGACTTATAAACACAAGAATACTTCCTCCTCCTCCGATGTTCAATATGGGAGACTACGAAGTCATTTAACATTTTCCCTTTCGGTCGCCGTCGGAGCCACAATAAGAATGCACGGAGCGGTGCCGAGCGAAAATAAGAGCGAGTTGACCGGAAGCAGGGCTGTAAATGGGTCGGATTCGGTAGCGAAATCGCCAGAATCCGATTCCGATTCCGATAAGAGTTAAGAGGTTCGGATTCCGATTCTGATTTCGATAAGTTGCCGGAATATCTGATTCCGATTCCGATTCCGATTTCGATAAGTTACCGGAATATCTGATTCCAATTCCGATAACTTATAGGATACAAAAATAAGTTCCAAACCCGTTAATTTTTATCGAAATCGAATCGAAATATTGGAATATCGGACTTTGTTTACACCCCTAACCGGAAAGACAGAGTCTTAAAAACTTATCTGCTCTAATACGATATGAAAAATCCCAAAATTTAGATATTAAGACAACTAAGATCAAATTTATAAATATAAAGATACTCCCTTTGAAATCTAATGCGAGACTAAACCACTGAGCGATTACTCTATGTCAGGCTTCTGCGCGCGCACAAGCATATATATATATATATATATATATATGATTACGTTGACGAAAGGATATATGATTAACGTCTTAAACTAATGCAGAAGAACCAACCATGGTGGGTCACCGGCGCCGAGAGCACAAGAGCGAGCAAGAGAACGACCGCAGCAGCAGCAACGGAGATGAGCTTGCTGGAAGCCATGCCTGAATAGGAGTCACGTACGCACGACACCACCACCACCGGGAAGAAGTTAAAAAAAAAAGAAGCGAAGCGAGGCTGACCTCCTCCTTCCCCTGGAGCACCACCGTGTCCTTCCAGCTTGATTATATAGCGTTTCTGCTTGTCTAAACTTGGGTCAAAAAATTAAATCCAGAGCAGGGCAGCGATGGAAAGGAGATTAAGCCGGGCGGCCTGGGGGATAAAGCTTTCCTTTTCCGCATTGCAGGCCCGCCGGCTGGAGGCGGCGCGGCAAAACATTTTATAATTGATCTTATCATCTGCTGCAACTTCGGACGATTTGGTAAACAAAATGAATTTAACGTAGAATGTTAAGAAAAAAAATGTGGGATTAATGAGCTGTTGGGTGGCACGCTGATTAATTGTATGCTCAATTAAGTAAGATGTAAGTGCCTAAAGACACAAGATTAGATTAGAGATTTCTTTAGCCATCAATCCTGAGAGTAGTACTCTTTCGATTTATTTTTGTGAAGTTCCACTCTTTAATGTATTTATTTTATTTATAGCCTTTTAAAAGTTAGGATTAAAATTTTAAATCCGTCCCGTCACTCTCTCTCACCTAATTAATTTCTCTACCATATTCCTCTTCTGCCTTTGAAACCCCCCTCACTGATGACAAAGCAGGCTCCCTCTCTTCGATGACAAACAATAGGCCGCATTTCTAAGGGTCCGTTTGGGAACCTTCCCGAAGCCCTTCTTTTTGGCTTCGCCTCCGTGAAAAAGGCCTTCTTATTTTTTCGCCCTCGTTTGACATGCACATTCACTCCGCTTCTTCCACTCACTCGAGAAGAAATGAGGAAGTTATTTTTAACTCCTTCTCCAGCAGCGTTTTCTCCTCCCGATAACTCCCGCGAGCTGTCCTCTTCAGAGACGGAAACGGCACCCCCTCTTGCTTATAACAGACAGCAGTCATTTGCTCGTGTTCACCAGAATCCCGCCAGAATTCGCAGCCCGCCGTCGAGAAGGAAGACCAGGACGTGCCAGCCACCAGAGGAAAGAATCGTCTGGTCTTCCGCTCCAGTCTCCAGCGGCTAGACGACCTGATCTTGCACAGCAGCCTTCGTGGGACACCTCGAAGCAACAGCATCGTCCACTCAACAAACTCTGCTGCGGAGAAGAAAGTCTGGGACGCGCAACCAGACTCCGCTGATGTGAGCAGGTCCGTGAAGACCTTCAAAGACTGGAGGCGCTCATTTTACAACTGTTGTATTGTGTAATATGCCCTATTATTCACATTTATCTTTTGCTCTTTCGCCAGCCCGTGAAGACCGGATGAAAATAGGCACGGTGACTGTGCATTGGCTGGCAGATTCATTAACGTTTCCCTTTTCTACCGATGCACATGTCATATTCTCCACACTGCCGTAGAACAGATGTTGTCCGTTTTCTTTTTCTTTCAGTCTTTTTTTTTATAAACACTGCCGTAGAACAATGCTGTCCGTTTTCTTTTTCTTTCAATCTTTTTTTTAATCACTGCCGGACAGTGTTCAAGAGCAAATCACTAGTAGATGTATATAAAATATTATATTTCTCTGAGCCAAATCCTCGATGACATTGCTTGCACACCGATTCTAACATCTCCTATGAGATCTTCTGATCATCACAAGGCAAATCGTAAAAAGAAAATTGCTATATGGATTCACTGCCATCTTACTGCTTTCCTTTTCGATCTTTAACAATAGTTAATCACGCGAGCAAATCAGGAAAAGACAATTCAATCAGGGGGAAGAAGCAGAGCCAGAACAGAAGACCAACAAAAAATAGAGAAGGACAATAGCATCTTGGTGACAGCAGCCTTCGTCGGGACATCCGGACGCAACAAGCGTCGTGGAGCAGGAAACCCCCTGCACGCAACATCAGACCAACAATGACTTGTTTCAAAGATTCTTTGACTACTCAAATATTTTAGACAATAGAATACAAATTTTGTTAATCAAGTTGAGTTACATATGCGTTTTGTGTCAAAAAACTGTATGTAGTAGTCAGATTTTAAAATGTTTATATTAGAAGTGATTCGTGTGTATAACAAAAAATTGTAATCAAACATCTTCCACTTCTTTATGTTAGAAGGCCTTCTAGTTGAAGTGACTATGCAAAGAAAGTTATTCAAAGAGAAGTGCTTCAGCCAGATTGCCAAACGGACCTAAGCTTTGTGACTTCACAGGTGGCGAATCTTCTAGCTTGACCGTGGATGAGCATTGGACGGTTTAAATCGAAAAATCGAATTGAATCGGCTTGTTTGCTCAATTTGATTCAGTTTGGGCAAGGTTTCATTTGATTCGGTTTGAAAATCTTTCAAACTGATTTAAACCAAATCAAATCATTTAAAACAATTTAATTAAAAATTATAAAATAGTTATTATAATATTAAAATCGATTTGGTTTGATTTGATTTGAGGGGTTGAATTGATTTGATTTAGTTTGAAAACAAATAGTCCAAACTGAACCAAACCGATCCATGCTCACCCCTATGTGGTAGATGGTCAAAACAATGGCCTAAGTTGCAAGTTTTTATAAGTAGGAAAATTACAAGTTTTTATATCGAGATGTCACTGAATAATGCGAATGGTGATAGCCTTGAAAATCATGAAAACTTCCAAATTTTAGACAGATTTGAATAACTCCTTAATGATATGAAAACTTTCTTAGGCAAGTTTTATCTACTATAGAAATTTGAACAACTACCAATACTAGCTACCATCCACCTTTTACATCTCTTCATCTTCCCTCCCTTCTTTTTCTTCTCTTTTTTTACCCTTTTCCTTTTCACTACCCTTTTCCTCCTCCTACAAATTTAATTACAATTTTTTCTACTTATTCTTATCATTATTCTCTTTTTTTTCTTCATCTTTGCTGTCATCGTCATCATCTTCTTCTAGCTTTATTTCAAATATTATTCTTTTTTCTCATAGTTTCTTCTCCTCCCTCTTTTTATTCTCAAACATCTTATTCTTCTTCCCCCTCTTCTTATTCTTAGCTCATTTGTCACGCCCCGGATTTCCTAACCTGCGCAGCAGAATAATCCGGGTACGGGATCGGGGATATAACCCTTAAACTACGTTGGTTTGGGAAAAATTAAAGAATCACAGGTCCCATTTCATTAAGATAAATGATTCAATCCACAAATAAATCATACATTGATTCCATATAAATAATTCATAAACCAAATTCTCTGAACCTCTTCTGCACTAATCCTGATCCACTACGCTTCTGCTGCGCTACCTGATTACCTAAAAAATGTTAAAGGATTTGGAATGAGTCACACGGACTCAGTAGGACTTATACCCAACTTTCCTATTATATTAATCAACCTAAATGGTAACAATAAATGATAAAATCAATACAAGTCAGATTATATCATAATCACTAAACTAATTATCAATATTCAATTATTTATTTGGGTCATTTTCAAAATTAATTAACCGAATGAGCCTGACTCTATATGAACCAAACTAATAACCACTTAACCAATTGATCTATTCTATATGCCATGCCACCTGGACTTACATGAGCCTACTATGCATACTTTAATACCTTTTCCATTCCATTTGTCTGAGTAAATTATATGCTATACTTGGCGATCGTTACTCCAGCTCTAAATATATATAAGAAGTATCATATAGTAAGCTAAATCCCAAAGTACGTCTAGGCAGGGGCGTACTTAGGATAAACCGCGGTATCCAGGATCAGAGGATGCACCGGATCAATCTATTTCTACCGCTGCCCATGGGCGATTCTATCATAGGCTGGAGGAGCAAACATTACATCACATGCATCACAGCATCAATAACATTTCACAAGCAAGCCATACAATTACTCAGACAATTCCATTTCAATAACCAATTATGCAATGTAACTCAATCAAATAACCAAATCATTATACCATGCCAATCATTCTATACATTCACAACATTATGCAATTAACCATAATCATGCCATTAATCACAATCAAATCGACACATGCAGACCATTCAATTGATACAAAAATTCATGCAATAGACCCAATCAAGAATAATAATTCAATTATATTATAATTCATGCAATTGACCCAATCAGAACAGAATATGCAATATAATTAGATTTATTAACTTCAATTAATCACAATTCAATATCAATTCATAAAATGATACATTTTACAAATTTATGCAACAACTAATATTAATCAATTATGCTTCAGAATTATTATATCCAAAGTAACGATATTTATGACTTAAAATTTATTCTTGATATGGATTGGATTTAAATATTAATAGCAAAGGTCATAATTTTCATTTGCATAATTTAATACAATCAATACAATTAACCATCAATTATATCTAACTAATTTTTGATAATTACAACACATAATCAACCACATTTATCTCAGACCAATGCAATTCATGAATATAACTAAAACTATGCATGAATGACATGATAAACATCTAACTAATCCCATGCAGACAATTAAATACATAACCATCATTTATTCATCATTTTCTAACTAATAATCTAATAATCATATTTTAACACATTAATTACAATATCATATGCTAAGGATAAGTTGGGATGCCTACTTCAATCAAGGAGCGATCAACCCAAATCCGATGGGAGTCAACTGGACGACGATCATGAAACGACAATGACAGACGACGATGACAAACTAGAAAGATATCAATAATTAATAAATTGTGAATATATCTAAATATCTCAAAATAAAATAGAATCTAGAAATACCGAGACTGACCTTGACGGATCAACGGGAAAATGGCGCCAACAACGGCTGCAGGCACACGGCAACGTCAAGGCGTCGCGGCTGGGAGCTTGGCACGACAACGGTGATGGTGCGACGACAGTTCACGGAGGATGCGTGCGGGACGGCGCACACGGAGGCGAAGGAGGGAGACGGCGGCGCATAGCACCGTCGGGGTATGACGGCATGCCGTTGGCGCACAAGTCGCACGGAGTCGGCCGACGCCCACATGCGCAGGTTCGCGCGGGGCGCGGGAGGCAAAGGAAAGAGAGGGAGTGAGATAGAGAGCAGAGGAGATAAGAGAGAGGAGAGAGAGAAAAGAGTGCGGGAGGGAGAGGGTGAGAGAGAGAGCGCAGCATGCAGGAGAGAGAGGAGGGAGTGAAAGCGTGAGAGTGAGAGAGCGATAGGGAGAGAGAGAGAGCGTGGCATCGGGGGGGGCAGCGGCGCA
Organism: Cryptocoryne crispatula var. balansae; assembly: GCA_036172225.1. Lineage (NCBI taxonomy): Eukaryota > Viridiplantae > Streptophyta > Magnoliopsida > Alismatales > Araceae > Cryptocoryne > Cryptocoryne crispatula. Next base: position 3,208,061 of record CM069923.1, read on the forward strand.
CCGGCCTTGCGAGACAGGGAAAACAGGAGAAGAAGAAGGAGAAGAAGAAGAAGAAGAAGAGGAGGCAAAAGAGAGAGAGCACCAGGGTGGAGGAGAGAGGGACAGGAGGGGGTGCAAAGCGCCGCCCCCCCCCCTCGGCGGCGTAGCCGGGTGCACCCGGCGGCGCACTGGCCGCCTCGCGCGGCGCATCCCGCTGCGCGCGGGAGAGAAAGGCAGAGAGAGAGAGGGGGAAAACAGAGAGGGAGAGCGGCGGGAGGAAGATGGAGGGGGAGAGAGGGAGCCCTCACTCGCGGCGGAGGGGGAGAAGATAGAGAGAGAGAGCGGGAGAGGGGAGAGAGAAGCGCGGCGGGGAGGGGGTGCAGCGTCGCCCGCGGCGGCCAGAGGGGGGAGAAGAAGGAGAAGAAGGAGAAAGAGAGGAAGGAGGGGCGCGCGACGGAAGAGGCGGGGTGCGGCGCCAGCGACGGCGGCGAGGCGCGGCAACGGCGATGGAGGCGACGGGTGCGGGGCGGGGAGACAAAGCAGAGAGAGAGAGAGAGGGAGTGGACGTGGGCGTCCCGTCGGCGACGGCGACGGTGTCGGCGGAGCCCGAAGAGGGAGAAGAAGAAGAGGAGGACGAGCGGAGGTGGAGGCGACGGAGGCGTCCACGCGGTGGCGACGGCGACCGCGGGGCGAATGTGGGGGGGGAACAGGGTGACGACGACGCGGTGTCGACGACGCGGTGTCGACGGCGGCGGCGTCGAGGCGGTAATGAGACGAGAAAAACGAGACAAAGAGGCGGCAATGGAGAGGCGGTGGAGGGGGGCGGGAGAAGGTTCGTGAGAGAAGACGATATTTTATTTTTTTTATTTTTTTTATTCGCCGGACGTTACATCATTTCCCCTCATCCCCCCCTTATTTTTGTTCTTCTTTTCGTTCTTCTCCTCCTTTCTATCTTTGTTTTCTTCTTTTCAAGTTTTCATCTCGTTATTCTCATCTTTCTTGTTCACCTTCTCTTCCTCTTCCACCACTTCTTCGTTTGCTCTTCTTCCACTTCTTTCACTTTCTCTTGTTACATATTCTTCTTATCCACCTTATTTTGGTTATTCTTTTTCTTCTCCGTATCCTCATCTTCAGTGATTTTTCTTCCTTGATCAGCTCAGCATACAAATGCCACTCTCAACCAAGTTGTAGTGTGGCACTTGCTCAATCCTTCCTTGGCCACCGGCAAGCTCTCTGCTAGCTATTGCTTCTCTCCATCGTCCTCAGTCTCCAATTATAAATAGTCTCCAACCACTTAAATGACAGTTCTACGTGAATCGGCATGAATAGTTTTTGAACTGGAATCCGTAATAGGTTACACCGTCGTTCATAATAGTTCAACTATAGTTCGTAACGGTTCCACTCAATTTGTAACGAGTTATATTGTGATTCGTAACGTGTTACACTGCAATTTGTAACGGTTCAATTCATCACAAACATGACTGAACCATTACGAATTACAGTATAACTCATTACAAACTACAGTGTAATTTGTTACGAAACAAGTTGAACTATTATGAACAACATTGTAACACGTTACAAATCCCGATTCAGTAATGGTTCATGTCGAGTCACTCTGAATCATCACTTAAGTGGTTAGGGATTGTGGCCATTTGTAATTGGAGACCGAGGACTACGGAGAGAAGCAATAGTCAACAGGGAGCTTGCCCGTGACCAAGGAGGGGTCGAGCAAGTGCCGCACTGCAGATTGGTCGAGAGTGGTGGCTGAGCTGATCAAGGAAGGGGGTTGTGCGGTGTCTTATTCCTCCTAACTGGAAGAGGGAACTTGTCCTGATTTCTAGACAGCTGGCGACTTTATAAAATAATTTATTTTACTGTATATTATTTATGATCATAATGAAGTAAATAAAATTACAGAGATAAATGTAATCTTAGACAATGGATACATACGCGCAAGGATATATATCATTTAATATCTATAATTCAAGAATGTAACAATATAAAATTATAAAAGCAAATCATTAGATGGACCCAAAACCTATTAAATTCTGGGAGCCACATTGCCACTGAGAATCGCGCGCCCTACAGTGAAAATATTTGAATACAATAGTAATTTTAATATAAATTATTTAATTTTATATGATTCCTTGTAATTTTTTATTTTTGAAAGGAAATAACTAAGAATTTATGTTGCAATGCACGTAGTAATAATGAAATTAAGATTTTAGATATTTTGGTTGTGTCCACTTTTTTTTTGAATTATTTTCTTCTCACATTAATAATGATTCATGCCATACGTCTCTTTCCCATTCATCCTCTGTTTAACTTTTATCATAGAGAAGATTGGGATAAAATATATTTTGGGCAGAACTGCCAGCCTTTAGAAATCTTTTCATCTTTAAAACCACCATTGTGGTAAAATGGAAATTAAATTTGGCATTCATGGTTAGGATGATGATTGTACAAGCTATACACTCATCATCTTTAATAGCCCCCTAATGTACATCTTTGAGCTATAAAATCAAGTGTGTGACTTTAAAAGCAATATAACATTAATAAGGACTCTTAAGGCGGCTTGAAATTACCAGGACCATCTTGAGATTTTGATATTTCCAAGTACATATGATGAAAAGTGTATACATGCTCTCTTATCTAGAACCAATCTCTCTTATCCAGGACCTGTTGGGTTAACCCGATATTAATTAAGTGATCCACTTGTTATTGGGCTCGGCTATACACACTAATAGGTCTATAAGATGGAACATGGCTTATTGGGCTTAATCTCCTGTTAGGCCCAGGATCCGACTATGGGCAGGATCTTAATCCTAGTCGAACTCGGACTGGTCCCTCCTCTCTTTATTAGCACAGTCAGGGCTGTGACTCCCCATACGGTTACACCATACAGGCTCAATAGAGAGAGGAAACCAGAGGATCGTCTGGAGGAGATGGGCGATTCCTATCCGGCGGATCTTCCTCGTTCTTCGTCTTTCGCAGTGTAGGATAGAGTTTGGATCGTCGACAGGTATTCCTAAACTCCAACAGGACCATCTTGAGATTTTGAAGGAGATTGAGTTTGCATCATGCTAGACATCTGTTGATTGAAATATTCTTATTGAGTTTGCATCATGTCAGACATTTGTTTGATTAAAATGTTCTTTGTAATCCCATCTAATTAAAGGTAACCTTGATGCCAGATTTTAGCTGATTCATAGGTTACATAAAATAGCAAACTAGCGGCCGATAGAAAGTCGTCGTTAAATCCAAAGCTAATCAGCAATTGATAACTTTTATCACTGAATTAGATGTGCCACTCAAATTAATTAAGGGTGGCAATGGACCGGCCTGCCGTTGGCCAATATATATAGGATCATCTTGATACTCTAACGAAATAGTCCAAAGAAGTCTAACTTTCATGACATAACTTAATAGAAAATATCACTTTAATTTATTTAAAAATATATTTTAATTTGAGTTATCATCATCAATTTTATAGTATCATCTTAAATAATTAAGTTTATTGAATTTGATATCGTATATTTGTGTAATTAAAATTTTGGGCTAGACGTTAACAATCTTTCCGTCTAACATATTTTGAGCAGACCCGGCTAGAACCAGCCCACTCACACCCCTAACTTATTCTATCTAGGGGTGCAAACCAACCAATACAGTCAGGCTAGCTCAAATCTTAGCTCGATAAAAAGTTGACTCGACTCGTTTATTATGCTGAGTGAACAAGCTTGAACAAAAAATAAAGCACGACTCATTAAACGAATCGAACTTGAACAGACTCCTACTCGGCTCGATAAACTCGCAAGTAGCTCGATTAAGTATTCTATTGTATATTTATTTTTAAAAATTAGATTATGAGTATTAATAATTATATATTGTCACTTAAATGTATTAAATAATTCAAAAAATTGAGTTTAAATTTAGATCGATTATATAAATAAGTTAAATTTATAATTTTACAAATGACTTTTCATTGATTTTGAGTTTTATAAATGAGTTTGTATATACCTTAAACTTGAATGTGAATTGAATTTTAGTGTAACTACTACTCAAGTTCGAACTCAAGTCGGCTCAATTAATAAATGAACTAAGTTTGCACAAGGGTTCAACATACTCGTTAAAACTTGAGTTCGAACTCGAACTCGTGTAAAATAAATGAGCCGAGCTTGAACACCATATTACTTGACTAGGCTCAGCTCATTTGCACCCCTAATTCTATCGTCCTTACATGTGACTCACTGTTGTAAAGTTGGTCACTAATATATAATCAAGAATGAAGATTATTTTTATGATAAATATGTTGACAAGTGTTGAACTCATTGAATTGCGGTCAACCGATCAATAATTTAGAAATGGATGAACAAATAAAATTAAAAGTTGTAATATAATAATTTAATTTATGCACTTACGGTCATGTTTTTCTTCGTAGATACATATCCACACGTACGAGGTGTGTACAAAATCCTACTTTATTTTGTTCATCCAGCACTCAACAAATAATCAGGGCAATAGTATTTGTTTCGTCACTTGTTCATTGAATCACTAACGATTCTAAGCCCACAGCAATGTCTACAATATACAGTTCTAAATAGACAGTAAACCATCCACTACACATGATCCCAATTCAATGCCTAACAGCATCCTCCAAGAACATTACTAAAAAGACATGTCAAAAACAAAAAATTTCAAAGAGAGAAACAAACAAATAGGCAGACATTTGAATGGTTGTGTAAGCATCATGAGCTCATTTCTCTTATTATTATTGATCTTCATCTCAGTAACCATTGGAGATGCATAAGACATATTTAAGGTATCTTCCAATGATATCTTTGTTTTAAGATATTGGTCCCTACTGGAAAAATTGCCTATAATTAATAAAAAGTTATTTATAGAGATATTGGTCCCAATAATATTCATATTTTTTAGAATGTCATCATAAAAATTTTAAAAAAGAATACAAGAAAGCCGCTAAAATCTCTATCATCCAAAAATAGATCCTGCTCTTAAAACTCCCCAAAACATCATTTATTAGACATATTTATGCATTTACTTTGATAAATAATAGAGGATATTTTTGTCGAACAAATTTAAAAGGCGTCTGGCTAATTAATGATGTCGTGGGGGTTATTTAGAGGGAGGTATTTCTCAATAACACAGGATTGCTAGGACTTTGGAGGATTTAAAGTTCACGGGAACATAATATTAAAAATATAAATAATTAGAAGGAGTTGAATTCAAATTTCTTTTAAAAATATTATATCACAAATTTAAAATTATTTTAATACACAAGTTAGCTTCTTTTGCCTTTAATCCTTCAAAACAGTCATTGTACTATTTTTTATTATTAACATTTACTCCCTAGAAGCATGTTCATCAAGTTGAAACTATTTAGAAATATAAATGCTTTCCCAATTAGCTGTCAATATAAATCAGAACATACATTATGGCTGCATCACTATGTTCAAATAACTGAGACCGAGAAGAGGATGATTCAAACCAAGTACTTTATGGGGTGTTTGGTTGCATGATAATTTTTTGTACACTTTCATGATAAAAAATTATATTAAAATAAAAAGTGAACCAACTCATGACATAAAATTATCATGTTTGGAGGGATGTGATTACAAAAGAGAGTAACTACCACACATGACCGGACAAAGTGGGGGACCACAAGGAAAAAGAAAGAGGTGAGATCCCCTTTTTTTGTTTAAGAAGAAAATCACTTTTAAGACATAAAATTGTCCTGGTTACCAAACACCTCTTTTAACAAGTTTTCTAACAATTTTTAAAAATTAAAACAAAAACCTTCGTTATCATGCAACCAAACACCCCATTAGTGTTCAAGCTCGGTCGATGTATTTAATTTACATGAGTTCGATTTCATTCTCGAGCTTTTACGAATATGTCGAACTATTGTTGAAGTTTTATTCTTTATTAATTCATGTTCAAACTTGATGCAAACTCGTTTTACAAAACTCAAAATTAATCAAAAGTCATACCCAAAATTTTAACTTTATCTCATGTATGAAATCTGATCTAAGTTTAAATTTGAATCAAATTTTATTTAAAATTATTTTATATGATTAAATGGCCCTATGTATAATTATTAATATTTATAATTTAAATTTTAAATAAAAATTACTTTAATATTTAATCTATTTACTCGTGAGTTTATATAAATTCGAGTATCAGTCTGTTCAAACTCAACTTGTTACAAAATCAAATTGAGTTTTTTTTTTTTGAAACTTGTTGGCTTAACATAATGAAAGCCCGGGCAATACCTTTTTCAAGCTGAACTTAGAGTTATTTGTCTGTGTGTAGAGAGAGAGAGAGAGAGAGAGAGAGAGAGAGAGAGAGAGAGAGAGATTTTCCAATCTAAATGGGCCAAAGGGGCCACAAAATGGGTTCAATACGGCCCATTATCACTTACTCGCCGAGCTATTATCAGAGGCCATTCCACAACATTTAAAAGGTTCACAGCAACGCAACAACATCCCCTCCGCAGCTTCTTAAATAAAACATGCGACGCACCGAGGGCGGCGGTGGCAGGCCACGGCCGGCAGACAGCAGCGCCGCAGCGCCGGCCCTCCGGCCGGCCGCAGCTCGCCGGGGTTCGTGACCCTCGCCTCTCCCCGGCCTCCATTTAATGGCGCCGCAGAGGCCCCTGTGAAGATCTCCGTGAAGGGCGCGCCGCCGGCGGCCGACGTCGGACGCACCTCTGTGTGTGTGTGTGTCTCCTCCCCCCTTTCGTTGATCAGGCCGGCAGCACTCACTCCGGCGACCCCTTCTCATGTGACCTCGTCGCCTTCCTCACCGGCGTCGCATGCTCGCCGTGACAGCGCCGCCCTTAACCTGTGACCTGCTTCAATATCCCCCCGCCCGGCGAGCGAGACCGCGCCTCCTATTTAAGCTTCCCCCGCTCCGGCTCCGGCCACCGCACCCATCTCCCGGCACCAGGACTCCCTTAGAGGTAGAGCCGGAGCCGCCGTGATCTCCCCCCTTTGCCCTGGCATCATCGTCTTCCGCCGCTGTTGGCAGCTGCCGTCGGGTCGTCATGCCGAGCACACAGAAAAACGTAATTTTGCGGCGCAGAGCCACGGCGAGCGCCGCCGCGAAACTCGCCGTCTTCCTGCTGCTGGTTCTTCTTCCCAGCCCGCTGCAAGCTGGGCGGCGGATCGCTCGAGCTCGTCGGGGTATATGTCTTCCTAACTTGAACTTCCTTTCTTTTCTTTTTTTTTGAACAACACTGGCGCAACGGCCGAGAGGGCCTGCTGCACAGCAGCAGCGGAGGTTCGAAGCCCCGCTCGAACCTCACCCGCCACCCCCCCCTACGGAGGTGCCTGGCACTGACGCCGCCAGGAAACGAACCTCCGCCCTGCGCCCCCAGGCCAGTCGACCCACGGTCGACCAGCACTTGAACTTCCTTTCGGTCATTCATTTATATATATATATATATGATGTTTTTGTTTTAAAAAATATAGCACACTTTAAATTTTTATTTGCATCATTAACACACTATTTTTTTTTTAGAAAACTAACATTTTTTATAAAGTCAAATTACTCAAATCCCACGTAGCCTAAATTAAAGTTGAATTAATTAATAGATCAAAAAAGTGAAAATTTAAATTTTAAAAATAAAATCAGAGTTTAAAAGTCCCGCTTTTTGAGTCTAGCTGGCTAGTCTACCTGTAATCTAAATAAAGTAAAGCTTCTGACCGATGGGTTCGAAATGTTCGAGTTCGTATTTTATTTTGAAGTTGGATTTTCAGACTCCCATTTTAATCTCAACCTTGACGGCCAGATTTTTTTCAAATCTCGACTTCGCTTTAGATTAAAAGTTGAATTTTTAATGTGGTGTTTGGTTGTATGATAATGGAGATTTTTATTTTTTATTTTTTAAAAATTGTAAGAAAACTTGTTAAAAGCGGTGTTTGACAATTATAATAATTTTATATTTTGAAAGTGATTTTCTTCTTAAACAAAAAAAGAGGGTCTTATCTTTTTTTTTTCTTGTGGTCCTCCACTTTGTTTGATCATGTATGTTAGTTACTCTTTTTTGTTATCACATCCCACTAAACATGATAATTTTATGTCATGAGTTGGTTCATTTTTTATTTTAATATAATTTTTTATCGTGAAAATGTACAAAAAAATTATCATGCAATCAAACACCCCGTAAATCTTTATTTTTGATCTTGACTTTGAAAATAATCCTAGTTTTACGAATAAAATTTAAAATATATTACTTTAGAAACCCCCCCTTCTTATATGACGTACTAATTAACCTCGGCGCCGCCGGCCGGCGTGCATTTGCAGGCGGCGTAGGTTTCCGGCAACCGGCGGCGGCGGCGGCGGCCTCCTCCGCGGGGCGGGACCCCGCCCAGGAGCCGCGGGCGGCGGCGGCGGCGGCGGCGGCGTACTGGAGACGGAGCGGCGGCGGCGTCGACACGGTGCAGGTGGCCGGATCGCGGCTGCCGGACTGCTCGCACGCCTGCGGGTCGTGCTCGCCCTGCCGCCTGGTGATGGTGAGCTTCGTCTGCGCGTCGCTGGAGGAGGCGGAGACGTGCCCCATGGCCTACAAGTGCATGTGCCGCCGCAAGTCCTACCCCGTCCCCTGATCTCTCTCGCTCGACCTCGCGGCCGACTCGGCTCTGCCGAGTCGACTCGCTCTCCCGCTCGCTCACTGACTCGCTGGAGATTTTCCTCTGTACCACGACTGCTAATTAATCAACCACTTATCTCTGATTCGGTCAGAGATAAGGTATTTGACAGTGTTTGATAAAATGACTGAAATAGTGTCTGAACGAAGATCTGATCTCTTAAAATGCTCTGATCAATTCAGATCCGTGATCTAGCTTTTTCAGGTTCAGATGTTGCCCAGCCTCCTTGACGCCGTCTTGCCCTTCATCCTCGCCGTCCGCGCAGTTGCTCCCCCGCACCATGCGCAAGTGGCAGGCTGCTGCAGCGCACAGAGGAGCCGGCGGTGAGGCGGGTGGCGGCGGGTGACCATCGCCGCGGGGGGGAGCTCTAGGGAGGGAGCTCGAGCTCCGCGGAGGGGGCGCCGCGGGGGGGAGCTCCGCGGAGGGAAATCCGCGCGGAGGGGGGGGAGCTCCGCGGAGGGGGGGGTGAAGGGGGCGCCGCGGGGGAGCTCCGGGGAGGGAGCTCCGCGGAGGGAAATCCGCGCGCCTGGGCGGAGCTGGAGCGGATGCCGCCGCAGGTGCACGCGCAGTTCGCGGAGGCGGAGGCGGGGAGGGGCTTCGAGGGCGTCGGCAACGGGGGCCTGCTCGCCGTCACCATCGGGGGCTCCGACGACGTCCTGCTCTTCGACGGAGGCCGGAGGTCGTGGAGGGAGCTCGCGGAGGGGGCGTCGCGGGGGGAGCTCCGCGGAGGGATCCGCTCGTGGGGGGGGGTGAAGGGGGCGCCGCGGGGGGAAATCCGCGCGCGGGGGGGGGGGGGGGGAGCTCGGGGGGCGGGGGCGGTGCCGCGGAGGCAGGGGGAGCAGGGGGAACGGGGGGCGTCCGCCAAGGAGGGGGGTTGGACCGCCGGGAAGGAAGGGAAGGGGGGCGCGCGCGGGGGAGCTCGGAGAGGGAGCTCTGGGAAGGAAGGGGGAGCGGGGGGAAGGGGAGGTGTCTGCGGGAGGGGGGGCGGACCGCCGGGAAGGGGTGTCTGCGGGAGGGGGGGGAGGGGGGGCGCCACGGGGGAGCTCCGGGGATACCATCCGTTGCGTCGGTCGGCCCATGCCATTCAGATTTTTTTTTATCAAACAACATAAATCATTTATCTCTTACTCAAATTCAGCACTTTTTCACCACTTGTTAAGAAGTTAGATGTGAAATTAAGAGTTAAGATTTTCAGATTAAGTCTAATCAAACACCACCTAATATCAAGGGGGCTGACATTTACTTCTTAATTTGATTATTTTTTTCTCGGGCTGGTTTTCTTATTCGTGCATTTTGATTTGAATCCAGAATTCAACCGGCAAACGTATGAATATCACTTCCATGTCTGTCTAATAACGCTTCTACCGTTCAGTTAAATTAAAGAGAATAAGTAAAAATTGTAAATATTGAGTTCAATTGGCACGTGCCGGCTGTGATCCGCACGGACGAGTGATCTCTGATGTGTGGTCGTCCCTCCGCCTGGGGGCGGAGGGCATGGGTACGCCTCTCGGCGGCGACGAGCCGGGCACCCCCGCTGGGGGGTGACTAGTGGAGTTAGAGCAGGGGTTCGAACCTCCGCTGGCCTGCTATGCCGCAGGCGTGGATGGCCACTGGGCCACGTGACCAAAAAAAAGAGTGATCTCTGATGTGTGATGACGTTGGATATGAAGTACTCCATGTATGTAAAATATTTTTACAAAATATTCGGAAAAAATATTAAACTTAATTTGGGACACACGGTATTGCGTAATTTGGGTCAAGCTGAATAGGTGGGCTATCTTATCGGCTGCTGCTCACCCCATGATCCCAACCACTTCTTTTTTCTTTTTTTTGGGAGTTTTGTACATAAATGGTTTGAAAAAAAAATAATTAATATCTGAATGCATATCTTGACAAAAATGGATTTCACCCGGATGCCAAAATCAACAATCTAACAATGGAGGGTGCTTGGTTGTACGATAAATTGAGTTTTTGTTACAATTTTATATTTTTATCACAAAACTTTTTTAAAAAAATGCTTGTTTGGCCGCCATTACAAGATTGTATTTTTAAAGAAATTTAGTATTTAGGCACCCACCCCTTTTTTTTTTTGTTTGGTCATGCATAGTTACCACTTCTTTTTGTTATCACATCCATGACAATTTTATGTTATTGAATAATTTACATTTTGTTTTGAAATAACATTTTTATGGTGAAGATGTATAAAAATTTATTTTGCAACCAAACATCAAACAGCCTATGAGCAGTCAAAAAAGGGTTTGATCCGCTTGACTCTTATTTTTACATGTAAAGAAATGTGTTTTGAGAAGATTTTCAGAAAAAGTTACTGCATTCACAAAGACAAATGGTTCATATAAATTACTAAAATTTATATATATGCCCCCCAATAAATTGTTTTTTAGTCCTACCTTTCATATCTCAGCACTATATATTATTTGGAGATGCATCTATGTCAACAAAATCCTTGTCTGAGGACAATCTTTCATGGGCCATCTGGCGTTTTTACTCTAGCCATATATGAGCCACAATTATCATAACGAGCCAAATCCGTTAATATTTTTTTTTTCAAGAGATCATTAAAAATTTATAGATACCTATGTTACTGCAGCTATCGATTTTAACTACTCAACTTACCACCAAATTAGTTTTATTTACTTTTTCTTGGTTGGCACTTGACGTGGACAAGTGAACTTTTAAGGTTTCCTCTAACTCAGACCAATCAGATGAATGAAATAAGTAGAATTAGTCAAAACATTTATGTCATGCTAAGTAATACTAACAATATTTTTATACATTTCTATACAATATAAGTACATCAAAGTCGGGGCTAGCGAGCTCCATTCTGTCAACTGTCACCTGTAACATGTATATGTGTCAATGTCGGAAGAACTTGCACGTGAGGAAACGAGTTAACATAATCTCATATCAGGTGTGAGGGCAGGCACCTTGAACTTAAAAATGTCTCTTTAACTCAACGCTGCGATTTTGGGTTAGTTAACATAGTATCAATAGTCAATGGATCTCTCTCCGTCGACCGTCATTCGCAACAATATACACGTGAAGAGGTGAATTAGATAGTCCCATATTAGATAGTTGAGAAAATATTTTAGTGCTTAAAGACTTGAGCATCTCTAATCCAACATCCCAATTTTAGGCCAGTTAATACGGTATCATCAAGAGCTAGTGAACCCTGTCACCCGTAACATAGACACATGTCGAAGTTAGAAAAATTTACACATGAGAGGACGAAATTAGATAATCTCATTTCAAATTTGCACCTGAGTCTCTCTATCTCAACGCCACAATTTTGAAGTAGGTTAACGGGTACAAACCATGAATAACCGGCAGCAAGAAATGAAACATCAACTTAACTTCACCGATAACACCAAATGTTAATCTTCCTTTACACAAACCCAGCACGCCAATAAGAATTTTCCATTGACTATTGACCATTGACCATTGACCAACACTGACGTGGCGCACTTCAAAATGGTCAAACGTCAAACAATTCGTTCTCTTTCCCGTGGTCCGTGAAATATTCCAAAATGTTCAAAATGCCGGAGAAGGAACCGCCGCCGTAACCGAAAAGCGCCGCCCCCGAGGTTCGCCGATCCGCCGGCCAGCACCGCGACGGCCACCGCTTCCTACGCCGCCGCGGCCTTCTTCTTCCCGGACGTCGCCCTGCCATCCTTGATGGAGACGTGCAGGAGGAGGTCGGCGGCCTGCCGCGACGTGGGCCGCTCCGCGGGGGCCGCCCGGGTGCACTGCAGCGCCACGTCGAGCACCCCGAGCATGGACGCCTCCTCCGCCGGCGCCACCGGCTGCAGCGCCGGGTCCAGCAGCAGCTCCCGCTCCGGCGGGGGCAGCCCGACGGCGTCCCGCACCCAGCCCACCATGCCCGCGCCCTCGCCGAAGCGGTGGTCCGTCGGCATCCGCCCCGTCACCAGCTCCATCAGAACGATCCCCATGCTGTAGACGTCGCTCTTCTCCGTCGCCCTCGCCGAATAGGCATATTCTGCAAGGCCAACGCCCGACGGAGAGATGAGAGCTTGCAGTTGCAGGGCGGTAATGGCGGGGATATCGTAAGAAGAAGAGGCAAACAGAGATGAGGAAAAAAAAATTACAGTTAAAAACTATTTTCTACGGCCACCGATAATAAATTTTATTTTCAAGCCAACACCACCGTCTTGAAAACATTTCAGAAAAAATAAAGATTAGTTTGGCTCGGATTTTGGGTCGGAGGAAGCTCCAGGAAATCAGAGATTAGAGATTTGAGAAATTTTCTGATATAAATTTTATGTTGTTTCTCTATCCACTTATAAAACTCTCGTCTCTATTTTTGGAGCACATAACCAAATAAATCTGGTGCATTTGATTGAGATTTATAAGTTCTCCAAGAATTCGGATAGAACTCTCACCTTTATAATCCGAACCAAACACTAGCCCAACTTTTATTGAGAACAGAAGTCAGATTATGAAATTTGTTTGGATTTGATTTGGTTTGAAATGGTCATCGGTGTTGTCTGATTTTGGAGTCATTTTAAACCAAATAAAATCAGTAATAAAATAAAATATTTTTTTAAATTTAAATATAGTCATAATGTTAATATATATTTTAAAATAAAACTATGTTTAATTCAAAAAAATTAAAATAAAACTAATAAATATATAAACAAATAATAAATTTTTAATAAATATAGTTTAATACAAGTAGATAATATAAATAAAATATATTTCGGTGGCATTTTGAGTTCTAATTAAATTTTTTACATAAACTAGATGTCTATCTCTCTCCCATTTTCAAAAAATTTCTTCAGAATCCTATATTATATTTGGATGGCATTTTGGGCTATAAATAATTTTTAAAATTTTAAAATATACCCTATAAAGTATGCAACTTTGAAATTTTCCCAAGTACCTGGCGCAATGTAGCCGTAGGAGCCTGCGAACAAGGAACAGGATTCCGTGCATCCATCGCCGCCGCCGTCGTCGGAGAGGACGACGTCCTTCGCCAAGCCGAAGTCGCCGAGGTGAGCCTCCATGTCGCCGTCGAGCAGCACGTTGCTGGACTTGATGTCCCGGTGGACGATCCTTGGGACGCAGTCGTAATGGAGGTACTCGACCCCCCTGGCCAGCCCCATGGCGATCCTCAGCCTCGCCTCCCAGGCCAACTCCCTCTTCCTCTTCTGGCTCGCCGCCGGCCGGTGAAGCCAGTCCCACACGCTCCCGTTCTCCATGTACTCGTAGACGAGAAGAGCGACGGCGGTCCCCTCCCCGGCGGCGCCGCCGTTGCAGAGCCCCAGGAGTTTCACCAGGTGGCGGTGGCGCACCCGTCCCAGCGTGCGGACCTCCCGGGCGAAGCTTCTGTCCATGAGGGGATTGTCGTCGTCGCCCTTCCGCCGCCGCACCTTCTTCACGGCGACCGTCTCCCCCGACGCCAGCTCCGCCCTGTAGACCGTCCCCGACCCGCCGGCGCCGATGACGAAGTCGTCGCTGAGGTTTCTGGTGGCCTCCATTATAGCCTCCCACTTGAACTCCCGCCTCGTCGATCCTTTCAGGATCAGATGGCGGCGCTGCACGAAGGAAGAGCTCGACGAGTAGGCGCAGTTCACCTCCCGGTGCCTCCTCGAAGACCGCCGCCGTAGACAGAGAACCAGCGCCAGGATCAGAATGATGACCAGCAGCGTCGCCGCCGCCGATATAAGCGCGACGGACGCAGCATTCGAGATGAAGCGGCGGCGACTGCCAGCTCCGGCGGAGCTGCCGCCGCCGCCGCAAGGTTGCAGAGGCCCGCCGCAGAGCCCGAGGTTGAAGGCGAAGGACGTGGACGGCCAGTGCGAGAGCCGCTTGCCGAGATCCCCCACCAGCTGATTGTAGGAGAGGTCGAGCTTCACCAGGCTACTCATCGCTCCGATCCCGCCGGGAACCTCGCCGGAGAGGGCGTTGTGGGAGAGGTTCAGCACCTCCAGCTTCGACAGCGACTGCAGGGACTCGGGGATGATCCCGCTCAGATTGTTGTGGCTTAAGTCAAGAACGCTCTGCAGCTCCAGCAGCCGGCCCAGCTCGCCGGGGATCTCGCCGGAGAGGGCGTTGTGGGCGAGGCGCAGCTCGTAGAGCTTCCGCAGTCGGCCGATCGATGCGGGGATCGCCGCCGATAGGAGGTTATTGCTGAGTCGGAGCACGGTCAACGAGCGGAGCTCCCCGATGTCAGAAGGTATGGAGCCGCTGACTTGGTTGCCGTCGACGGCGAGGACGAGGAGCGCGGTGCAGTTGAAGAGCTCCAGGGGGATCTCGCCGGAAAGCTTGTTGGAGGAGAGCTTGAGGTCTCCCAGCAAGGAGAGGCGGCCAAGCCACGGCGGGATAGACCCGGTGAGACTGTTACCGCTGAGGTCGAGCCGGGTGAGCTCCCGGCAGGAGGCCATCTCCGCCGGAATCTCTCCGGCGAGGGAGTTCTTCGACAGGTCGAGCTGCGAGAGCGAACGCAGGCGACCCAGCGACGGCGGAATCCGGCCGGTGAACTGGTTGCTCCTGAGAACAATCCGCTCCAGCGCCGGCGAGTTCCCCAGCCGAGCGGGGATCTCCGAGTCGAACGAGTTGTTGCTCAGGTCCACGGAGAGCAGCAACTCGGAGCTGCACAGGGGAAGAATGCCGCCGGCGAACCTGTTGTTCGAGAGGTTCATCCTAGTAAGGTTCCGGCAGCCGCCCATCTGATCGGGAATGGCGCCGGAGAGCGAGTTGTTGTAGAGCATGAACTGCTCGAGAGACTGCAACCGCCCGAACGCCGGCGGGATTCCGCCGGAAAGCAGGTTGTCGGCGAGGTCGAGAATCGTCAGACGGCGGCAATTGCCCAGGGCGGACGGGATTTCTCCGGTGAGTCCGTTCTCCCGGAGGTGAAGCAGGCGGAGGTCGGCGAGGCGGCCGAAGGTGGCGGGGATGCTTCCGGCGAACTGGTTGCCGAAGAAGTCGAGGTACTGCAGGCTCGTGCAGTTGCCGAGGCCGGCGGGGATATCGCCGGAAAGCTGGTTCTCGTACAGGTAGAGAATCTGGAGCCGGCTCAACCTGGAGAACTCCGGCGGCACGCCGCCGGTGAGGGCGTTGTGGTAGAGCGCCAGGGTCTGGAGGCTGCTGAGATTGGCAAGATGGGGAGGGATGGTGCCGGAGAGGGTATTGTTGTTGAGAAGCAGGTCGGTGAGGTTCCCGAGCTCTCCGAGCTCCGGCGGGATGGCTCCGGTGAAGCTGTTGTTCGCCAGGTCGAGATGCTGCAGAGACGAGCATCGGGCGAGAGCCGGCGGGATCCTGCCGGAAAGCCGGTTGGTGGACAGCTGCAGGTGCGCCAGTCTGCCGGCGTTGGACCAGATGCTCGGAGTGAGCCCGCCGGAGAGGCGGTTTCCGGACAGGACTAGGTACTCGAGCTCTCCGAGGCCGCCGATCTCCGCCGGAATTTCGCCTTCGAGCTGGTTGAAGGAGAGATCCAGCGTGCGGAGGCTCCGCAGTCCCGCAAACGACGCCGGGAGGCGGCCGCCGAGGCGGTTGCCCATGAGATTGAGGTACTGAAGGCTGCCGAGCATGCCGAGCTCGCCGGGGATCTCCCCGTCGAGCGAGTTGTTCAAGAGGTTAAGTATCTGAAGGTTCTTTAGCTTGCCCAATTCCGGCGGGATTGCGCCGCCCAGCAGGTTGCCGGCGGCGGCGAAGGCGACGAGCTCGGCGCAGTTTCCGAGCTCGTGGGGGACGTCGCCGTCGAGCCGGTTGCCCTGTAGGTTGAGCATCTGGAGGCGAGAGAGCTTGCCCAGCCGAGGCGGGATGCCGCCGGTGAGATTGGAGGACGCCAGCGCGAGCACCGCCAGCTCCGGGAGATCGCCGAGCGAGTCCGGGATCGGGCCCGATAGCCCCGGGTTGTTACCGAGTCGGAGAACTCGGAGGGCGGAGAGGGCGCCGAGCGAGTCGGGGATGGAGCCGGAGAGGTAGTTCGAATGGAGGACGAGAGAAGACAGCGAGCCGGAGAGATTGGAGAGCTCCGGCGGGATGGGGCCGGCGAGGCGGTTGCCGGAGAGGTCGAGGGTGACGAGCCCGGAGAGGAGGCCGAGGGCAGGGGAGATGGAGCCGGAGAGGGAGGAGGAGGAGAGGTTGAGGGCGACGACGACGGCCCCAATGTCGCCGGCGACCTCGCAGGTGACGCCATTCCAGCCGCAGCAATCGGGGCTTTCCGCCGACCAGCCGTCGAGCACGCCATGGGGGTCCTCCAGAAACGAGGACTTCACCTCCAGGAGAATATTGTGGTACGAGGCGGCGGCGGCTGCGGCTGCGGCGGCGGAGGCAGAGGCACGGCAGAGAAGGAAGAAGATGACGGGAAAGAAAAGAAGCCGGGAGGGGGCGGACGGCGACATGGGTACAGAATAGTCAATGTCGAAGAGGATGAGGAGAAGAGGGGAGCGGCATGAATCGGCCGCGGCGGCGGCGGCGGCGGCGGCGGAGGACGACGACGACGATGAAGAGAGCTACGGGGAAGGAGCGACGCAGAAGAAGGCCGGCCGGCCGGGGGCCGACGGGATGGGCGGAGCTAGACGACAAAGGCGAGCACGGGTGTGCAGATCATCTCAGAGGACCGGATGCTCCTGCTGTCTTCCTCTGCGGCGGTGCTGTGGCTCTCATGGCCGCCGGCCTCCCGGTCTTCTCGACCCTCTGCGCGTGTGAACGCTGGGAAAGACGCGGCTTAGCTGCGCGCGGCGGGATCGAGGAGGACGACGCCGGGCGGCGAGCTTGCGGGGGTCCGTGTGCGGTCGCGTGCACGGAGGACGACGGCGGCAACGGCGGCGATGGCCGGCGGAGGGATTGGCGCGGCAGTAAATGGACGCCGGTCAGAGGGTTCTGTTTGACTGTCGTCACAGGTACATGGCCATGCACGGACAGACGCTGACCGTCCGTCTCTTGACTCTCTTCTGACAAGGAATTAAAGTCATAATTTTAAATTGAAATAATTTATGATATTTATTTTTTAAAAATATTATTTGTTAACTAAAAAAAATAAAAATTTATTTGTATTTACAATTTTTTCACGTTGTTCTTCGATGACCGTCGTCCTCCCCCCCCCCTTTCTCTCTTAGCAAGGGGATCAAAGCGTCTTAACTAAGAAAATTAAGATGATAAATAAAGTAGAAACTTATCTTTTATGTAACTGACTTGTTCGATTTATGAGAAGACAGGTAGGCATTAAAACACTATTTTCGTTTGATTGGTGAAGTTGCTTTTAAACATTTGGAAATCAGCGACGCTCCCGCCCGGACCGGTTCGGCCCGGCCCGGCCCACCGCGCACGGGGCACCTAATCCGGGCTGGTTCCGGTTCGGTTGGCGCCCGCGTTGAAAAGGGGCGGCGAGCTGACAGCGCCGGACGACGCCGCTGACGGCACGGGGAAGGGGCGCGCTCGTGCGCCAAGGCGTCGCACGTATTTTAATGCAAGATCGGGGAGTTCGGTGCGTGTCGGTATGATCATAATGGGTCTCGCCCGACCCGGTTGACGGATCCGGTTCTCAACCGCATCACGTCTCACTCACCGGCCCGGAGGCAGGTGAGGGCGCTGGGAGAGGGTGGAGGGTAGCTTTCTTTGGCTGCAGGGGAGGGGGTATCCCTTTGGGAATTCTTCTGACCGGCGGTATAACTATGGTCCGATTGGATATGAATTTCTTACCAACACAATAGACCCGCCCAATAAAGTCGGTACGTGATAGAGTTGAGAACTAAGTCGATTCCAGCCGAATACCATATCAATAGAGTTCGGTGTAAACAAGCCGATTCGAGCCGAAGATCGTATCAGTAAAGTCCTAACTCATTCATTTTGTTTGAGTTTGAATTCAGGATCGAGCTGTTGGGAGCATGTTCGATTTTTTTTCGAATTTGGATTGCTATTCAATTGGGTCGAGTTAGTATTTGAGGTTGGATGATAGCTTGACTCGAGTTGATTCCAAATGCAAGTTCAAAGTAAGAAGTTATTCGAAAACTTGTACTCGATCTAAACTAGCTTGTTTAACCTGAAATTCAACTCATTGTACGAAACTCGTCCTCTATTTAAACTCGAATTAAACTATATTTCAATTTATTTGTTACATGTAAATGACACTGTATATAACAATTAACATTCACGATTTAGTTCTTTGACAAATATCCATCCCAGTTGTAATCGAATTACTCACAAATTTCCGGAGTTGAACAATTCAAGTTCACCTCTCATCAGTGAACCAAGTTTTATAATTTTACTCAAATTTGTTCATTCAACATGATAAATTAAAAATGAATCGAATAGAGATTCTAATGAAATGAGTTTGGAATTACTTGCTGAATATATTAATTTTTTTGTCCGAAAGATTTTTCTTACACACATTTCATGTGTTTATCTCTCTCCCAGTGTCAAAGTCTTCTCATTTTTTGTTCCATGAAAATCGAGGTCGTGAAAATCCGAACCAAATACAATCTCAAGACCTGTTTGGTATCAAAATTTTTTGAGGATAAACCTGATTTATCCCGGATATCAAACAACCCCTTATAGTTTCATAGGCACCAATGGGAATCTCCAGGTGCAATACCGAACTTGGTTCATTTTACGACATTTGACTTCCCTCCTGTATATACACATACATACGTACATACATATATATATTTATCATATATGTGTTTGATCTGCTTCTCTGACTCCATTCTAGGGGGTGTGTACAAGTACAACCATCTTGGAACATTGGGTCATCTCCCTGTCCCTTCCCAAGCCACTTTGTCAATCCAGATGATAAAAGATTGACATGGTAATTAATTAAATATCTTCTCCAAGTCATAACATTGTTACGGGACAACATAACATTCAGATATATATATTATATATGTGGATATATATATAAATATAGAGAGAGACAGAGAGAGACAGAGATGATGATGTATAGCCAGCCCAGCCCAGCCCTATGGGGGGGGTCTCTTCACGGGCGGAGTATCCGAAGTCAAACGGGCTCGAATCATCCGAACCATTCCGACGGATAAAACAAACGAGCCTCCGGCCTTTACTCCGGCTCGCGAGATCCGACCCGATAAGAATCGGGCCGCGGGAATATCATATTACGCCATCCGATCCATCGTCGTCGGCGCGGCTACCGAATCCGACTGTCGTCTAGCTCCGCTGCACCACCCGTCCGCGCCCAATTTTGAAGATAGTCCTCCCTGTAAAATGTATTCGAAAGATGTCCGATGGGCATGTAAGCAAACCTCACCTAAAGCGGACCGTCTGACGCCGGGGATGGCGTCGTTCGGGTCAAACGTCGTTGTCAACGCTGCTGACTGCTCTGGCCGTATCAGATTTAGGGTCGGGCCCAGCCGACGAGGGTACACAGGCAAGATGACGAGGGTGTGTATGTAATACAGATTTTATCTTATTTTATTTTGTTTTGCGAGGATATGATATGCTTTTGGTTCAAACTCTGAGCAGCTCCACCGTCTAGGGCGGTGCTGATACGCTGCCATTATTAGGGGTGGCACTGTACATTCCGATGGGGAGGGGGGGGGGGGTCTAGGTTGAAGGGCAGGTGCAGCCCTATTAAATTAGGGGTTGTCCTTTCTTAGAAATGTTCGTTTCTTAGAAATGTCCCTACCCTCGGGAGAGTAGGGTGCGCCACAGATGCTTTGAGGGCTCCCTTTGGGTTTATCTCTGATTTGAAGGCTCTCTCCATGTAATGTAATCAGTTGATTGACTAAACAATCTTGCTAATTACTAGTTTTTCCAAGAGGTCATTTATCCTCGACCTACTTTCAACAGAGTATGTTTAATTTTAGAGTTATTTCAACTTAACTTATGAAAAATAGTTAACTAATGTTGTTGGTAATTTACTGATTTAACCTCTTAACATATTCACAAATCGGAGTGTTACAATCTACCTCCTTAAAGACTTGAAACTCTCGTGTCACACCGGACTTTCCGACTGGATCATGTTCTGATACCATATGTAACGACTGACTAAATCAGCTGACTGACCTAACAATTGTGCTAATTAATTGCTCACCCAAGAGGTCACCTATTAATATCCTCAACCTACTCCAATAGAACACAACTTAACTTCGGAGTTCTTTCACTCTTGAGATCAAACCAAACATGACAGGATGAGCAAAATAAAATATAACTAAGTTTAGTTCAAATTCTATTAAAAAGATTGATTTTTTTTTCAAATAAATTGACTCCTTTTACATATTCCCCATGATGGCATCTGGCAGGGATTTTGGGAAAAGATTCTTGTCGGAAATTTCTCTGGCAACTAAAAATTTCAACTAAATACAATATGTTTGTATTGACTTCGGTGCTTAAAAGTAAAAAAGAGATTTTGAGAATTCAACACGAGTTTTTGGAGGTCTTGAGAGGAATCTTTGACACAAAATCTCTACCAAACAAACAGATCCTAAGAATTAGCTTTTGTGATTGTGGTTATTTTCATTTATCCAATAATTGGTCTGAATTTTACGAGCCTATATATACACATGAATATATGTCATTCTTCACACATTACAAGGGTTCTTCTATTGAGGGCGACCTCTGATTACACAAGGTCTCTCTTTGATAAGATTTTAGCTATTTTTACACAAAAATCATTATAAAAAGCATTACCATCCGGTGCCTTTGAAAAGTTGTCTTGATTGTCTTGTTGTTAGGATTATGTTTTAGGTGTTCTAACTATCTTTTGAGGGTTATAGCTTTTGATTATATATTTCATTACATTCCTAGTATCTAGCTTAGGTACAACTAGGGTTGGCAATGGATCGGGCCGGCCCGCGGGTTCACGGGCTGGACCAACTTCCAACGAATATGTGGGTCTTCGAATTCAACCCACGGGCCGTGAGCGGGCCATCCATCGGGCTGTCGGGCCGGACAGCGCTCTTGTTTATGTTAGCTGTAAAAAAAACATGACAATATTTATTATTCCAATCGTTGTTCCTCGAATCATAGCAACAAGACTTGTCAGGAAACTGTAAAACGAGAAGTACAATAGAACATAAAATATTTTGAGATTAATGGACATTTGGTAATGTTACGATTGTGTTTTAAATTTTTTGATAAAATAATATATTAAAATAAAATGTCGGATCGTTAAAACTTTAAACCACCGTGTTTTTTTAGAAAATAGTATTTTATAAGAGAGAGAGTATTTATAAAAAACACACATGAAAGATCACAAAAAATAAATAAAATGTCTTATCTTTTTCCCCAAGAAGAAGCTCTAAAAAAATCAGACTTTTATCTTGATTGTCAAACATTTAATTTTGACAAAATTTGCAATAGAACTATTTTGTATAAAAATCATTTTATTGTGTACAGGTACACCCTATAAATGTTTACTTCTAACTATTTTTAATTGAATTTTTAGTTGTCAACTTTTTTTTTGTTTTTCTATTTTTCTAAACACGGTCTTAACTTTCTAAGAGCCGCATTTTTAAAAGAATAAGTTTTTGTATTTTAAATATTTATAGTTTTGAAAATATCACTTCTATTAATTAAAAGTATATTTTAAATTAATTTATTATCTATTTATAGTACTATTTTTAATAATTAAATTTATTAAATATGATAATAATTTATTTATGAGATAAAAAATTCAGTTGAGTCGGGTCGGGCCGGGCCGGGTCGGGCCAAGTTAATATTTTTTGTGGGTTGGGTCGGGCCGGGCCAACAATGTAATGTGGGCCGAGCCGGACTGGCCCAATACTCATTAGATCGGGCCTTAATCGGGCCGGGTGCGGGCCGGGCCGGGCCCGGCCCATTGACACCCCTAGGTACAACGATCATTACCTTGCAATACAATAATCATTAGATATTTGTAACTACACACATATGTAAATATATTTATATATATGTTTGTATAAATACAAGATAATATATATATAAGAATCTTGCAATCAGACAATGTTATGGAGCTTGAATTTATTGCAATTGTTTCCAGTGTCATCTTCACAATCAAGATGAACTACAAGTTGTGATAACAAGTTCTAAATAATGATCAATGCATAGAAACAGAAACAAGTATGAAAAAATATTGGTGGCTGCAGTTAGATGATAACAATAGCCACACTAATTTCATGCTTAAGGAATATGCAAATTGAACCAAACTAAACCATGCACACCAACTCTTGTGCTTTTTGAGTATGACTTTCTGACAAAACTTAGCTTAACAGCAGAGTTGGACCCCCCCAATCATGAACATGCATGAGTCTGCTCCACACTTTGTAATAAATCATTTACGCTAAATAATATTTTTTATTGGTCATTAGTCATTGTCACCACTTTCAGGTGTCCCATGGATAATATGATGGTTAGTCAATCGAATTAATTAAATAAAGTGCCAATGGATAATAAGAGTGGAGCAGAGGTTCTGAACCTGTAAAATCTTATATCCATCCATTTCATCCAAGAGATCATGGTTGGTGGCACAACAGTTTTCATATAGTTTCGTGATAAAATTTTATATTAAAATAAAATTATATGAGATATATAGTTTAAGGAAAATTTATCATGTTCTTTTAGATACGGTAGCAAAAAGAGAGAACAAAAAAATAACGGAACATCACAAGAAAAAAAAAGGTCTCATCTTTTTTGTCTAAGAATAAATCTTTTGTAAAAGTATTCTTTTTTTAAACTATTGTCAAAGTCCATCGACATTCAATACTCTCTCCCTTTCTGGCGTCACCTGTATTCTGTTCATATCAAAACACAACTAATTAATTAAGGTCCACCTAGTAGGACAAATATATATGACTCTATGCAACAGTGAAAAAACCCCTAATGTTTGAAAATGATCTTAAGGGTATCTCTGCTGGTCCCACCTGTACTCTTTGCTTCCTATTCATCAACTAATTATTTTTCTGCGGAGTTAAAAAACTCTAAATTGAACATGAAAATTTCAAAAATTATTTTCATTTCCGTTCCATGATTACCGACATTTTCTCGAAATTTTCCACGCACGTTGAACTTAATCGCAGCTACTCGTACGTCTACATGATTACACATGTTTTCCGAAAAAATTTCAAACCTGCTAAAATTTTAAACTAATTTTTTGTTTCGAAATAGAATACAATGATAAATCATTCGTAGAAGTTCGAGCTCATCTATTTATTTTTACTTCAGTTCAAACTCGTCGAAGTACTGAACAAATAAACATTTTTTATTCAAGCTATACATACTCATTGCAAGTCAACATATTTGAGCTGAGTACTCCAAGCCACTCACTTATTTTTAAGGTAAAGTTCAAGTCTGAACTCAAATAGACAAGTAATCAAACTCCTATCCATAATCTATATACGAAGCTTGAGCTTGATTTGAATTTGGGTTGAGCTCCATTGTAGCCTATTTAATAATTTATTACTTCTTTGATCTTGTATAACTCAATGATCCCTATCACAAATTTGTTTTTTATACGATTATCTAGAAAAAAATTTCAATTGATATTTCTTCTTTTTGTATAGAGTTGAACATGGTTGGTCAATATTGCGACTGTGCCCGTTTCAATTTACTCTAGTGGGAGCAGTGGCAGTGACATATCTAGAGTATAACTAGTGGCGGTCAAGTGACATCACTAGAATTTAAATTTTTATTATAACTAATTAACAATTTTATTGAAATATTTTATATTAGAATGATTTTTAAAGAAGTGACTCCTTTAAAATTTTAAACTTTGAATTTTAGATCCGTCACCTTGCGGGAGGCTTGTGTTTAACGTTTTGGGTTTATGATTCTCTACTGATGGGTTATAATTGTTAGGAATCATTCATAAAAATTTGGTACATCGGAAGCGACGATTCCTATTGATTGCTTTATAATCTGTCGTAATTGGAATCGAATGACGAAAACTAAAAATCGATCAAATTGGGCTTGAATATACCTGATAGAGATTTATATAATCTCATGTAGAGGAAGGAGATGAGCTTATCAAGATCTTCAAATCATTTAAGTGTCTAGTCTCCAGCAGTATTCACACGAACTTCATCCACAGTAGGTTCTCCCTTTACGTCGACTTCGAGAACTCTTTTCGAACGGAGCTCTATCACCCATGGACGCCTTCTAGAGAGAGAAGGAGGTAGGGAGGAGACTGAAGATGTGGTTTACACCATTGGCTTGATAGAATTTGGCAGAAACTATTAGTATTTATAGAGAATTTTAAATTTTTTATAAAAACCCAAAATCTCTATAAATTATGCTTTGCCCCTGTATTTATAGATAAGTCTTTATGCATGTAACCCACTACACCCAATAGCCTATTTGGTTGAGACCTAATTAAAATAAAGTAATTCTATTTAATTTAATTAAATCTGTTATCCGATAATAGATTAATCGGCCTATCATTCATGAAGGTACAAGTCACATCTCATGATCCCAAATAGCTATGAGGATAATTTTATCTCCGTTGAGCCTTTTTATTATCGTTACCGTATGGATATAAACCCTCGTCCATCGAATGTCTCGGTCGAATAGGAGTACGACATCGACTGTCAAGTCCTTAATGTACCAACTCTATAGAATTGTGTACTTGGAATCAAATCAATTGAAAAACTCAACTTAAAAATTATCCTATCTACCATGGCTAGGAATTTGGAGTACTATCCCATAGGGTACTCACTCTCACTTACCGAAAGTGAACGATCCCTTGTTGTCCGCTCAATTGTCTCCATCCAGTTTTTCTTGTACCTGATTCATCTCTATACTAGACCATTTAAACGTGATCCATAAGTTAATGGTCAAAGTACAAGTTTCATACAATAAGGCATCTTTGGCGAGTTAGGTCAAAGGTCCAACTATGCAATCGTGATGATAGAAAACCCTAATTGACAGTTCAGTAAGATACCATTCAAGGTTTCTAATTCGGTCAGTTCAGTGAACTCATTCAACTAATGAGCACTTGTATGTGTATCTCAGTGTCTCTACACTAATGACCAATGAGATTGGTCATCCTCATCACATGAGAAGACATCATATACACTAGTCTATCTGGATTCTTGATGTCCATCTCAAGTATCCTATGACTAAGAACATTTAGATCAAATACCTCTAGATGATCAATCTCATTATCATGATCTCTTCATGATTTAATTAGCATTGCATTTGATCAAGGACTTCATTACGATATTCACTTTTAATAAGAGTTAGTAATGAAGATTTACCCAGTTAATTGAATGAGATATTTTTAAAAATGTCAAATCATATCATATATGATTAGCTTACAGGGCATATATTTCTATCAATAATTTCATTCCTAGTTTTTCTACTTATGGGTTATAATTTCATCTACACAATTAACAAATCACATACCATAAGTTGTCTAACTTTATCCTACATTTTCATTCATGTAAACACAAAAACACAAATCACAAATCTACTGAATTATGCAATGGATAGCTATTTTTTCAAAAAATATATTATACAATCACTTATCCTCTCCAAAAGAATACTCATCATTTTCTCATCCTCTCGAAAGAAACCCAAGATCGCATGTAATGCTCCAGCATCCCCTAAAAAAGAAAAAAATAGAAAAAAGAAATAGTAGAACATTGTTATGGTCAAACTCACATTATATATGAACATAGCTTATTTCATGTTGAGGTTCACCCATTGAGCTTACTGAACATATAAAAGGCTAAAACAGAGCTGATCACATAAACCCAATCATAGCCGTGCAAACTGGTTCACATTAATCACCTTCTTGTAAAACATTCATGCTTATGTAGCAGGGCCCAACCCACAACCCCTATGGTCATCCTCTTGGAGCCTCCCGTGGCAAAACCCTTCGCGGAACCCTCACCGACATATTCTCCCGATAGCCATCCTTATGGAGCCTCCTGCGAATCCCTCGTTGGCGGAAACTTTCCCTCTCAAAAGCCCCTGCTTCTAGGTGAGCCTTGCCAAAGCCCTCTTGGCCCTGCTGGGTATCGATGCCTCGCCGCTTTGGAACCCTCGCAAAACCTCCTGGCGGTCGTCCTCGCAGAGCCTCTTTGTGAAATTCTTGCCTTAGTTGGTAGAAGCCTTCCTTCTCGAAAGCTCTCTACCTCTAGGAGGAGCCATGTTAGAGCCCTTGCGGTGCTTCCCTGCGGATCCCTCACCTCCCAGCAACCCTGCCACCCAGGTGGATGGAACCCTTACATCCAGCGACCACCCTATCATCTCGGAGGCCATCTTTTCCTTCCACACAAACACCTCACCATCTGGGTGACCCTAGTCTCCCTGGCGGTGTTTGACCCTCGGAGACCCTCTTCCAGTGGAGTTTCCCCTCTCCATCCCCTCCTAGTTGCGTAAGGCAGATTTGTCAACATTGGAGGCTTTTTTGCATCACCATTCCTAGGGCTTCGCTGGCATCGACTTCTTCGATTCAGCAGAGGCAAACCACTTTGTAGGGGTGAATATTGCGTGCAAAGGGTCCTCGTTGCCTTAGCAGGAGGCGATCTTCAGTAGCTTCGGTGGTTCGTGGTGCTCATTGGAGGTGCGTTTTAGCTATTTCAGTGTAGGTGATTTTTCTTCCGGAAGAGTTTGAGGTTTGAGTCTTTTTATCTACTTGTCTTTTGATGTGTGTTTTGATTGAGGAGGGAGGAAGATTCACCTTCACTTCGGCGATCGATCTTAATGTCTATTTAGACATTATGATTTTGTATGTTCGCTAGAGTCGTTGTCATTAGGTTTATTATGTTCCTTTTTATTTTAGTTCTTATCTATTGTCGTGTCTCAGTCGTGTCATCTTTAGGTGTCTCGTTGTCTTTCCTAGTCCTCTCCTTAGCCACTTTGTTATTTGGGAGAACATTAGTTTGGGCATATTTCATACCGATATGGTATGATCATCCAATCTCTTTGCAGATGTCAAACTCCTTGAGAGTTTCAGGACTGTGCTTTTCAACCATTTATGCACCTTGTTGTGTTGGTTGCTCTAATTTAGTGGCTTCTCTCGAGTTGTTTGGTTTAGACCTTGAGCTTTGTTTTACTTTGTCGTCAAATCCTCTTGGGACTTTTATGTTATGTTGCAGTCTTTGTGTCTATTGTGTCAGTTGTAATCCATTTTTAAATATTTAGTAAACTTGTCTGTTCAAAAAAAAAGAGAGAGTAAAACATTCACGCTTATACTTGGTATATTTTTGGATTTTTTACAAACCAAATTGAACTGAGTGGGCTCTCAACCCAAAGGTTCAGGTTGTTGGTTTGGTTCGATAAAAGATAAAAAAATACTTAAATATTTTATGTGATCAATTATATATGCATTTATTTTTAGTTTGATAACATAGTAATAATTTTATTATTTTTAATTTAAAATGAGCTAGCTGATGTCTCTAATAAATTAACTAAATAAAATAAATAGCTTAAAATGAGAAAAAATCAAACCGAGCCATCCAATGCACGTCCCCAAGTGTCACTAGCTTGTAAAATTGAGACTATGGAAATGATTAAGAATATAAATGCCGCTTCAAAGAAGAATTAAATAAAAGAATAATAAATTCGTAGACCATTTTTTCCACAAATTTCTCCTTGCTAGGGTTATCGTTCTTACCATATTTTACCTTGTATAAGGAGCACATGAAAAAATTAATGGTCACACCCCTGAGAAAATGCATTCAAAATCTTCAAAACATACGAGTTAGAGCGACATGCACATAACAATGATAGACCCAATTCATACTTAGTTCTTCAACTGAGAGTTTGGGTCACCTCAAGAGGGTGGTGGAGGGAGCACCCTCCACCATCTAAAAAAAAGTGGAACCCACTATGTTTAAATGGTGATTTGACTTGAGATGATCATGTATATCTAATGTCAACTTAGAGGTTTGAATAATGAACTATATGCATCAATTTTGCTCGCTAACATAACCTTCTCATATTTCAAATGCCCTTTTGTTACATAATTCTTTTCCATGTCGGTGTTGATTTGATGATCTCCTAATGTGATGTGCCTCACGTCAAATTCTATCTCTTCTTCTATGATCAATCTCTCCATCTATTCTTCTACCATAGTCTCTTTTAATTTCAACCCATGTCACATCTTTACCACATTCAACATTTTGTATGAAATTGTGAAGTGCACAAGTTGCTGTAATAATCTTTCTTTGAACTTCAATGGGATACTCTAATAGACTTAAGAATATTCGAAAATATTTTTTCAGAACATAGAACATTCGCTCTATCATATTTTTAAGAGAAGCATGTTGAAAATTATAAAATTCTTTATAATCTCTTGGAGCTGAATGGCTCGGATCAAACTCTTTTAGATGGTATCTCACTCCTTTATATGGTGCAAGAAAATTTGGCGTGTTTGCATATCTAGAATCTACGAGATAATATTATCCTGATTAATAAAGTACATGTTATGATGTATTAAATAAAAAGAAATACACATATATTACCTTCAAGTATATAGAATCTCGAATTTAATGCATTTTCAAGAACTATGGCATCAACAGTTGATCCTTCATATTCAACATGAACATAAAAAAAGTCATCTCAAATAAACATGTGACAATAATATTTTGCAATACATGTTCCTTTCTATTGTGATCAATAGCTCCTATATAATCTTAAAAAATATTATGAAAAATAATCATATCAAAATAAGTAATTTCATAATAGCATATATATTACCTTGAAAAATCTGCAGTGTTGCCTATCAACAATGTACTACGGAGTTTTTGGCAAAGGCAAAGAAATAAGTTCTGGTGTTAATAGTTGAAGAACTTCAACAACTTGATTCAATCACTGACTGATAGTTTCTAGTGAATGTTGAAATCTTTCTTGAGTACATCGATTGCTTACAACATTTGCAAATATGTATAATGTAGTTAACATCATGTTTTCCATATCTACTCATTAGGACTATAAACAGGTCAGATTCGGTAGCGAAATCACTTAATCTGATTCCGATTTCGATAAGGGTTAAGTGGTTTCGATTCTAATTTCGATAATTTTGGAATCACTATGTTCCGATTTCAATCCGATTCCAATTTCGTTATCGGATTTAGAACTGAATCCGATAATTTTTGAAATACATATTAAATATATTTTTTTTGAAAAATTGAGTTAATAATTCACATATAATTACTAAACTTTGATATAATCTCTTTAAATCTTTATTTTTATCATATTATTATTTTATATATTGTATATTATAATTTATTTAACTTATTTTATTTAGTTTTATTTATATACACTTATTTTTTATCGAAATCGGATTAACGGAAATGGAATCAACTGATTCTGATTCTGATAAGTTATCGGAACATTCGATTTCGATTCTGATAGCTTACAGGATACAAAAACGTGTTCCAAACTCGTTAACTTTTATCAAAATCAAATCAGAATATCAGAATATTAGATTTCGTTTACACCTTTACTACTCATACACTTTCTTTTACTATATTTGAAGTCTTGATTTGATTACATAAAGTAAAAAATACAGTTTTGTTCATTGTACAAATCTCACGAAATCATGTAAGAACTCTTGAGCATAATTATAGTGTATATTCTTTGCCAATGAGTAAAGAATCTTGTACTTATTTTCTTTTCAATGTAGAAGATTGATATGTACAATTGTAATCATAGTAAGGAAAAATGTACATCGATGCTTCATACATATTTCTTCTTTGTGATTCATGTCAACGCCCATATTTTCATTATTCTCAAATTTTTTCATAAAATTGTAAGAAATATATCAATTACAAATGACATAAAATATAAAGTATATTTAATAATTTTGAGTTCTACATATCGAAGGAAGAACAACATAATTACTATTATATATCTTGAATACGCCTAGCTGTTTGAACGTGTAAATGTCTAGAAGGTAATTATATATAAAGTAAAATTGCTGAATATAAAATGAGTTGCTTAGACCATTTAATGTTGTTGAGGAAGGTTCCTTCTTTCGGGTCCATCATTTCGTTTCTTCTTACCCTTCGTAAGTAAGAAAATAAATTATAGGGTAGACTTGCCTAGAATGGCATACCCATGTATTGCCACGTGGATACCACCCTCGTTCCTCATCTGCGTATAAATAGCAGTAGTACCCACAGGCATCCCGTATCCAAACCAGCACCCCAGCTCTTTGTGCGAGTGTGTGTGTGTGTGTGAGAGAGAGAGAGAGAGAGAGAGAGAGAGAGAGAGAGAGAGAGAGAGAGAGAGAGATAGATGGAGGGTATGAGGGATCTAGAATAAGTGGGAGGGGAAGAGAGAGGGTGATCTAACATAAGCAGCGGGAAGAGATGAGAGAGAGAGAGGAGATGGAGAGTAGGAGGGATCTAGAATAAGGGGTAGGGGGGAGAAGGAGAGAGAGGGGGATGTGACACAAGCAGCGGGAAGAGATACATGAGAGAGGGAGGAGAGAATCTTTGTATTCATCATCTTCACATCTTGCTACATATTTATCCGTTTAACAAGACTATGCGTATTCTATATTTTTGTTCTTGATACCAGGTGGTAATCATCACTATCTCTACGAGGCAACCGGTGACAAGTTATCGATATGCCCAACAAGGTTAATTGG
The DNA here is from genome assembly GCA_036172225.1 of Cryptocoryne crispatula var. balansae. Lineage (NCBI taxonomy): Eukaryota > Viridiplantae > Streptophyta > Magnoliopsida > Alismatales > Araceae > Cryptocoryne > Cryptocoryne crispatula. The sequence continues at coordinate 3,239,225 of CM069923.1, forward strand.
AACTCCAGATTCTTCTCTTTCTATACTATTATCATCCATGACGTTCTATATTGCAGATGCCGAAGGGGATGGCGGAGATTGAGAGCACCCAAGGAAAAGTTTTCTTAATTCCTGGCCTGTTCATGGGTACGATACATTATACATATAAATATGCTTATATATATGACGTTAAATTTGCCTCCGCAAAAGTGATCAAACTAATGATTAGTTTAACACTATCTTCTGAACAGTATCAGATTTGAAGTCTTGATCGTATGTTAATAATTGGTAGGAGAGATCAGTCAGTGAAGAGATATGCAAGTGTGCCTCTATCCTGTAGAAGAACTCGTCGCCAACTTTCGCATTGGGGAACTTTTCCCATGTCTATATACTTCGTGGCAGGACACACTACCTTTTCCTTCCATAAGATAGATGTCGTTGAAGAGGCATCCACTTATATATATATATGTGGCTTGGTCTCTCTCTCTCTCATCTTCACCACTGTTTGAAGAAGAATATATATATATATATGATTAGTTTAGGATAGTTTAATTTATATATAACCTGTGTGAAGTATGTACCAAGGAGAATTTACCCAAGTAGAAGTTGGAGACGGTTCTTCTACAGGAAAGATTTCGTATTTGCAGCTGAGCACTTCACTGATGATCTTCTGCAAACTGCTAGCATTGGTTGAAGTTGTCATTCAAATGAGTTAGGAACATATTTCTTTGATATATGTTATCAAATATATATATATGTGCTTAAATATATAGCGATATTAAATTTGCCCCCACAAAATGACCAAAATAGTGTGATTAGTTTAACAAGATCAGAATTGGAGGCATGGTCGTATGCTGATGATTGGTAGAGGAGAGATCAGTTAGTGAAGTGATATGCAGATGTGCCTCTATCCTGTAGAAGAACTCGTCGCCAACTTTCACATTGGGGAACTTCTCCCATGTCTATATACTTTGTTGCAGGACACACTACTTTCCCCTTCCATAAGATATATAGATATTGTTGAGGAGTCATGCACCTATATATATATATATATACCCACACACACACACCTGTGTGAAGTATGTATACCAAGGGGTCGAATTTACCCAAGTAGAAGTTGGAGACGATTCTTCCACAGGAAAGATCTCATATTTGCAGCTAAGCGCTTATGATCTCCTGCAAGCTATTTGCATTGGCTGAAAGTCATCATTCAATGGAATTAGAAACATATTTCTTGGATATATGTATTCAGCATGATTAAAGAATAACTACATGTTTTAGAGATTGTTGTGATAGGAGATTAGAAGCACATTTCTCTCTGCGCTGTATATCTTGAGCGTGTTCACCAAAATAATTAATATACTCTTTGATAATAAGATGACCTAGTATGTATATGTGTTTAGAAAATTTCAATTCTTGTCATTCTCTAATTAATTATTCTTCGTGGTGTTTGAATACTGTTGTACGTGCAGGAATCATTCTATATATTGCCATATGGACTATATATTGTGTCACTGATTAACAAAGTTGTCATTAGACATTTAGTTAGTGATATATAATGATCACATATTTGGTTAGAGTATAAAAATAATATTATGTTGTCATCAATATATAGGATAACTCTCTAGAATCACATATATGTTGTCATCCATCCTATGTTTCTGTTTCTAATCCGGCAACCCCAACAACTAATTACTATTACATAAGACAAGTTAAACCTTGTACATATGTAGGGGTGCAAACAAATTAATAGACTCGATTTAAGAATGAATCGAGTTTGAAGAAACTTTTACTCAACTTAAGAAACTCATGAGTAACTTAATTAGACAACTACTTAACTACTTGATCAAAAGTTCATTTAAAAAAATATGAATACCGGAAGTTATATAATATCACTTAAATATTTGAAATAATCTGAAATAAATTTTAATCTAAGTTTGAACTTAGATCAAAATTTACAAATGAGGTCGTTTGAGTTCTTTAAATAAGTTTCGATCGAATTTGAATTTTATTGCTTTTGAGATCTAGTTTTAACAAAACTCGATCGAGTCAAATTGTTTCAAAGTTCCAAGTTGACTAGATTAGGCAGTAAATCTAGGTTTGAACAAAAGTGAGTTTGCTTGTACTGAGAATAAACATGCTAAGCATGAATTACAAAAGTGACTCAATTCAACTCTACTCATTTGACGTTTATTGTCTATCTTTCTTGACTGACTTAGAAAAAAAAAATATTTTGATTAAAAACTCAAGGCTCCACAAATAAAGGTCAATAATGCACAACTTAAAATAAATAAAATATTTATGGATTATGTATTTCTCGTAGCTCATATTGGAACTAATATAAAAGGAAAGGTAAATAACTAAGTTTTAGGTATTTTCTTTATATCAAGTGTCGTATATTCATGAAAATTATTGGGTGTATGGTTGGTGACGAATAAAGTTTTTATAAAAAAGTATATTAAAAAATAAAAATAATAGTTAAAATTTAAAAATATTAAAAAGTATAATTCATATTTAAAATTTTAAAATATAAATAATATTAAGGAAAATAAATAATATTAAATTTTATAAATAATATTAAAAATTTAAAAATATGAATAATTATATAAAAATAAAAAAGCCGAGAATCTCAAAAATTTACTTTGTCTTATGCTGCGAGCCTTTTAATAATATATTTTTAAAATCTAATGATCAAAGTATTACTTTCAAAAGTTATCTCTTTTTTCTCTCTCCGCATTCTCTTTTTTGTTTACTCTGCCAATAAAAATTGAAAAATACATGTTTTCGGCGGCATGCGGCGGCGGCATCTAGAGGGAGGCGACAACCTCTGCGATGAGGTGGTGTTGTCCAAAGGTGACTAACTATGCATTAAACAAAACTCATTAGTTTCAGCAACCATCACTAATGTTCCTTTTTAAAGTTACTAGTACTTCCCCATGTCGATATTTCAGCAATTTGCTTTTCCTTTCTTGACGGCTCTCATCATCATAAATTTAAAATTTTAGCAACAGATTAAAATAGCTACCACTCATGCCTCTTCATTTACGACGGCTTATGTTGATCGAGCTCTTGCTATTAAAATTATTGGAGGTGGATGAACTAAGCCGTCGCTAAAAGTCATCTCTAATGTCATATCTAATGACGACTGGAAGGTGCAGTCGCCGAAGATCTATATTGTTGTGACGACCCCGACTAATACATATTATTGGTGTCACCAATACCCCACGGTGAATTCTTTTTTTTTGTAGTAATATTTATGAAAAGAATCTCTATTTAGATAGTTTTTTTGTTCGATTATTTTTCAGTATTTGCAAAAGCGTTTGATGAATATTATTTTAGTTTTTATCCGCAGTGCCAATGTACTTTCTGATAATACAGTTCTTATATATATCCACCGAAATTTTTTTTTTTTTCCAAAAATGATGGTTGACATTCATTTTCAACGGATGCCAAGGTCGATTTGTAGATGTTGACGTCCCCAATTCCTAGTTCAGAAAAACTAATGGGGTGTTTGGTTGCATGATAATTTTTTGTACACTTTCATGATAAAAAATTGTATTAAAATAAAAAGTGAACCAACTCATGACATAAAATTATCATGTTTGGAGGGATGTGATTACAAAAAAAAGTAACCACCGCACATGACCAAATAAAGTGGGGGACCACAAGAAAAAAGAAAGAGGTGGGACCCTCTTTTTTTGTTTAAGAAGAAAATCACTTTCAAAACATAAAATTGTCATGGTTGTCAAACACCTCTTTTAACAAGTTTTCTTACAATTTTTAAAAATTAAAATAAAAACTTCAATTATCACGCAACCAAACACCCCATAAGTCTGTTTACCTTTTTATTTCAAGAAAATATCATGCAACAAAAGACCCCGTGCACGACAAATTAAGCTTCTACATACACTACATGTTATGCTTGAACTATTTTACTACAGAAAGAAAAAAAAATTTAAAACTGACAAATAAAATGATTCTGTGGCAAGCTTGAAAAAAATTATCTACTTTTATTACTAAATACGCGCCTAGCCATTTGAACGCACAAAAGTCCTTTTCTCGGTATATATCATTTTGTCTCTTCTTACCCATGATAAGTAAAAAAAATAAATTATACAGTATATATACTTGCCTAGAATGGCATACCCATGTATTTTTTTTTGAAGCACAAGGTAAGATTCAATTAAAAGAAGAGTTCAGCACATAGCTGATCCCTCACGCAGGGGGGGAGGAACAGAGGGGATGGGGTAGGGGGAGGGATATTCCAGGCCCCCTCCAGCCAAAAGATGGGCCACCTGCTTACAAGTTCTGGGAACAAAAGTCAGTTGCAGCTTGTTTGAGGAAATGAGGTCCCTGCATTCCAGGATAACCTGTTGGGCACGCCATAGCAAGGGGCCAGTACCCGATATATAGCTTCAATTACACCTTTAGCATCACTTTCGATGATGGCTTCGAGAGCAGCCTGGATGGCCCAGGTGCAAGCGTCCCGGATGGCTAGGGCTTCCAGAAGCTGGAGATTGTCCAGGATGGATTGGGTGACCACCCTCCAGTGGATGAGAAGACCAGCTTCATCTCGAACCACCAGACTGAGAGAGTTCCTCGGCCGCATTGGGTGCCACAATCAACGTTAATTCTCGCAACTGACCCAGCAGGTGGGGCTCCAATTGGTAGGGTAGCTGCAGGTTTTGTTGACAGTCCTCTGGCCAATGTAGAAACTGACTTCCGGAGTGGCCCTCCTGAGAATGGCCAAGGGATGGTGCTATCGGCTTCTGAAAATGGTTTCACACCTACCTTTCCAGATGTTCCACAAGATGGAGACGGCCAAAGTGTCTAGCTCAGAGAGTTCAGGAGGTTTCTGTTTGATCCAGCACAGCCAAGTAAAGATTGCTTCATGTAGATATTTTTCTTCCCAATTATCTGCATATAAATAGAGTGGTACCCACGGGCACCCCATATCCAACCAGTTCCCCATGAATCCCTGAGATCAGAGAGAGAGAGAGAGAGAGAATAAGGGGAGTGGAGAGAGAATCGTTGTATTTATTAGTTTCACATCTTGTTATATATTTGTCCATTTAAAAAGACTGTGTATACTTGTATTTTTGTTCTTGATACCGGGTTATAATCAGTATTTCGAAGAGCAACCGGTGACAAGAGATCTTCCCTAAAAAGATAAACTGCAGCTCCAGATTCTAATCTCATTCTATACTATCGTCATCCATGATGTTATACATTGCGGATGCCGAAGGGGAATGCGGAGAAGAGAGCAGCAAAGAAAGACTTTCTTAATTCCCAACAGGCTTGCTGATGGGTACAGTACATTATATATATGCCTATATAAGATGTTTTCCTACACAGAAATTGATTAAAATAGTGATTAATTTAACACCATCTTCTGAACAAGATCAGATTTGAAGTCTTGATCGTATCTGATGATTGGTAGAGGAGAGATCAGTTAGTGAAGAGACATGCAGGTGTGTCTCTATCCTGTACATACTTTCACATTGGGGAACTTCTTCCATTGTGTATATGCTTTGTTGCAGGACACAATACTTTTCCCTTCCATGCATAAGATAGATATTGTAGAATAGACAATATGTGGCTGGTCTCTCTCTCATCTTCAGCCACATAGATATAAATGCCTGCAAGATGCATGGTTCGAGGAGGGAGACATACATATATATTTATATGTAGCATGTAGATATTTTAACACTCTTTTGAAGAAGAATATATATATATATACACTACAGGAAATAAGGTCATTAGCGACGGCTTATCGCCGTCGCTAAAAATACAAAAGCCGTCGCCATAAGGCAATAGCGACGGCTTTTTCGTCGTCGCAATCCTGTCGCAAATAAGCCCGTCGCCAATTTTAATTGCAACGGCTAATGATAAGCCGTCGCTTTTAGTATTATTTGCGACGACTAACGCCGTCGCAATTAAGTTATCAGAGACGGCTTAAACCGTTCCTCATAAAGTTTTTAGCGACGGCACTAAGCCGTCGCAAATAAATTTAAACCCGTAATAGACATTAGCGACGGCTTAGAGCCGTCGCTAATACCCAATTTACAGCCCCGGCGACACCCGCGGGGGTGCATTTTCTGGTTTTGCGACGGCTTAGAGCCGTCGCTAATACCCAATTTACAGCCCCGGCGACACCCGCGGGGGTGCATTTTCTGGTTTTGCGACGGCTTAGAGCCGTCGCTAATACCCCCGCGGGGGTGCATTTTCTGGTTTTGCGACGGCTTAGGGCCGTCGCGAATACCCCCGCGGGGTGCATTTTCTGGTTTTGCGACGGCTAAGGAAGCCGTCGCTAATACCCAATTTACAGCCCCGGCAACCCCGCCGGGGTGCATTTTCTGGTTTTGGGACGGCTTTGAGCCGTCCCTATTACATTAATAGCCGTCGCTTAAAAGAACTTTAAGGACGACTGAGAGGAGCCGTCGCAAATAACATACAGTTTTTTTTAAAAAAAAATTTCCTACGATCAATTGTATTCTCGTAGCAAGACCTACATACACAAATAATTTGTCGGTTTGCCCGATCGAAGCCATTAACATTCATTCATACATAATAAACACTGTCATTCTTTAATAAGAAAAGTTCATATTTATAAAACGTATCATTACACAACAACTATCTCAAATACAAAGAAATAATAAAATAGAGAGTAAACTCTCTCACTCATCCTCCCCAAAAGAACGCTCATCGTCTTCTCGCGTCCTCGTCATCGTCCTCCTCCTCCTCGTCCCCCGTGCGCCTCTATAGCCTTGGGTTGGCCTCGAACTAGACGGATGCAGGTGGGAGCCTCGTTTAATTGGGCTAACATTTCTTGTGTTAGCCGTGTCATCGACTATTGAAACTGTTGACGTTGGGCGTCCAGTTGTTGTTGGAGCGAGTCGATCATCGAGTTTTGTTTCTCGATTTGTGTAGCTTGAGCATCGACTTTGTCCACCAACTCCTGGTAGCCCGGACCCGCGAGAGGTACTCGCACCTCCACCGCATACACCATACCGGGTGTTGCGGGTCCGTCCTCTCCCCCACATCGGATCCGTCCCGGCCGTCTCTGCCGAACACGGTGATAAATGCATCCTCGGTAGAGAATGGCTGCTCGGAATTCCGAGCATCCGATTCCTCCGGCGGGGGGCATTCATCAATCGGCGCATCTCATCCTATATAATGTAAATATAAAGTCAGTTGTTATATGAAATAAAAATTGTCTAATGTTGATACAAACAAACATATTGCGTACCATAACTTGACGACTTTCCTCGTTGCACCATACGAGGGATCCATCCTCTGCCTCTTTCGTTTGGGTCATCTCGAAGACCTTTGGACGGGTAGGACGACGCCCTTCTTTGTTTGTCTGTTAAGAGAAAACATTATGAACACATTAGTACTATTATCGAGATATACAATAGTGAATAATAAAAAAAATTATAAACTTACAAAATCAATCTGCAGCTGATGAATGTTGGTTCTACCTCGCCTATAAGGCATGCTCAAATTAGCCCTGTTTGTTTTATTCCTTTGGCTAAGTGCCTACAAACAAGTTCATAACACATTAGTTTTGTTAAGACAAGCTAATAAAATGAGTTATCAAATGTGGATTACTTTTAAATTAAATAAATTATTTACCTTATTGTCGTCCCTCTGCCATATCTCACACATATGACGCCACTGGTCCGGATCGCATTGTGGAGGCACAACGACAAGTGCCTCCTCCAGTGAGCGTCCTGTAAAATACTGTACGCCAAAATTGTATTATTTACAGTACATAATCGTTTACTAAAAAAATAAATATGAAATTTTTACCATCTTCTTAAGATGACCCCTTTGTTTTCTTTGCATCTCTCCCATATGCCTTAAAATTTCCGCATCTATGGATGGAGACCGCTCAAATGTAAAATGTTGCTACAGGAAAAATACATAGATTAGTAATTTTAAAGTGAAAAAAAACAAATAAGCTCAAGTACTTTTATTTACCTCGAGGTCTCTAAATATCGCCTCCTTCTTGTCATCCGGAAGGGTCATGTAATCCTGTTGCCATAAGTTACAATGTACCCCGTTGCAAACTCCAAGATATGAGGTGAACTCCTGGCCATTCGGGCCTACACCCGATCCTCCAATGACCCGGACGTTCAATGTCTCCCCAGGCGCTAATGTCCGCACATTATACGCCTTTGCAGGACCTCTCCCACGTCTAGCAACTGTAGCTGCATGCCAAAAATTTTAACACATTTAAAAATTGATATTTATAAATCTACAAAATATAAAAAATTGATATTTACCGGAGGCGGAAGAAGATGGACGATGCAGTAGGGGGTCGCCGTAGTAGGGCGAGTGTCAACCGCCCGGGATGGTCCACCTGATGGCATCGCATCCTGGGTAGGCTGAGATGGACCCTGAGAACCACCGGCCTGATCGGTGGATCCACCGGCTGTCCCACTCCTCGATGTACGTCGACTCTTGCTAAATTTCTTCATCTGCAATATAATCTTTAAAATTGCAATCCGGCCTCGGTGTGGTGTGTTATGCATTTTTCCAAGCTAACCGGCCGGTTTGCCCGATCCAAGCCGGAATCCGGCTTCGATCGGGCAAACCGGCCTCGGGGTGGGGTGTTATGCATTTTTCCAAGCTAACCGGCCGGTTTGCCCGATCCAAGCCGGAATCCGGCTTCGATCGGGCAAACCGGCCTCGGGGTGGGGTGTTATGCATTTTTCCAAGCTAACCGGCCGGTTTGCCCGATCCAAGCCGGAATCCGGCTTCGATCGGGCAAAACGGCCTCGGGGTGGTGTGTTATGCATTTTTCCAAGCTAACCGGCCGGTTTGCCCGATCCAAGCCGGAATCCGGCTTCGATCGGGCAAACCGGCCTCGGGGTGGGGTGTTATGCATTTGTCCAAGCTAACCGGCCGGTTTGCCCGATCCAAGCCGGAATCCGGCTTCGATCGGGCAAACCGGCCTCGGGGTGGGGTGTTATGCATTTTTCCAAGCTAACCGGCCGGTTTGCCCGATCCAAGCCGGAATCCGGCTTCGATCGGGCAATCCAGCCTCGGGGTGGGGTGTTATGCATTTTTCCAAGCTAACCGGCCGGTTTGCCCGATCCAAGACGGAATCCGGCTTCGATCGGGCAAACCGGCCTCGGGGTGGGGTGTTATGCATTTTTACAAGCTAACCGGCCGGTTTGCCCGATCCAAGTCGGAATCCGGCTTCGATCGGGCAAACCGGCCTCGGGGTGGGGTATTATGCATTTTTCCAAGCTAACCGGCCGGTTTGCCCGATCCAAGCCGGAATCCGGCTTCGATCGGGCAAACCGGCCTCAGGGTGGGGTGTTATGCATTTTTCCAAGCTAACCGGCCGGTTTGCCCGATCCAAGCCGGAATCCGGCTTCGATCGGGCAAACCGGCCTCGGGGTGGGGTGTTATGCATTTTTCCAAGCTAACCGGCCGGTTTGCCGATCCTAGCCGGACTCCGGCTCCGATCGGGCAAACCGGCCTCGGGGTGGGGTGTTATGCATTTTTCCAAGCTAACCGGCCGGTTTGCCCGATCCAAGCCGGAATCCGGCTTCGATCGGGCAATCCGGCCTCGGGGTGGGGTGTTATGCATTTTTCCAAGCTAACCGGCCGGTTTGCCCGATCCAAGCCGGAATCCGGCTTCGATCGGGCAAACCGGCCTGGGGGTGGGGTGTTATGCATTTTTCCAAGCTAACCGGCCGGTTTGCCCGATCCAAGCCGGAATCCGGCTTCGATCGGGCAAACCGGCCTCGGGGTGGTGTGTTATGCTATTTTTCCAAGCTAACCGGCCGGTTTGCCCGATCCAAGCCGGAATCCGGCTTCGATCGGGCAAACCGGCCTCGGGGTGGGGTGGTATGCATTTTTCCACGCTTACCGGCCGGTTTGCCCGATCCAAGCCGGAATCGAGCTTCGATCGGGCAAACCGGCCTCGGGGTGGGGTGTTATGCATTTTTCCAAGCTAACCGGCCGGTTTGCCCGATCCAAGCCGGAATCCGGCTTCGATCGGGCAAACCGGCCTCGGGGTGGGGTGTTTGTACTTTTCGGACAATCACATTTCCACTTCTATCTGATAGGTTGTTTGTAGTTGTACATCTTCATCGGCTACACCAAATGCGACGGGTTACGCTCACAAGTTCATCTTGATATGGTTCTACTTCATCATCGCTTCCTTCCGATAAGTTGTAGTAGTTACGTGGAAGTGACTTCACTGGTATCATCCATCCCTTACTCATATTGTCTTCCACATAAAAAACTTGTTCGACTTGATTTGCAAGTGCAAACGGTTCATCTATCCCTAATTGCCTTTGTGTATTCAATGAAATAAATCCATACTCATTAATATTAAATCCTCTCGTCCTTATTGTACACATCCCACCATTGACATTCAAACAATACTAAACGACTATTCCTATCAAACGATACCTCTACTATATCTAGAATTCGTCCATAATATCCATCACAACCAGATGGAAGTTCAGCAGTTACAATGACCCCACATAGTTGAGTGGCCTTGGTTGAATCCGAATTCATTGTCCGAAATCTAAACCCATTGCAAATATACCCGGATAATGAAGAAGCAAAACGGGATGGACCAAGTGATAAAATCTCTAGATCCTTACTGTATCTAGAAGACCCTGTGTTCCTTAATTCTGTAACGTGTGCTCTAAACCAAACCGAAAAACTACACTCATTCCTACCTCCGTTAATAAGAGCATCATTATATTTTTGACGAAAATCCTCGATATCTTCAATTTGATTTAACACATATGAGTGGATTAAAGCTTGTTCTCTTTCCGTCAACATTCTAGGTACATGAGTGCATCTCAACGGACGTCCAACTGCCTTAAACATTGAACCCTGCTCACGATCATCGTCATAGGGACCACCATCGTAGTTCCGATCTCGCTCATCTTCATTTTCATGTCGCATGTACAAAGAAATAAACTGCGTGCACTCCTCTACCAAATAGCCCTGGGCAATGGAACCTTCAACTCTCGCCGAATGTTGCGTTTTTCTGATGCAAAATCCGGATAAAGTTCATTCACTCTTTTCCAAGCGGGGGAATCTGCTGGATGACGCATTTCACCTCTCGATATATACGAACGTTGCTCACTATGCCATGACATCCACCTAGCAGTGTTTGTTGATATAAACAAACGCTGCAACCTATCTTTTAAAGGGAAGTAGTGTAATATCTTCCATGCCACCTTCTTACTCTTATGTTGTTGATCATCTTTGTATCTGGGAGACTCACAATGTGGACAACTAATTCTATGTGCATTCTCTTTCCAAAAGAGAACACAATCGTTCTTACATGCATCTATCTTTTCATAACTAAGTCCTAAGTCCTTAACAATCTTCTTAAGTTCATACCAAGTGTTAGGAACACTTGCATCCTTCGGTAATACATCCTTAAATAAAGACAATATACTACTCATGGATTTTCCTGTGAAACCATTTACTTGTCTTCAATCGAATCAACTTTAAAATAAATTTTAACTTAGATATTTCGTGCATCCTTCATATAGTGGTGTTTCGCATCTCTTAATAGCAAGAAATGCTTGTGTGTTTCTATACTTGGTTCACCTTCATGATGAATAGATGGTCCTTGAATATTTTGAATGTCTTCAAGCATTTCTATTACATCGTCATTTAAATTCTCATGTTGTGCTTCATCTAATCGAACTTCATTATCGATACTTAAACTAGGTTCAATTTCTCCGTGACTTATCCACGTTCGATAATTGGACCATATGCCATCACATATTAGATGTTCTTTAACTACATCTCTTTTTAAAGTAAATGTGTTACAACACCGTCTACATGGACATTGAATCAAAGTTTTGTCTAATCCATGTCTAAATCGAGTCCTACATTCATCGTAAGCATAATCTAAAAATTCTTCTACTCCTTGAAGATACTTAGGACTTAATCTGTTAGGAATATCTATCCAAGACTTATCTAAGCTCATCGTCATGTGTTAATATAAATAAAGATATATATGCACAAAAATAAACAATGAGATAAGAAAGTCTTGAAACAAAATAAACACAAACCAAACCACCTCCAAGAGAAGAAAGTCTCGAACGAGAATGTCGTTTGAAACTACCTGAAATAAGAATTAAAGCCGGCATAAGATAAACATATTAATGACATTGAGTTTCATTAAAAAATTCTTATAAATTTTTTATCTTCTACTCTTGTTAAAGAAAAATCCAACTACGTAATAATATGTAACATAATATGTATTTATAATAATATATATTTATAATTGATGTAATATATATATATTTAAATGTAACATAATATGTAAATAAAGTGGGTCAAATTTTGACAAATTGGGTCAACTAGTTTACCGGTTCGGTTCGGTTTGGGGAGGTGCCGAACCGAACTAAATTGATAAAAAGTTATCGGTTCGATTTGGTTCAAAAAACCAAATAGATAACTTATCAAACCGAATCAAACTATATACATATTATTTTTCTTAATAATAATGTAATGTTTTAAACAATTCGATCCAAGCGATTCGGTCCGGTTTCATTCGATTTGTGAGCCTTCCGAATCGATGAAATCGAAACAGGGGTTCACACCGAGCCGAAGAAGCCGGATCGTTTAGCTATACGAGTGATCTTTTTGATTCATGCTGACGTATAATTTAAAGAAATCATCATAATCTAATTATAAAAGACTTAATACACTACAATACGGCTATTTTTCTAAACAATTTATTACACTAAAATGCTTTCTACTTAATTTGGCATATATCATGATTTCCTAAAAAAATTACATGGTCTCAAAACACACGAGTGCTAGATGATTGACCACACAACTAACCCTAGCCGATATGAAATGAAAGATTTATCAATAAACATCCACTTTTCATAAGACTTTAAAAAAAATTCAAATAGAAACTAATGAATAAAATAATTTCACTTAAAATATACCTTGGAGGATAATGCCCGGACGGATGTAGCGAGGGGAGGGCACCGGCACGCTGGCGGCGGCGCAACAAGGCGGCGGCGCCGGCGCAAGGAGGCAGAAGCCGCGGCGGCGCAAGGAGGCAGCGCGGCGGCGGCGGCGGCGGCGGCAGCGCGGCGGCGGCGGCGCGGCAGCGCAGCGGCGGCGGCGCGGCAGCGCAGCGGCGGCGGCGGCTGCGGCGGCAGCGCGTCGAGAGCAAGCGGGGGGGGGAAGAGGGAAGGTGCCGACGGGGTTTTGTAAACCCTTAATGTATTGGCGACGGCTGAAGCCGTCGCATTTGGTACGTTTAAGTACAACAGCGACGGCTCAGGCCGTCGCAAAAATTAGTCGACCGTTGAACGGGCGAAAAATTTTATTGCGACGGCTCCGAGCCGTCGCTATTAACTATGTTGGCGACGGCTATCGGTAGCCGTCGCCATTAACCCGGACCGATGGGTGTTCCGGGTGCATTTTCTGGTTTAGCGACGGCTTAGGCCGTCTCTAATAAGCGATATTGCGACGGTCTCATAGAGCCGTCGCTTATATCTTTGTATTTGTCGACGGCTTTAATATGGACGGCTTAAGCCGTCGCAATTAACTCTTATAGAGACGGCTTAATAAAGCCGTCGCCATTAAACCGTCCTTAATAACTTTATTTCTTGTAGTGATATATACTTTAAGACTAAGTATAGTCTATATATAACCTGTGAAATATGTTGCAAGGGAAATTTACCCAAGTAGAAGTTGAAGACTATTCTTCTACAAGAAAGATCTCATATTTGCAGCTGAGCGCTTCATTGATGATCTTCTACAAACTGCTAGCATGGACTGAAAGTTGTCATTCAAAGGAATTAGAAGCATATTTCTTGTATATATGTATTCAATGAAATTAAGGAATAATTATACTTTTGAGATTGCTGTGTGAGGAGATTACCTAGGATTTGGCAACGTTTTTCTCTTCGTTATATATCTTGGGTGTAGTTCTCCGAAATAATTATCTGATAATAAGATGATCGATTATGTGTATGTATTTTGAAAATTTCAGTTGCTCATCATTCTCTGATAAATTATTCTTCATGGTGTTCGAATACTGTGTTGTGCATGCAAGAATCATACTTTGTAAATAATACATGGTATACTATTATATATCTTGAATACGCCTAGCTGTTTGAACGTGTAAATGTCTAGAAGGTTATTATATATAAAGTAAAATTGCTGAATATAAAATGAGTTGCTTAGACCATTTAATGTTGTTGAGGAAAGTTCCTTCTTTCGGGTCCATCATTTCGTTTCTTCTTACCCTTCATAAGTAAGAAAATAAATTATAGGGTAGACATACCTAGAAGGGCATACCCATGTATTGCCACGTGGATACCACCCTCGTTCCTCATCTGCGTATAAATAGCAGTACGTAGTACCCACAGGCATCCCGCATCCAACCAGCTCCCCATGAGAGAGAGAGAGAGAGAGAGAGAGAGAGAGAGAGAGAGAGAGAGAGATGGAGGATCTACTATAAGGTATCCTCCGTATCTAAAAAGTTGTCTTAAAAGAAAATGCAAGTTATCCATTGACATAAAATTGTCTAAGTTTGGGAAGATGTGATAACAAAAGAGATTAACAGTTGTATATGATCAAAAGAGGTGGCGACCACAAGATAAAAATAGGTTCTCTTCTTTTATTTTGTTAAAGAAAGAATTCTTCTTAAAAACATAAATTTTAGTTTAGCCGTCTCCAATAAATTTAGAAGCCGTCATAAATTGTCCCTCTAGATGCCATCGCCGTTGACACCACCTCATCGCCGAAAACAGGCAGTGGTGTTTGATGGTGATGCTGCATCTTGTCCGTTCGAGAGAAAGAGAGAGAATGAGAGAATAGGGGAGAGAGAAGGGAGCCATGTGAGAGTTTAAACAAAACTCATTAGTCTTAGAAGTCGTTATTAATGGTCGTTTTAAAATCATTGATAATGGCATTATCTATAGCTACCATTTTATTGGTGGCAGCTGAACTTGTTGGAGACAGCCCCGTGTTCACATTTCCACAATTTGTTTTTGCTTTTGTGATGACTCCCATCAATGCAAATTTATTTTTTTAACGACAACTTCAAAGTAGTTACCCCGTGCATCTACATTTATGACGGCTTCTAAATTTATTGGAGACGGCTAAACTAAAATTTATGTTTTTAAGGAGAATTCTTTCTTTAATAAAATAAAAGAAGAGAACCTATTTTTATCTTGTGGTCGCCACCTCTTTTGATCACATACGACTCTTAATCTTTTTTGTTATTTTATCTTCCCAAGCTTAGACAATTTTATGCCAATGGATAACTTGCATTTCATTTTAAGACAACTTTTTATCATGAAAGTGCATGATAAAAAGTTAACAAATGCAACCAAACACTTTTATCAAGGAATGTGCAAATGGAGCCGAACTAAACCATGCAAGCACCAAACTCTTGTGCTTTGTATGATGAGTGTGTTACACACGTTGTGCATCATTTACGCTAAACAATAATTTTTTATCGGTCATTAGTCAATCCACTAAGACAAATTTGACTGTGTGCAACATTGCAAAACCCTAACATGTGAAATTAATCATAAAGGGTATCTTTTACTGGTCCCACATGAACTCCTTGTATCCTATTTACCAATTAATTATTTTTTACAGAGTTAAAACAAATCTAAATTGGTCTTGAAAAATTCAGAAATCATTTTCATTTCCATTTCATGATTACCTATATTTTGTCAAATTTCCAAACATGCTTAAACGAATTATAGCAATTATAGCTCATATATTTATTTTTGGCAAAAGTTTGATTTGTGGCAAAAATTCCTTCTTGTATGAAAACGGGTTTTTAATATTTATGCCTACAATTATCTATAATATTTCTAAACGTGTCTTCATAAAAGTAAAAGAAAAGCTTACGAATATTTTAAGTTTTTGTTCTTGCGTGATAAATTAGAGTCGCCGAATAAAATTTAAGGTATTGTTGGTAAAAAATTTCATAGCCTAATAACCAAAAAATATAATTCTAATATAATTTCTTTCTTCTCTCCTACGTTGTCTCTTCTTCTTTTAAAAAATTGTGTTTACTTTTATCAATAAAATTATAGAAAAAGTTAACTAAGCAAATCGATGATGTTTCTCTAAGAATATATCAAAAATATGAATAATATTAAGAATTAAAATTTTAAAACAAGTCAAACAATAAAAAAAACAGCCCAAAGACCCTCAAATCCACTAAATCTTCTAATGCTGTGATCATTTGAATTATATATTTTAAAATCTAATGATCAAAATTTTACTTTTTAAAATTAACTCTTTTACTTCTACTCATTCTCTTTCTTTGTTTACTCTTACCAATAAAAATTTAAATGTAGCAATTTTCGGCAACGAGCGGTGGGGGTGGCAGCCTTTCAGGTGAGGTGGCGGTGTCCGGAGGTGATGTTGCATCTCGACATTTCAACAATTTATTTTCATGACGGCGCTCATCATTGAAAATTTAATTTTTAGCGACATTTATGACGATCTCTAAAATTATTGGAGACGACTTAACCTACTGTCATCTAAATATTCATCTGTAATATCATATGTGGTGACGGCTATAGAGTGCCGTTGCCATGTATCTACATTGTTGCAACAATTTTCTTTAGTCAATGTGACTAATACATTTAGATATATTTTTTCAATGTGCAAAATTTTGTCCCCAATTCGTCATAGGGAAGCCTTGACTTTTTTGAAGTAATTATTAAGAAAATAATCTCCATTTAGATTTTTTTTATTTATCCGCAAAGTTAATATATTTTACAACAATAGGGTTGTTATATCCTTCCAAAAGAATCCTTTTTCCAAAAATGATGGTGGGCATTCAATTGCAACGGAATTCCCCAATTTCTAGTTCAGAAAAGATAACTCGAATTAAAATTTTATTTTAAGAAAATATCCGTGCGTGTCAAAGTTTCTAAATGCACTTCTTTTTATACTTTAACTATTTTTCTATCCAAAGAAAAACAATTTTAACTTGATAAAGAAAATGATTCGGTGGCAAGCTTGAAATTTTTTTTCTACTTTAATTACTTTATGAATAATGGATGGCCGTATACCATTATCTTGAATACACTAGCCATTTGAGAGAAGGGCTAGTATAAAATAAAATTGCTGAATATAAAATGAATCATTTAGACCATTTAATTAATGCTCATCTTCTTACCCTTCATAAGTAAGAAAATAAATTATAGGGTAGACATACCTAGAATGGCATACCCATGTATTGCCACGTGGATACCACCCTGGTTCCTCGTCTGCGTATAAATAGCAGTAGTAAGTGAAGCGGAAAGCCAAGAAGACGAACAAAAATCAAAGATGAACTGAGCGGGAAAAGAAACAGAGGCACTCTGTATTCTGGAGAATAATCTCCGGAGAGAGCAACACCGCAGTGAGCCCTTTCTACTCAATATATACAATGTATAAGAGTACAAAAGAGACATCCACGTGTACAGTCATCCATGTGTAAATACATTGACAAATAAACAAAATACATTTGAATTATTGTAATACTCCCCCTCAAGTGGGTGAGAAAATGCTTCGCACCAACTTGGATTGCAGTTTCTGAAATTGATCAACACCTAGTGCTTTTGTAAAAATGTCCGCCACTTGCTCTTTTGTACTAACATGAGTTAGTTGTATAAGACCATTCTGCACTTTTTCACGAACAAGATGGCAATCGATCTCTATGTGTTTAGTGCGTTCATGAAAAACTGGATTATTTGAAATGTGTATAGCCGATTGACTATCACAAAACACTTTGGACTTATCACAAGAATAACCAAGATCTTTCAAAAGATACACTAGCCATTGTATCTCACACACTCCAGCAGCAAGGGACCTGTATTCACTCTCAGCAGATGACCGAGATACAGTGTTTTGTTTTTTAGTTTTCCATGAAACAGGTGCATTACCAACAAAACTGACATATCCAGTAATTGATCTCCTAGTTTGCGGACAGGCAGCCCAATCTGCATCAGTATATAGCTGTAGCTTAACCTCATTAGAAGAAGGAAAAAAAATACCATGACCAGGTGTCCCTTTGAGGAATCTGAGTATCCGAAGGGCTGCATCCCAATGACCTTGATTCGGCTCATTCATAAACTGACTTAAAACATTGACAGCATACAATATATCAGGCCGAGACACAGTTAGATAAATCAGTTTTCCAACAAGCCTTCTATAAGAACTGGGATCAGAAATCTTAGGAGAATCAGCACTATTCAAAGTATGTCTTTGCTCCATAGGCGTCTGAACTGGTTTCACTCCAAGCATACCAGTTTCTTTAAGTAAATCTAGTGTATATTTTCGTTGACAAAGATGTATGCCTTGCTGACTTCTAGAAATTTCTAAACCCAAAAAATATTTTGGAACTCCAAGACACTTAATCTGGAAAGTATCAGTAAGAAATTTCTTGACATTCTTAATTTCTGAAACACTATTCCCGGTGACAAGAATGTCATCAACATACACCAAGATAACAGTAAACGTCATCCCTTTGGAAGAAGTAAACAAGGAATGATCCACTTTAGACTGTACAAAACCAGCCTTAGAAATGACACTGGATAACTTGTGAAACCAGGACCGAGAGGCCTGTTTCAGTCCATAGAGTGACTTTTTGAGTTTACACACAATATTCTCCCCCTGCACAACAACTCCAGGAGGAACTTTCATATAAACCTCCTCAACCAAATCACCATTAAGAAACGCATTATCAACATCAAACTGTTGCATATACCATCCATTGATTGAAATTAATGACAAAAGAACCCTTAAAGTAGTTAATTTTGCAACCGGTGCAAACGTTTCATTATAATCTATACCTTCAGTTTGTGAAAAGCCCTTAGCCACTAGCCTTGCTTTGTAACGAGATATAGTACCATCAGAATTAAATTTGAGTTTGTAAACCCATTTACAACCCACAGCTTTCTTACCCCGTGGTAAAGAAACAAACTCCCATGTATTATTTCTATCTAGAGCTTGCAACTCTTTACTCATTGCTTCTTTCCATTGAGGTATTGTATCAGCTACAGAAAATTTTTCAGGTTCACATATGGATGTCAAAGATAACATGAACAACTGATGCTGTGGACTAAGCCGATCATAGGACAAAAAATTTTGAATCGGATATAACATATCCTGAGTATTACGCAAGGCAAATGAAGTGTAGTAATCCTTTAAGTAAGAAGGAGGTTTTCTGATTCTTACAGAAGTATCCAAATTCTGAGACAAAACAGGAACAATCTGCAAAGGAGAAGTTATACCTTGAGCACCATCTGTATTAACAGAACCATGACTTGCCTCCCTTAAAAATTCTCCAGTGGATGTATCCGAGGACATATGATCATCCAAAGTATTTGGAATAACAAACGGTGGATCCTGCTGTTGAATTGAAGAGAATGGAAAAATATTCTCAAAGAAAACTACATCTCGGCTAACAAAAACAGAATTGGTATCCAAATCCATTACTCTATATGCCTTTTGTGAAGGAGGGTACCCAAGAAAAATGCATTTCCTACTCCGAGAATTGAACTTATCTGCATCAAGGTGGCTAGTTGAAGTATAACATAAGCAACCAAATATCCTTAACCGTTGATAATCTGCTACTTTATTAAACAACTTTTCATATGGGATTCCTCCATTTAAAGCAACAGACGGCTGTCTATTCATCAAGAACACAGCCGTCAAAACACAATCACCCCAAAAGAGTTTAGATAGACCTGACTGAAAACGCAAGGATCTGGCTATGTCTAGAATCTGCCTGTGTTTGCGCTCAACAACTCCATTTTGTTGAGATGAAGCAACACAAGTTAACTCATGCAATATTCCATTCTCTTTAACATACTGCTGAAAAATATTTGAAAAAAATTCAGATCCATTATCTGTCCGAATTCTTTTAACCACAGTTTGAAACTGCCGGAGAACATAAGCAAAAAAATTCAAGAGAACTGAAGTCACTTGTGATTTATATCGCAACATATAGACCCAAGTGAACCTTGAAAAATCATCTACCACAGTAAGAAAGAACCGACTCCCAGTTCTTGACTCAACATTATATGGTCCCCAAACATCAATGTGTATCAATTCAAAAACTGAAGCAGTAGAACTAGTACTTGAAGTAAATGGTAAACGAGTTTGTTTGCCAAGTGGACAAACAGTACATCTGAAATCTGGACTAACTTTGGATGAAAAAAAATGTTGTAAACCAGAAAGCCTATCATTTGATGGATGCCCCAAGCGCTGATGCCACATCTCTGTATCATCAACTGAAGTCTTTGAAAAACAGCAAACTTCCTTGTGTGGTTTAAAAAAATATAAACCACCTTCTTTAAGGCCCTGCCCAATCATCTCCTTGCTCTGTAAATCCTGAATTACAAAGTGATTCCGAAAAAAAGTTATAGAACAATTGATGTCTTGGGTTAACTGTCCAACCGATAATAGATTATAATGTGACTCTGGAACATGAAGCACATTATGTAATCTAATACCATCAGCCAAAACTAAAGAACCTTTACCAGCAACAGAAACAGTTGAATTGTTTGGAAGAACAACTTTTTGCTGTGTTAACGCTAAATTCTCAAGAAGAGCATCAGGCGTAACATGTGTAGAAGCACCCGAGTCTAGTATCCAAGATGAAAAACCTGTGCAATTACCTGTTAAATTGACTTGATGCTCAGGAGTATTAACATTCTTGAGAAGCTTGAGAAGCTGCTCATATTGTTCAGTTGTAAAATTTTGTCCAGAAACAGCATCCTTAGACTGCACTTGATCATCCTTTTTATCATAATTCTTCTTGGTAAATTTATAATGTGCTGGATACACGATGAGCCTATAACATCTTTCTTTAGTATGTCCAACAAGATTACAATGTGAACACTGTTCCTTAGACCTGGGCCTTTTGAACTTATCGTAATTCTTCATCATCATAGCTGACTCATCCGATTGAATAGAAGAAATAGGAGAAACTATACTTCGTTGAGTCTCATCTTGTAAAATCAAAGAATAAGCCTTACCGACAGTAGGTAAGGGATCCATGATCAACAACTGACTACGAATATGTGAAAAGCTCTCATTCAAACCCATCAAAAACTGCATTAAATGTTTTCTAGTTTGAATAGAAACCGGCATGTCTGGTTCAAATTGAACCAGTTCGTCCCAGAAGGCCTTCAAAACAGTGAAATATTTTGTAACAGATTGATTCCCTTGACGACAACTTGCAATAGACTGTTCAAGAAAATAGATCCTCGGTCCATTGGACGGTGAGAACCTCTCTTTCAACTCACTCCAGACTTCAAAAGCAGTTTCGGCATACAAAATGGAAGGAAGAATATCCAAATGAACTGAATTCAATATCCACGACAATACCATGCTATTAACCCTTTTCCAAGAATCAAACCTTTCATCTCCGAAATCAAGCTTGACGATCGTTCCGTCAACAAAACTGAGTTTATTCTTGGCAGATAGGGCAAGGATCATAGCACGTTGCCATGTTAAAAAATTACCTCCAGTCAGCAGCGAAGATACTAGAACAACTCCGGGACTATCAGAGCTGTTCAAGAAAAACGGATCGCCAAAACCCTCTGACGCTGCAGCTGAGTTGATTTGAGAAGAACCTGAAGAGTTTCCTCGATTCGCCATGTGAAGCTCCGTAGCTCTGATACCAAGTGAAGCGGAAAGCCAAGAAGACGAACAGAAAATCAAAGATGAACTGAGCGGGAAAGAAACAGAGGCACTCTGTATTCTGAAGAATAATCTCCTGAGAGAGCAACACCGCAGTGAACCCTTTCTATTCAATATATACAATGTATAAGAGTACAAAAGAGACATCCACGTGTACAGTCATCCACGTGTAAATACATTGACAAATAAACAAAATACATTTGAATTATTGTAATATAGTACCCACAGGCATCCCGTATCCAACCAGCTCCCCATGATAGAGTATGTGGGATCTAGCATAAGGAGAGAGAGAGAGAGAGAGAGAGAGAGAGAGAGAGAGAGAGAGAGAGAGAGAGTATGTGGGATCTAGCAGAACGGAAGAGAGAGGAGGAGGGAGAGGAAGAGGAGATGGAGATTACGATGGATCTAGAATAAGGGGAGGGGAGGAAGAGAGAGAGGGATCTAACATACGCAAGGGGAAGAGATGAGAGAGAGGGGGGGCGGGAGGGAAGAGATGATAACTTTGTATTTATCATCTTCACATCTTGATATATATTTGTCCTTTTAGCAAGACTATGTGTATTCTATATTTTTGTTCTTGATACCAGGTGGTAATCATCAGTATCTCTAAGAGGCAACCGGTGACAAGTTATCGATATGCCCAACAAGGTTAATTGGAGCTCCAGATTCTTCTCTTTCTATACTATCATCGTCCATGATGTTCTATATTGCAGATGCCGAAGGGGATGGCGGAGATTGAGAGCACCCAAGGAAAAAGCTTTCTTAATTCCTGGCCTGTTCATGGGTACGATACATTATACATATAAATATGCTTATATATAGGATGTTAATTTTGTCTCTGCAAAAGTGATCAATCTAATGATTAGTTTAACACTATCTTCTGAACAGTATCAGATTTGAAGTCTTGATCGTATGCTAATAATTGGTAAGAGAGATCAGCCAGTGAAGAGATATGCAAGTGTGCCTCTATCCTGTAGAAGAACTCGTCGCCAACTTTCGCATTGGGGAACTTCTCCCATGTCTATATACTTCGTGGCAGGACGCACTACTTCTTCCTTCCATAATATAGATATTGTTGAAGAGGCATCCACTTATATATATGTGGCTTGGTCTCTCTTTCTCTCATCTTCACCACTGTTTCAAGAAGAATATATATATGATTACTTTAAGGTAGTTTAATTTATATATAACCTATGTGAAGTATGTAACAAGGAGAATTTACCCAAGTAGAAGTTGGAGACGATTCTTCTACAGGAAAGATCTCATATTTGCAGCTGAGCACTTCACTGATGATCTCCTGCAAACTGCTACCATTGGCTGAAGTCTTCATTCAAAGGAGTTAGGAACATGTTTCTTCGATATATGTATTCAATGTAATTGAAGAATAATTACATACTTTCGAAATTGCTATGTGTGGAGATTACCTAGCGTTTGGCAATGTTTCTCCTTTCATTGTATATCTTGGGTGCAGTTCATCAAAATATTTT
Source organism: Cryptocoryne crispatula var. balansae (assembly GCA_036172225.1). NCBI lineage: Eukaryota > Viridiplantae > Streptophyta > Magnoliopsida > Alismatales > Araceae > Cryptocoryne > Cryptocoryne crispatula. The sequence continues at coordinate 3,262,381 of CM069923.1, forward strand.
AATATGCTCTCTGATAATATGATATAATATATATAAGAATATTGCAACCAGACAATGTTACGTAGCTTGATTTTATTGCAACCTTTTGGAGTGTCATCTTCACATTCAAGATCAACTACAAGTTATGACAACAGGTTCTAAATAATCATAAGAAATAAGTATGAAAAAATAATGCCGCCTATGTATGATGATAATAGCAGCCACAATTATTGCACGCCTACGAGGTGTTTGGTTGAATGCTAAATTAGGTTTTTGGTGTAATTTTTTATTTGTGCAACAAAACTTGTTAAAAGAGGTGTTCGAAAATCATTATAATCTTATGTTTTTAAAGAGAAATTATTCTAGAATAAAAAAAGACAAGAGTACCTCTTTTTATCTTGTGGTCCCCACCTCTCTTTTGGTCATATACGACCCTTAATCATTTTTGTTATCACATCTCCCTAAACATAAATAATTTTATGTTAATGAATAACTTACATTTTATTTTAAGACAACTTTTTATCATGAAAATGCATGATAAAAAAGTTACCATGCATCCAAACACCTTATCAAAGAATATATACCTATACACTTACTTTAAGAAGTTTAATCTATATATAACCTGTGTGAAACGTGTACCAAAGGGAATTTACCCAAGTATCGAAGTTGGAGATGGTTCTTCCAATGGGAAAGATCTCATTTTTGTAGTTGACCATTTCATCGATGATCTTCTGCAAATTGCTAGCATTAGCTGAGAGTCGTCATTCAAAAGAATTAGAAGCATATTTCTTATATATATGCATTCAATGTAATTAAAAAACATTTACATACTTTAGAGATTGTTGTGGAGTAGATTAGCTAGGGTTTGGCAATGTTTCTCCCTTTGTTGTATATGTTGGGTGCAGTACACCAAAATAATTTAGTATGCTTTGTTATAATATGATATAATATATATAAGAATCTTGCAACCAGAAAATGTTATGTAGCTTGATTTTATTGCAACAGTTTTGAGTATCATCTTCACATTCAAGATGAACTCCAAGTCATGATAACAAGTTCTAAATAAATTATTGAAATTGTTTTGTTGACTGTTAGATGATAAAAATAGCCACAATTATTGTGCTGTTACGGGGTATTTGGTTAAATGATAAATTGAGTTTTTGGTGTAATTTTATATTTGTGTAACAAAACTTGTTGAAAGAAGTGTTTGAAAATCATTATAATTTTAAGCTTTTAAAGAGAATTCTTCCTTGAATAAAAATAAAAAGAAGAGAACCTATTTTTTATCTTGTGGTCACCACCTCTTTTGATCATATACAACTCTTAATCTCTTTTGTTCTCACATCTTCCCAAACTTAGACAATTTTATGTCAATGGATAAGTTGCATTTTCTTTTAAGACAACTTTTTATCATGCATGGAACCGCATGATAAAAATTTAACATATGCAACCAAACACTTTACGAAAAAATAAGCAAATTGAAACAAACTAAACCATGCACGCCAAACTCTTGTGCTTTGTATGATGAGTGTGCTCCAAACGTTGCTCATCATTTACGCTAAACAATAATTTTTTATCGGTCATTAGTCAATCCAATAAGGCAAATATGACTATGTGCAACATTGCAGAACCCTAACTGTGAAATTGATCTTAAAGGGTATCTAGCTGGTCCCACATGAACTCCATACATCCTCTTCACCGATTATATTTTTTTGTAGAGTTAAAAAACTCTAAATTAGGCTTGAAAAATTCAAAAATCATTTTCATTTCCATTTCAAGATTACCTATATTTTCTCAAATTTGCAAACATGCTTAAACCACTTATAGCAGTTAGAGCTCATATATTTATTTTTGGAAAAAGTTTAAATTTCGGCAAAAATTTCTTCTTGTAACAAAAATGGTTTATAATATTTATGACTATAATCATCTATAATATTTTATAAAGTAAAATAAAAACTTCTGAATATTTTAATTTTATTCTTGCATGATAAATTACTATCAAAAAGGTATTGTTAATTAAAATTTTCAAAGCCTAATAGCAAAAAAATCTATTTCTAATATTATTTTTTTCTTTTCTTTTACATCGTCTTCTTCTTTTAAAAAATTTCGATTACTTTTATCAATACAATTTTAAAAAAAAATTAACTAAACAAATCTACCACGTTTTTATAAGAATTTATTAAAAATATGAATAATATTAAGAATTAAAATTTAGAAGCAAGTTAGACAATAAAACTAAAATAGGCCAAAGGCTCTCAAATCTTGTCTATCTTCTTATGTTGCGATCCTTTTAATTATATATCTTTAAATTTTAATATTTTAAAATTATCGCTTTTTTCTTTCTACATTATCTTTTTCTGGTTTACTCTTACCAATAAAAGCTTAAAAGTACCTGTTTTTGGCGATGAGGTGGTGACAACGGCGATGGTGTATGGAGGGAGGTGACAACCTCTGAGGTGAGACAACGGTGTTCGATGGTGATGCTGCATCTTGTCTGTTCGAGAGAAAGAGAGAGAATGAGAGAATAGGGGAGAGAGAAGGGAGCCACGTGAGAGTTTAAACCAAACTCATTAGTCTTAGAAGCCGTTATTAACAGTATTTTTAAAATCATTGATAATGGCTTTAACTATAGCTACCATTTTATCGGTGGCAGCTGAACTTGTTGGAGACAAATTTCCGTGTCCACATTTCCGCAATTTCTTTTTGCTTTTGTGATGACACTCATCAATGCAAATTTATTTTTTTTAACGACAACTTAAAGTAGCTACCCATGCATCTACATTTATGACTAAAATCATTGGAGACGGCTAAACAAAATTTTATGTTTTTAAGGAGAATTCTTTATTTTATAAAAATAAAAAGAAGAGAACCTATTTTTATCTTGTGGTCGCCACCTTTTTTGATCATATACCACTCTTAATCCTTTTTGTTATTTTATCTTCCTAAGCATAGACAATTTTATGTCAATGGATAACTTGCATTTTCTTTTAAGACAACTTTTTATTATGAAAATGCAAGTTAACATACGCAACCAAACACTTTTATCAAGGAATGTGCAAATGGTGCCGAACTAAACCATGCAAGCACCAAACTCTTGTGCTTTGTATGATGAGTGTGCTGCACACGTTGTGCATCATTTACGCTAAACAATAATTTTTTATCAGTCATTAGTCAATCCACTAAGGCAAATATGACTGTATGCAACATTGCAAAACCCTAACAAGTGAAATTAATCATAAAGGGTATCTTTTGCTGATCCCACATGAACTCCTTGTATCCTATTTACCAATTAATTAATTTTTTTTGCAGAGTTAAAACAACTCTAAACTTGAAAATTTCATAAATAATTTTCATTTCGGTTTCATGATTACCTATATTTTGTCAAATTTCCAAACATGCTTAAACGAATTTCCAAAAAAGCTTACGAATATTTTAAGCTTTTGTTCTTGCGTGATAAATTAGAGTCGCCGAATAAAATTTAAGGTATTGTTTGTAAAAAATTTCATAGCCTAATAACCAAAAAATATAATTCTAATATTATTTCTTTCTTCTCTCCTACGTTGTCTCTTCTTCTTTTACAAAATTTTGTTTAGTTTTATTAATAAAATTATAGAAAATGTTAACTAAGCAAATCTACGATGTTTCTCTCGGAATATTAAGAATTAAAATTTAAAAACAAGTCAAACAATAAAAAAAAAGCCAAAAGACCCGCAAATCCACTAAATCTTCTAATGCTGTGATCATTTGAATCATATATTTTAAAATATAATGATCAAAATATTACTTTCTAAAATTATCTCTTTTACTTCTCCTCATTCTCTTTTATTGTTTACTCTTACCAATAAAAATTTAAAAGTAGCTATTTTCGGCAACGAGCGGCAGGGGCAGCAGCCTTTCGGGTGAGGTGGCAGTGTCCAGAGGTGATGTTGCATCTTGTCCGTCCATGAGAAAGAGAGAGAATGAGAGAATATTCGAGAGAGAAGAGGCCGTGTGTGAGTTTAAACAAAACTCATTAGTCTAAGAAGTCATTATTTATCTGTAATATCATATGTGGTGACGGCTATAGAGTGTCGTCGCCACATATCTATATAGTTGCAACAATTTTCTTTAGTCAGCGTGACTAATACTATTGGTGTCCCCAATACGTCATAGGGAAGTCTTGACTTTTTTGTAGTAATTATTATGAAAATAATCTCCATTTAGATATTTTTTATTATTTATCTGCAGAGTTAATGTATTTTATTACAATAGGATTGTTATATCCTTCCAAAAGAATCCTTTTTCCAAAAATGATGGTGGGCATTCAATTGCAACGGAATTCCCCAATTCCTAGTTCAGAAAAGATAACTCTAATTAAAATTTTATTTTAAGAAAATATCCGTGTGTGTCAAAGTTTCTAAATGCACTTCTTTTTATGCTATAACTATTTTACTATCCAAAGAAAAAAAATTTAACTTGATAAAGAAAATGATTCGGTGGCATGCTTGAAATTTTTTTTCTACTTTAATTACTTTATGTATAATGGATGGCCGTATACCATTATCTTGAATACGCTAGCCATTCGAGAGAAGGGATAGTATAAAATAAAATTGCTGAATATAAAATGAATCATTTAGACCATTTAATTAATGCTCATCTTCTTACCCTTCATAGGTAAGAAAATAAATTATAGGGTAGACATACCTAGAATGGCATACCCAAGTATTGCCACGTGGATACCACCCTCGTTCCTCATCTGCGTATAAATAGCAGTAGTACCCACAGGCATCCCGAATAAGCGGGAGAGAGGGTATGAGGGATCTAGAATAAGTGGGAGGGGAAGAGAGAGGGTGATCTAACGTAAGCAGCGGGAAGAGATGAGAGAGAGAGAGAGAGAGAGAGAGAGAGAGAGAGAGAGAGAGAGAGAGAGAGAGAGAAAGAGAGGGATCTAGAATAAGGGGGAGAGGGGAGAAGGAGAGAGAGGGGGATCTGACACAAGCAGCGGGAAGAGATACGAGAGAGAGAGGGGGGAGGGACGGAAGAGATGATAACTTTGTATTTATCATCTTCACATCTTGATATATATTTGTCCGTTTAACAAGACTGTGTATTCTATATTTTTGTTCTTGTTACCAGGTTGTAATCATCAGTATCTCTAAGAGGCAACCGGTGACAAGTTATCGATATGCCCAACAAGGTTAATTGGAGCTCCAGATTCTTCTCTTTTTATACTATCATCTTCCATGATGTTCTATATTGCAGATGCCGAAGGGGATGGCGGAGATTGAGAGCACCCAAGGAAAAAGCTTTCTTAATTCCTGGCCTGTTCATGGGTACGATACATTATACATATAAATATGCTTATATATATGATGTTAAATTTGCCTCCGCAAAAGTCATCAAACTAATGATTAGTTTAACACTATCTTCTGAACAGTATCAGATTTGAAGTCTTGATCGTATGCTATTAATTTGTAGGAGAGGTCAGCCAGCGAAGAGATATGCAAGTGTGCCTCTATCCTGTAGAAGAACTCGTCGCCAACTTTCGCATTGGGGAACTTCTCCCATGTCTATATACTTCGTGGCAGGACACACTACCTTTTCCTTCTATAAAATAGATATCGTTGAAGAGGCATCCACTTATATATATGTGGCTTGGACTCTCTCTCTCTGTCTCATCTTCACCATTGATTCAAGAAGAATATATATATATATGATTAGTTAAGATAGTTTAATTTATATATAACCTGTGTGAAGTATGTACCAAGGAGAATTTACCCAAGCAGAAGTTGGAGACGGTTCTTCTACAGGAAAGATCTCATATTTGCAGCTGAGCACTTCACTGATGATCTCCTGCAAACTGCTAGCATTGGCTGAAGTCGTCATTCAAAGGAAATTGAAACATATTTCTCTGATATATGTATTCAATGTATTTAAAGAATAATTACATACTTTAGAGATTACCTTGTGTTTGGCAACGTTTCTGCTTTCATTGTACATCTTGGATGCAGTTCATCAAAATAATTTAATATACTCTCTGATATTATGATATAATATATATAAGAATCTTGCAACGAGACAATGTTATGTAGCTTGATTTATTGCAACCTTTTGGAGTGTCATCTTCACATTCAAGATCAACTACAAGTTATGACAACAAGTTCTAAATAATGATCAGAAAAAAGTATGAAAAAGTGGTGCGGCCTATGTAAGATGATAATGGTAGCCACAATTTTTGCACTCCTACGGGGTGTTTGGTTGAATGCTAAACTAGGTTTTTGGTGTAGTTTTATATTTATGTAACAAAACTTGTTAAAAGAGGTGTTTGAAAACCATTATAATATTATGTTTTTAAGAAGAAATTATTCTTGAATAAAAAAGAGAAGATAACCTCTTTTTTATCTTGTGGTCCCACCACTTTTGGTCATATACGACCCTTAATCTTTTTTGTTATCACATCTCCCTAAACATAAATAATTTAACGTTAATGAATAACGTACATTTTATTTTAAGACAACATTTTATCATGAAAATGCATGATAGAAAAGTTATCATGCATCCAAACACTTCATCAAAGAATATATATGTAAACACCTACTTTAATAAGTTTAATCTATGTATAACTTGTGTGAAACATGTACCAAAGGGAATTTACCCAAGTAGAAGCTGGAGATGGTTCTTCAATGGGAAAGATGTCATATTTGTAGTTGACCATTTCATCGATGATCTCCTGCAAACTGCTAGCATTAGCTGAGAGTCGTCATTCAAAAGAATTAGAAGCATATTTCTTATATATATGCATTCAATGTAATTAAAGAATAATTACATACTTTAGAGATTGTTGTGTGAGTAGATTAGCTAGGGTTTGGCAATGTTTCTCCCTTCGTTGTATATCTTGGGTGTAGTACACCAAAATAATTTAGTATGGTCTCTGATAATATGAAATAATATATTTAAGAATCTTGCACCTAGACAATGTTATGTAGCTTGATTTTATTGCAACTGTTTTGAGTATCTTCTTCACATTCAAGATCAACTCCAAGTTACGATAACAAGTTCTAAATAAATTATTGCAATAGTTTTGTTGACTCGTTAGATGATAAAAATAGGCATAATTATTGCGCTGTTACGGGGTGTTTTGTTAAATGATAAATTGGGTTTTTGGTGTAATTTTATATTTGTGTAACAAAACTTGTTGAAAGAAGTGCTTGAAAACCATTATAATTTTATGCTTTTAAAGAGAATTTTTTCTTGAATAAAAATAAAAAGAAGAGAACCTCTTTTTTATCTTGTGGTCGCCACCTCTTTTGATCATATACAACACTTAATCTCTTTTGTTATCACATCTCCGCAAACTTAGACAATTTTATGTCAACGGATAACTTGCATTTTCTTTTCAGACAACTTTTTATTATGGAAGTGCATATGTAACCAAACACTTTATCAAGGAATATGCAAATTGAACCAAACTAAAACATGCACACCAAACTCTTGCACTTCGTATGATGAGTGTGCTCCACACGTTGTGCATCATTAACACTAAACAATAATTTTTTATCGGTCATTAGTCAATCCAATAAGACAAATATGACTGTGTGCAACATTGCAAAACCCTAACTGTGAAATTGATCTTAAAGGGTATCTTTGCTGGTCCCACATGAACTCCTTACATCCTATTCTCCAATTATATTTTTCTGCAGAGTTAAAGAACTCTAAATTGGGCTTGAAAAATTCAAACATCATTTTTTGTTTCATGATTACCTATATTTTCTAAAATTTCCAAACATGCTTAAATCAATTATAGCAATTAGGGCTCATCTATTTATTTTCAGCAAAAGTTTTACTTTTGGCAAAAATTTCTTCTTGTATCAAAAAGGGTTTTTAATATTTATGACTATAATTATCTATAATATTTTTGGAAAGTAAAAGCAAAACTTACGAATATTTTAATTTTTTTTCTTGCATGACAAATCACTGTCATTAAGGTATTGTTAATTAAAAATTTCAAAACCTTATAACAAAAAAATTTTATAATATTATTTTTTCTTTTCTTCTACATTCTCTTCTTCTTTTAAAAAATTTTTATTACTTTTATCTACACAATTTTTTTTAAAAAAATTAACATAGAAAATCTACCACGTTTTTATAAAAATTTATTAAAATTATAAATAATATTAAGAATTAAAATGTAAAAGCAAGTTTCTTAATAAAAAATAAAACATGCCAAAAACTCTCAAATCTACTCTATTTTCTTATGCTGCGATCCTTTAAATTATATATCTTTAAATTTTAATATTCTAAAATTATCTCTTTTTTTTCACATTCTCTTTTTTTGATTTACTCTTACCAATAAAAGCTTAAAAGTGCCTATTTTCGGCGGTGAGACAGTGACAACGACGATGGTGTCTAGAGGGAGGTGACAACCTTTGAGGTGAGGCGGTGGTGTTCGATGGTGATGCACCATCTTGTTGTTTCGAGAGAAAGAGAGAGAAAGAGAGAATAGGGGAGAGAGAAGGGAGCCACGTGAGAGTTTAAAGAAAACTCATTAATCTTAGAAACCGTTGTTCATGATCTTTTTTAAAATCATTGACATTGGCTTTAACTATAGTGACCATTTTATTGGTAGTAGCTGAACTTGTTGAAGACAACCCTGTGTCCACATTTCAGCAATTAATTTTTGCCTTGGTGATGACTCTCATGAATGCAAATTTAATTTTTTTAACAACTTAAAGTAGCTGCCCCATGCATCTACATTTATGACGGCTTCTAAAATTGTTGGAGATGGCTGAACTAAATTTTATGTTTTTAAAGAGAATTCTTTCTTTAATAAAATTAAAGAGAAGAGAACCTCTTTTTTATCTTGTGGCCGCCACCTTTTTTGATCATATACGTATCTTAATCCTTTTTGTTATTTTATCTTCCCAAACATAGACAATTTTATGTCAATGGATAACTTGCATTTTCTTTTAAGACAACTTTTTATCATGAAAGTGCATGATAAAAGGTTAACATATGCAACCAAACACTTTTATGGTAGAATGTGCAAATAGAACCGAACTAAACCATGCACACCAAACTCTTGTACTTCGTATGATTGAGTGTCCTCCACACGTTGTGCATCGTTTGCGCTAAACAATAATTTTTTATCGGTCATTAGTCAATCCACTAAGACAAATATGACAGTGTGCAACATTGTAAAACCCTAACGTGTGAAATTGATCCTAAAGAGTATCCTTGCTGGTCCCACATGAACTCCTTACATCATATTCACCAATTAATTGTTTTCTATAGAGTAAAAACAACTCTAAATTGAGCTTGAAAAATTCATAAATCATTTTCATTTCCGTTTCATGATTACCTATGTTTTGTCAAAATTTCAAACATGCGTAAACCAATTATAGCAGTCTGAGCTCACATAGTTATTTTTGGCGAAAGTTTGGTTTGTGGCAAAAATTTCTTCTTGTATCAAAAATGGCTTTTAATATTTATGCCTACAATTTTCTATAATATTTCTAAACGTGTCTTCATAAAAGTAAAAAAAAAAAACTTACGAATATTTTAAGTTTTTGTTCTTGCATGATAAATTACAGTCGCACAATAAAATTTAAGATATTGTTAGTTAATAATTTCATTGCCTAATAACCAAAAATTCTAATTCGAATATTATTTTTTCTTTTCTCCTACATTGTCTTCTTCTTTTAAAAAATTTGATTACTTTTATCAATACAATTTTAGAAGATATTAAGAAAACAAATCTACGATATTTTTATAAGAATTTATTAAAAATATGAATAATATTAAGAATTAAAATTTAAAAGCAAGTTAGATAATAAAAAAAGCCCAAAGACCCTCAAATCCACTAAATCTTCTAATGTTGTGATCATTTGAATCATATATTTTAAAATCTAATGATCAAAATATTACTTTCTAAAATTATCTCTTTTACTTCTCCTCATTCTCTTTTTTTGTTTACTCTTACCAATAAAAATTTAAAAGTAGCTATTTTCGGCAGCAAGCAATAGGTGTGGCAGCCTTTCGGGTGAGGTGGCGGTGTCCGGAGGTGATGTTGCATCTTGTCCGTCCATTAGAAAGAGAGAGAATGAGAGAATATTGGAGAGAGAAGGGGCCGTGTGTGAGTTTAAACAAAACTCATTAGTCTAAGAAGTCATTATTAATGATCTTTTTTAAATCATTGACGACAATTTTAACTATAGCTACTATTTTATCGACGACAACACATGGATGCCGTCACTAGTACCCCCGTGTCCACAATTCAACAATTTATTTTCGTGACGGCTCTCATCATTGAAAATTTAATTTTTAGCGACAAAATAGCTGCCACATACTTTTACATTTAAGACAGCTTCTAAAATTATTGGAGATGACTTAATCTACTGTCAACTAAATATTCATCTGTAATATCATATGTGGTGACGGCTATAGAGTGCCGTCGTCACGTATCTATATAGTTGCGACAATTTTCTTTAGTCAGTGTGACTAATACTATTGGTGTCCCCAATTCGTCCTAGGGAAGTCTTGACTTTATTGTAGTAATTATTATGAAAATAATCTTCATTTAGATTTTTTTATTATTTATCTGCAGAGTTAATGTATTTTATTACAATAGGATTGTTATATCCTTCCAAAAGAATCCTTTTTCCAAAAATGATGGTGGGCATTCAATTGCAACGGAATTCCCCAATTCCTAGTTCAGAAAAGATAACTCTAATTAAAATTTTATTTTAAGAAAATATCCGTGTGTGTCAAAGTTTCTGAATGCACTTCTTTTTATGCTTTAACTATTTTGCTATCAAAAGAAAAACAATTTTAACTTGATAAAGAAAATAATTCGGTGGCAAGCTTGCAATTTTTTTCTACTTTAATTACTTTATAAATAATGGATGGCCGTATACCATTATCTTGAATACGCTAGCCATTTGAGAGAAGGGTTAGTATAAAATAAAATTGCTGAATATAAAATGAATCGTTTAGACCATTTAATTAATGCTCATCTTCTTACCCTTCATAAGTAAGAAAATAAATTATAGGGTTGACTTGCCTAGAATGGCATACCCAAGTATTGCCACGTGGATACCACCCACGTTCCTCATATGCGTATAAATAGCAGTAGTACCCACAGGCATCCCGTATCCAACCAGCACCCCATGATAGAGTATGTGGGATCTAGCATAAGGAGAGAGAGAGAGAGAGAGAGAGAGAGAGAGAGAGAGAGAGAGAGAGAGAGAGAGAGAGAGAGAGTATGTGGGATCTAGCAGAACGGAAGAGAGAGGGGGAGGGAGAGGAAGAGGAGATGGAGAGTACGATGGATCTAGAATAAGGGGAGGGGGGAGAAGGAGAGAGAGGGGGATCTGACACAAGCAGCGGGAAGAGATACATGAGAGAGAGAGGGGGGGGCGGGAGGGAAGAGATGATAACTTTGTATTTATCATCTTCACATCTTGATATATATTTGTCCGTTTAACAAGACTGTGTATTCTATATTTTTGTTCTTGATACCAGGTTGTAATCATCAGTATCTCTAAGAGGCAACCGGTGACAAGTTATCGATATGCCCAACAAGGTTAATTGGAGCTCCAGATTCTTCTCTTTCTATACTATCATCGTCCATGATGTTCTATATTGCAGATGCCGAAGGGGATGGCGGAGGTTGAGAGCACCCAAGGAAAAAGCTTTCTTAATTCCTGGCCTGTTCATGGGTACGAAACATTATACATATAAATATGCTTATATATATGATGTTAAATTTGCCTCCGCAAAAGTGATCAAACTAATGATTAGTTTAACACTATCTTCTGAACAGTATCAGATTTGAAGTCTTGATCGTATGCTAATAATCGGTAGGAGAGATCAGTCAGTGAAGAGATATGCAAGTGTGCCTCTATCCTGTAGAAGAACTCGTCGCCAACTTTCGCATTGGGGAACTTCTCCCATGCATGGCAGGACACACTATCTTTTCCATCCATAAGATAAATATTGTTGAAGAGGTATCCACTTATATATATGTGGCTTGGACTCTCTCTCTCTCTCTCGTCTTCACCACTGATTCAAGAAGAATATATATATAATTACTTTAACATAGTTGTATTTAAATATAACCTGGGTGAAGTATGCAGGGTGTCAATGGGCCGGGCCCGGCCCAGCCCGAGGTCGGCCCGCTTAGGGCCCGGTCCAAAATATATTGGCCCGGCCCAACCCGGCCCGCACTACATTGTTGGCCCGGCCCGCAAAAATTATTGACTTGACCCGGCCCGGCCCAACTATATATTTTATAAATAAATATTTATTAAATATGATAAATTTAATTATTTAAGATAATATTATAAAATTAATAATAATTTAATTAAAATATATTTTTAATAAGTAAAAATGATATTTTTGACATAAAAAATTGAAAGTTATTTGGCCCGTTTTAGCCCGCGTCGGCCCGCTTCAGCCCGTATGTCGGCCCGACTAAAGCCCGCGGGCCAAAATGTTTGGCCCTTCAAATGACCCGCAGCCGGCCCGGCCCGCGAACCCGTGGGCGGCCCATTGCCACCCCTAGAAGTATGTACCAAGGAAAATTTACCCAAGTAGAAGTTGGAGACGATTCTTCTGCAGGAAAGATCTCATATTTGCAGCTGAGCACTTCACTGATGATCTCCTGCAAACTGCTAGCATTGGCTGAAGTCGTCATTCAGGGGAGTTAGGAACATATTTCTCTGATATATTTATGTATTCAATGTAATTGAAAAATAATTACATACTTTAGAGATTGCTATGTGAGGAGATTACCTAGTGTTTGGCAATGTTTCTCCTTTCATTGTATATCTTGGGTGCAGTTCATCAAAATATTTTAATATGCTCTCTGATAATATGATATAATATATATAAGGATATTGCAACCAGACAATGTTACGTAGCTTGATTTTATTGCAACCTTTTGGACTGTCATCTTCACATTTAAGATGAACTACAAGTTATGACAACAGGTTCTAAATAATGATCAGAAATAAGTACGAAAAAATATTGCCGCCTACGTATGATGATAATAGTAGCCACAATTATTGCACTCCTACTGGGTGTTTGTTGAATGCTAAATTAGGTTTTTCGTGTAATTTTTTATTTGTGTAATAAAATTTGTTAAAAGAGGTGTTTGAAAACCATTGTAATCTTATGTTTTTAAAAATAAATTATTCTTGAATAAAAAATATAAGAGAATCTCTTTTTTATCTTGTGGTCCCCACCTCTTTTGGTCGTATACGACCCTTAATCTTTTTTGTTATCACATCTCCCTAAACATAAATAAATTTAAGTTAATGAGTAACTTACATTTTATTTTAAGACAACCTTTCATCATGAAAATGCATGATAAAAAAGTTACCATGCATCCAACCACTTTATCAAAGAATATATATATGTATACACTTTCTTTAGGAGGTTTAATCTATGTATAACTTGTGTGAAACATGTACCAAAGGGAACTTACCCAAGTAGAAGTTGGAGATGGTTCTTCTAAAGGGAAAGAGCTCATATTTGTAGTTGACCATTTCATCGATGATCTTCTACAAATTGCTAGAATTAGAAGCAAATTACTGAGAGTCAATGTAATTAAAAAATAATTACATACTTTAGAGATTGTTGTTAAGTAGATTAGCGAGGATTTGGCAATGTTTCTTCCTTCGTTGTATATCTTGGCTGCAGTACAACCATAAAATGTTATGTAGCTTGATTTTATTGCAACAGTTTCGAGTATCATCTTTACATTCAAGATGAACTCCAAGTTATGATAACAAGTTCTAAATAAATTATTGAAATAGTTTTGTTGACTGTTAGATGATAAAAGTAGCCACAATTATTGTGCTGTTACAGGGCATTTGGTTAAATGATAAATTGGGTTTTTGGTGTAATTTTATATTTGTGTAACAAAACTTGTTAAAAGAAGTGTTTCAAAACCATTATAATTTTATGCTTTTAAAGAGAATTCTTTCTTTAATAAAAATAAAAAAAGAGAACCTCTTTTTTATTTTGTGGTCCCCACCTCTTTTGATCATATACAACTCTTAATCTCTTTTGTTATCACATCTTTCCACACTTAGACAATTTTATGTCAATGGATAAGTTGCATTTTCTTTTAAGAAAACTTTTTATCATGGAAGTGCATGATAAAAAGTTAACATACGCAACCAAACACTTTATCAAGGAATATGCAAATTGAAACAAACTAAACCATGCATTCACCGAACTCTTGTGCTTTGTATGATGAGTGTGCTGCACACGTTGTGCATCATTTACGCTAAACAATAATTTTTTATCGGTCATTAGTCAATCCACTAAGACAAATATGACTGTGTGCAAAATTGCAAAACCCTAACTGTGAAATTGATCTTAAAGGGTATCTTTGCTGGTCCCACATGAACTCCATATATCCTACTCACCGCTTATATTTTTATGTACAATTAAAAAACTCCAAATTAGGCTTGAAAATTTCAAAAATCATTTTCATTTCCTTTTCATGATTACCTATATTTTCTCAAATTTGCAAACATGCTTAAACCACTTATAGCAGTTAGAGCTCATCTATTTATTTTTGGCAAAAGTTTAATTTTTGGCCAAAATTTCTTCTTGTAACAAAAAGGGTTTATAATATTTATGACTATAATCATCTATAATATTTTATAAAAGTAATAGAAAAACTTTCGAATATTTTAATATTTTTTCTCTCATGATAAATCACTGTCAATAAGGTATTGTTAATTAAAAATTTCAAAGACTAATAACAAAAAAATATAATTCTAATATTATTTTTTCTATTGACTTCAATTGTCTTCTTCTTTTAAATTTTTTTTATTATTTTTATTTCTTCTATTCGCTTCAATTTATTAAAAATATGAATAATATTTAGAATTAAAATTTAAAAGCAAGTTAGACAATAAAAAATAAAATAGGCCAAAGACTCTCAAATCTAGTCTATCTTCTTATGCTGTGATCCTTTTAATTATATATCTTTAAATTTTAAAATTCTAAAATTATTTCTTTTTTCTCTCTGCATTATATTTTTCTGGTTTACTCTTACCAATAAAATTTTAAAAGTACCTATTTTCGGCGATGTGGTGGTGACAACGGCGATGGCATCTGGAGGGAGGTCACAACCTCTGAGGTGAGGCAGTGGTGTTCGATGGTGATTGTGCATCTTGTCCGTTCGAGAGAAAGAGAGAGAATGAGAGAATAGGGGAGAGAGAAGGGAGCCGTGTGAGAGTTTAAACAAAACTCATTAGTCTTAGAAGCCGTTATTAATGGTCCTTTTAAAATCATTGATAATGGCATTATCTATAGGTACTATTTTATCGGTGGCAGCTGAACTTGTTGGAGACAGCCTTGTCCACATTTCCGCAATTTGTTTTTACTTTTGTGATTACTCTCTTTAATGCAAATTTATTCCTTTTAACGACAACTTAAAGTAGCTACCCCATGCATCTACATTTATGACGGTTCTAAATTTATTGGAGACGGCCAAACTAAATTTTAGGTTTTTAAAGAGAATTCTTTCTTTAATAAAAATAAAAAGAAGAGAACCTCTTTTTATCTTGTGGTCGCCACTTTTTTTGATCATATATGACTCTTAATCTTTTTTGTTATTTTATCTTCCCAAATATAGACAATAAGAAAACTTTTTATCATGAAAGCGCATGATAAAAAGTTAACATATGCAACCAAACACTTTTATCAAGGAATGTGCAAATTGAGCCGAACTAAACCATGCATGCACCAAACTCTTGTGCTTTGTATGATGAGTGTGCTGCACACGTTGTGCATCATTTATGCTAAACAATAATTTTTTATCGGTCATTAGTCACTCCACTAAGACAAATATGACTGTGTGCAACATTTCAAAACCCTAACCTATAATGTAATATTCCGGATTTTTTGTAGCATTATTTAGGCTATTATCTTAGTGTTTTTAATTATTTTCATAGTGTATTTAAAATATTTTTAAGACGTTTATATAGATACGTAAGTGTTTTTATTTATTTATATTGTGTCTTATTAATTTTGTAGATCGTTAAATTTTATTTAAATTAAGTATTAATTATTTATTTAATTTTTTTCTTTTTTTCTCTTATCCCCCTCTGTTTACTCTCTTCTCATTCTTATCCCTTCTATTACTTTGTCTGTCGTCATCTCGTACCGTTTCCTTCTTTTGCACCCTCTCCGAATGTCATCACCGCGTGCATAAGAGAGATATATATTCAAGATAATAGAGAGAGGAGAGAATGAGAGAGAGAGAGAAGCTCACAGTGCTGAGTTAGAGAGGCTCAGGTTTATAAGCATAGGAAACCTCCCCTCATTGTCCAATATGGGACTATTCTAACTCGCCCCCTCATGTGCAAGCTCTTCTGGCTTTGACACGTGTACACTGTTTACGGGTGACGGTCGACGGAGGGGGTTCCACAGCCCTTGGCTCTGATACATCGCGCCCGCACGCCTCCGCGCGGCCACCTCCTCGCCATGCGGCCATTGCCGCCAACGCCGTTCCGCCTCTGCACTCGCGCTGCTGCGCCCGCCGCGCGCCTCCCCGCGCGGTCCCCCCCCCCCGCAGCCAGCGGACGCCGCCTCGCCATCTGCCCTCTGCCCGTCTGCTGCGCCCGCAGCCCGCAACCAACGCCGCCCTGCCAGTACCATGCGTCGGCTGCCTCCACCTAGTGCCGCCGTGCGCCAGGGTGCCTCCTGCCATGCGCCGCCGGTCCCCCCATCCGCGGTATCTCTCTCTCCATCGGATCAAGGGAGAGAATTAAAAAACAAAAGAGAGATATATATTCAAGATAATAGAGAGAGGAGAGAATGAGAGAGAGAGAAGCTCATGGTGCTGAGTTAGAGAGGCTCAGGCTTATAACCATAGAAAACCTCCCCTCATTGTCCAATATAGGACTATTCTAACTCGCCTTCTCATGTGCAAGCTCTTCTGGCTTTGACATGTGTACATTGTTTACGGGTGACGGTCGACGGAGGGGGGTCCGCAACCCTTGACTCTGATACCATGTTAACTCATGGTGCTGAGTTAGAGAGGCCCAGGCTTATAAGCATAGGAAACCTCCCCTCATTGTCCAATATAGGACTATTCTAACTCGTCTTCTCACGTGCAAGCTCTTTCTCTCCTCACGCCTCCCCCCCAGCCTTCGCGGCCCGCCAACGCCCGCCTGCCGTGTGGCCACCTCCGCGGCTTCTGTCGCCACCCCGCGAGTCGCCTTCAGCCGCCCCAGCGCCGTGCCTAGCTCCGCCACGACGCCGTTGCCAGCGTTGATCCCTTCTGCCGCCGCTGCCCTGTCAGCGCCACCCATGGACCCGGCCGCCCTCCCTCTGCGCGAGAGCGCACACAGCAGCCTCACCACCGTCTCGCCTTCAATTGCCGTTGCCGCAGCCCTGCGCCAGCCCCGCGCCATCGCCACCCCCTCTGGCCGGTCGCCGTCCGCCCACGCCACGCCGCCACCCCCTTGCGCTGCCGCCCACGCAGCGCCTTGCAGCCAGCTGCCCGCACCACGCGGCCGCCAGCCTCTGCGTTACCTTTCCCGCCCTCGCCGACGTTGCCGCCACACCATCGCCGTCGTCCGCCTTGTCCACGCCACGTGTGCGCTGCCCGCCAGCGCCGCCGCCGTGTCGGCAGCCTCTGTGCGCCATCGTCCTCTCCGCCATGCGGCCACCCGCTCACGCACACTGCCTACGGTCGCCGTCCGCCCCGTGCTGCACGGCCACCCGCCGGCCCCGCAGCACCATCGCTGCCGTTGTTCCCCTCTTCCGCGCGCCGGGCTGCCAGCCGCCGTGCACCGCCTCTTTGTGCGCCGGTGTGCGCCCCGCGCCTCTCAGCACCGTGAGCTTCTCTCTCTCTATTATCTTGAATATATATTTCTCTTTTATTTTTTAATTCTCTCCCTTGATCCGATAGCATATCTCTCCTATTCTATATTAATTTTTCCAGCAACATTGATGGAGAGAGATAGCTGGTTTTAGTTGGTTCGATTTGTGCACCGTGTCGCCGAAGTTTGGTATCGCTTCTGATCACCAATCTCTGACTTTTCCCGTGTCGATCTAGTAGGCATCCTTGACATATCTATTAATTATCATTAAATTCCTATTTAATCCTCCATGACTTGTAGTGATTATTATTGAGTTAATTAGCCGATTTAGCATTGTATGTCGCAGTTAACTAACGTGGTTAGTCGACTTGTTCTTGGTTGTGCATAATAGGGCTCTTGTTAGTGAGATTATTATATCATCTTCATCATGTTAATTAATTAGTAGATTGTTAGCTGATTTTAGTTCTTTTAGTTAGTATGTTTTTAGCTACCCTTTTGTTATATGGTTTGAGTTAACTTGTTATATAGGTGTGGTGATAGGTCAATAAGATTAGATAATATTTATCTAGTTTATTACATCTGTTTCGGCTATGTTATTGTCATTAATTTAGGTGATAGGGTCTGATTGGGTCTGTTCCTATCATGTTAGTCTTTACTTATTCTTGTCATTTTATGGTTCTAGATCATGCATAGGTGGTTTAGGTGTGGTTGATCATGCTATTTGCATTGGTGGTATATTTCTTCATTGAATGGTATAGTTTATATCATTTAATCTTGCATAAGTATGATCATGGCATGTCAAGATTGAGGTGGATGCATGATGCATTGAAATTATAATGAAAACAGCTGCATCAGACTAGTTAGTCGTGACCCGAGGGCAACGGAGGTTAGAACAGTCCAGTGCATCCTTCGATCTCGGATACCGCGGTTTGTCCCTGTGCCACCACTGCCTAGGTGCACTATGGGATTTCGTTTAGCTATATGGTACTGCTATATATGATTGATATGATGGTAGCTGGTTGAGGTGGCAAGATGACGCATTCCTTGCTAATAAGAAAAAGGTGTGGTTCTTATTAGAGGATAGGTGCATCTGTGTGAATGTCATTCTGATTAGAGGATAGGTGCATTATTGCATGGTATGATATAGGTGGTCTAGTAATGTATTTCATTTTATCAATTATCATGTTGTGTTGCATGGTGTATGCATGATTTGTCTCATTTATAGTGATATCATCATATGGAGCATACAGTAGGTGTCTATGCATATGTTCATGCCATCTTTTTAGGTCTTGTTATGGTGCATATAGGTGCTAGTCGGTGTGATTATAGGTATGTGTGTAACATTACGTTAATTTTTAGTTAATTAAAGAGAAAAAAAATTAGTTATTAATTATTTATTATTTTACCCCCTTTTTCTCTTTCTATATTTTTCTCTCCCCGTCGAAACCCCCCCCGTACGCACCCTCCCCGCGCCGTTTCTTCTCCTCGCGAAACCCTATTTTTTCCCCTCTTTTTCCCTCTCGGCCGCCGCCTGCGCGAGCCCTCGCGCGCCTCCCCGCCTTCTTCTTTCCCCCCGCCACCGCCGCGCGCGCGCCGCGTGGCCTGTCGGCGCGAGACGCCGCCCCGCCGTCCTCCGTTGACCCGCCCGGTCGCGGTCTCGCCTCGCCCACGCGCCCGCCTCGGCCCCGCTGCCGCCAAGTGACGCCGCCGCGTCCGCCTCGTCCCGCGCGCCGCCGCGTGAGCACGGCCGCCCACCCGCGCGCTCGCACCCGTCGCCGCCGCCTTTGACCGCCGCGTCGGCCACCTCGTGCCGCGCGCGTCTCCGCGCGTGCGCTCGCGACCGCCCGCCGCCTCGCGGTTGACGCCGCCGCGGCCGCCAACGGCCGTTGACTCACCGCCGTCCCGCGCCCGGCCGCCCGTGTGCCGCCGCCCGCCGGTGACGCCACCCCGCCACGTCACCGGCCGAGAGCCCGCCTGCGCCACCGCCGCGCGCGGCCACTGCCTGTGCGCCGCCGTGCGCCGGTCTCCTCTCTCTCCCGCGCGGTGATACAACCTCTCTCCTATCGCCCTCTCTCCTTAATTTTCTATCAAGCTCCATAGTTCATTATTTCTTTTTCCTCCGGCAGTTTTGAAACCACCTACCCGGCTCGATTTTCCGTCGCCGACGCAACCGCGGCAGTCTCGTCGCCAAATTCTTCCTCCTTGGATTTCCGTGCGCCGTTCGCCGTTGCCGTCAAGGTAGGCGTCTCGGCTATCCTTAGCACCCTAATATTTTGATTAAATCGTAATAATCATGTTTAGACTACCAGGATTAGAATATTGTAGTTAATGGGCTGTTTTTAATTTATTGGCATGCTTAGATAGAATTAGATTAATTTGGTTAATCCATGCATGTTTAGATTAATTTGAATATTCATGTATGTCAACCATCATGATAGGTTGTATATGTTTAGTTTAGCTAGTTTAGCATTGCTTGCATCGCGGTGAACCTTAAATGTATATACCCCGATTTGTTAAAAAAGCCGATGTAAGGTGTAGGCATATGTTGATAGAATTCAGTTTATTTTCCTTTTGTGTAGTAGATAGTCTTGTTTAATCATGTAATTGTCATGCTTAGGTTGTAAATTGCATAATCCCATTTACATGCATTAGTTTGTGATAGATTGTGGTGTGGTATGCAAATATGTGGTGCATAGAACCATGGGTGTTCATCTATGTATTCCATGTTTGATTTGCCAATTTAATGTTCCTGTTTTACTGTCTGAGTTATTTATATGCTTGCATGGTGTTGAATGTGGTTGGTGCAGTGAGCTGCAATGTGGTTGTTTTGTACTACACCAGACTAAATTAGTGGCCCGTGGGCAGCGGAGATTAGTTGAATCTGGAGCATCCTTCGATCCCAGATACCGCGGTTTATCCTAAGTACTCCCCTGCCTAGGGGTACTATGGGATTTAGTTACTATATGTTACTTCCTACTATATGGTAAATGTGGTGCTAGTGTTGTGATGTAACCGCATTTATCCGATGGAGCATGTTATTTACTCGGACAGTGTCTAGTTGTGTAGATTGGCATAGATGGTATGTTATAGATGTGTCATTGGTTTTATGTCAGGTCTATGTGTTCTGGGCATACCTAGAGTGGTTTAATGTGTAGGTTATGTTGGTCTAATGCATTTAGAGTCTAGTTATCATGTGGGGTAGTTGATTGATTCTTTAATCAATTAATTAAAGATATATAATTAGTTTACACCTTATGTATTAAATCTGATTTGTAGGTTTATTATGTTTATAATACCACTAGAATCATTATTATAGTAGGGTAGTTCGGGTGTAAGACCTACTGAGTCTGTTGTGACTCACCCTTCCATTATTAAATTTTTCAGCTGAGTTCGAGGAACCTCTTCCTGAGGAGGACTTTGGAGAAGAATTCGAGGGAGACCTTGGAGCTGATCCAGAGCAGTTTGAGGACCCAGAAGACGAGGAGTTTGGTGACGAGTGATCACCTCGTTCTATCTAGGTTGCTGAGTTTTTCCTTCTATTTGTTAGTTAGTAGTTGTTTGGTGTGATTTTCAGAGGTTGATTGAACTATGTGATTAAGTCCTCTTAGTCGTTTAGTTGTGGTTATTTGTAGTGTTTGCTTGGAGTTTGAATGTGATTGGATCATTACAGGTTGTTTTAAATTATTCGGATTTGATGGTGTGAATTTTGGTTTGTTCTCCTAAACTGTCCCGATATTCCGGATTTATTTTCCGCTTCGCTATTCTATATTCCGGGTCGTGACAGGAGTTGGTATCAGAGCAGTCTTCTGGCCTGAAGATCCTTCTGGATCTGCCCGGATGCATTATTTGGATTTAGGAGAACAAAGTTTGATTTAGATCAAGTTGATTTTGGATTTTAGATGGAATTTAGATCTTTCTGCATTATTGGAGGTTATATGATTGGAATTATCTAATTGGATGTCTACTTCTTGGAACAGGATGGCCTCCAGGGGTTACAACCGTAGGCGTGGAAATGGCGATGCACGGAATGTGCCAGAGATGAACGGGGATCAGCAAGGCCGTCGCCAGCAAGACTTAGCTCAGGGTGGAGACCAAGCACCAGTGCAAGGACAAGTTGGAGGTCATGCGCCAGTGCAGGTTGGAGGTCAGGTACCGGATGCAGCTGGCATCCTAGGTGCTATTCACGAGCTTTTTCAGACGGTTCAGGCTCAGAACCAGGCCCAGCAGGGTAGGGCCCAGCAGCAGAATGTCAGAGCAGAGAGACCTCAGGTCAGCACCTTGGAAGAGTTCAAGAGGCTGGGTCCACCAGCTTTCCGTGGCGAGAGGGACCCGGCATTGGCAGAGAACTGGCTAAGAGAGGTTGGCAAGATTTTCATGGCCATGCAGTGTCCGCCTGAGGACATGGTCCGCCTTGCCGCCCATATGCTATCTCATTCCGCAGGAGCTTGGTGGGAGTCCTTACTCCGCACCCGTTACGCTGGGGTAATAGAGGCTGAGATCGACTGGGAAGACTTTCTTGGAGTCTTCAGGGACAAGTACGTCCCCATGCACATCAGAGATGAGAAGAAAATGGAGTTCCTACTTCTGGAGCAGGGCAGCATGACGGTGATGGAGTACGAGAGCAAGTTCGTGGAGCTTGAAGCATATGCACCGAACCTGTACGAGGAAGAACGTGAGAGAGCCAAGAAGTTCGTGGGTGGACTTCGTGGAGCTATCAGGGACAGGTTAGTGTCCAAGGTCTGGCGCAGCTTAGCAGCAGTATACGAGGCAGCTTGCAGGGTGGAGCAAAGCATGGGAGCTTACAGGCAGCCTTCTCAGCACCAGAGGGCACCGGCACGTACTCAACCCCAGCAGGGGGTGGATCGCAAGAGGAAGATGCCAATGGTAGAAATGGCATGCGGCATTTGTGGGAGATACCATCCTGGCGGCACTTGCTACTGGAGGACCAGAGCCTGTTTTGGGTGTGGCCAGCAGGGCCACGTGTTAGCAGAGTGTCCTAGCAGAGCCAAGGGAGCAGCACCACCACCAGCAGCAGCACAGATCAGGGAGGAGGTTCGTCGTCCGCAACTCACCCTTCCAGCAGCGATTCGTGCCCCAGCAGCGACCAGCGCCGCCTAGGAGGCAGTTTGTAGCACCTCGGGCACCACGAGCACCCCAGCCACCACCACGCAGTGCCCAGGCCAAGGTGTTCGCCATGGAGCGCCAGGACCTTCCAGAGGCAGCCAGTGCGGCAGAAGGTACTCTTTTAGTTGCTGGATACCATGCTAGGGTATTATTTGATTCTGGTGCTACGGATTCCTTTGTTTCCTTCCGGTTTGCTACTTTCCTGTTCAAGTATTGCAAGCATGAGGTTATTGAGTGTAGTCCAGTCAGTGTTAGCATGCCATCTGGGAAGTCAGTAGATGTGTCTTTTTGTATGCCCCAGTGTGATATAGATATTAGTGGTTATGTCTTGAGGGCACGGTTATTTGTGATTGAGATGGAGGGCTTTGATGTCATCCTTGGGATGGATTGGCTGGAACATCACCATGCCATCCTAGACTGCTTCAAGAAGAGGGTAATTTTTCAGATACCTGGAGGTGACACTTTCTCCTATAAGTGTCCAAGCTATGGCAGGTCCAAGATGCTGATTTCTGCCTTGAAGACTTCCAAGTTGATTGGTGCCCAGTGTGAAGCTTACTTAGCTTGTGTTACCAAAGTAGAGGAGTCTGGAGATAGTCTAGCTTTGGGGGATGTGGCTATAGTCAATGAATTTGTAGATGTATTTCCAGATGATTTGCCAGGTTTGCCACCACCTAGGGACATTGATTTTGCCATTGATCTTGTCCCTGGGGCTGCCCCTATTTCCATTGCTCCTTATAGGATGGCACCGGCAGAGCTGAGAGAGTTGAAGAAGCAGTTAGAAGAGTTGTTAGAACTGGGTCTTATTCGCCCTAGTGTGTCACCTTGGGGTGCACCAGTGCTGTTTGTCAGGAAGAAGGATGGATCACTGAGATTGTGCATTGACTACAGAAAGTTGAACCAGTTAACCATCAAGAACAAGTATCCCCTGCCTCGCATAGATGATTTATTTGATCAGTTGCAGAGTGCTAAGATATTTTCCAAGATTGATCTGAGATCAGGCTACCACCAGCTGAGAATCAAGAAGGAGGACATTCCCAAGTCAGCATTCAGAACCCGGTATGGCCACTACGAGTTTCTGGTGATGCCTTTTGGCCTTACCAATGCACCTGCAGCATTCATGGGTCTGATGAACCAAATCTTCAGAGAGTACTTGGATCAGTTTGTGGTTGTTTTTATTGATGATATTCTGATCTATTCTGCTAGTGATGATGAACATTGTCAGCATCTAAGGGTTGTTCTGCAGACTTTGAGGGAGCACCAGCTCTATGCCAAGTTCAGTAAGTGTGCCTTTTGGCTCAAGAGTGTTAACTTCTTGGGTCATATTATTTCTGAGGCAGGTGTGCAGGTTGATCCAAGCAAGGTGGAGGCAGTGCAGAACTGGGAACGGCCTACCAACCCCACTGAGGTGAGGAGTTTCCTTGGTTTGGCAGGATACTACCGCAGGTTCATTGAGGGGTTTGCTTCCATATCAGCCCCATTGACTGCTCTGACTAAGAAAGGAGGGTTCAAGTGGACAGATAAGTGTGAAGAGAGCTTCCAGTGCTTAAAGGAGAAGTTGACCACGGCACCTGTTCTCGTGCTACCTTCTGGTTCAGGAGGTTTTGTGGTCTACACTGATGCTTCCAGGGTTGGTTTGGGCTGTGTGCTTATGCAGCATGATAGAGTTGTTGCCTATGCTTCCAGGCAGCTGAAGCCCCATGAGAAGAATTACCCTGTTCATGACTTAGAGATGGCAGCTGTGGTTCATGCCTTAAAGGTGTGGAGGCATTACTTGTATGGTGAGATTTTTGAGATATTCACATATCACAAGAGCTTGAAGTACATATTCACTCAGAAGGACCTGAACCTGAGGCAGAGAAGATGGGTGGAGTACATGAAGGACTATGACTTTAGCCTGAACTACCATCCAGGGAAGGCTAATGTTGTAGCTGATGCACTTAGCAGGAGAAAGATGATGGCTATGCAGTTGCACCAAACATGGGAAGGAATGGAGTTATTAATTGGTTGTGCACCCAGCAGGGAAGTGGAGAACCTAACATCCTTTTTGGCACAACTTTCTATTGGGTCAGCTTTGGTGGACAGGGTGAAAGAAGCTCAAGTTGGGAACCAGGCAGTGCAAGATTTGGTCAGAAGATCAGATGTCTCCAAGTATGAAGATGGTACAATCAGGCACCAGGGAAGGCTGTGTGTGGCAGAAGATGCAGAGTTAAGGCATGATATATTGGCAGAAGCTCATAGATCCCAGTATGCTATTCATCCAGGGGCAAACAAGATGTACCAAGATCTTAAAAGGCAGTTCTGGTGGGAAGGCATGAAGAGAGATGTGGCTGACTATGTATCCAGGTGCTTGATTTGTCAACAGGTGAAGGCAGAGCATAGGAAGCCAGCAGGACCACTTCAGCCACTGGAGATCCCAGAATGGAAGTGGGAGCATATCACCATGGATTTTGTCACTGGTTTGCCAAGGACCAAGAAGCAGTTTGATGCCATATGGGTAGTGGTGGATAGACTCACCAAGGCAGCTCATTTCTTACCAATTAAAGAAGCCCAACCTACAGAGAGCTTGGTGAGATTGTACTTTGATGGGGTTGTTAAATACCATGGAGTACCTGCTTCTATAGTGTCTGATAGAGATCCCAGGTTCACTGGAAGAGTATGGAAAGGATTGCAAGATGCCTTGGGCTCTCAGCTCAAGTTCAGCTCGGCATATCATCCCCAAACAGATGGTCAGTCAGAACGCACTATCCAGACATTGGAGGACATGTTGAGGGCTGGAGCACTGGAATGGCAGGACAGTTGGGATTTGCAGTTGCCGCTCATCGAGTTTGCATATAACAACAGTTTTCACTCCAGTATCGGCATGGCACCATTTGAGGCCTTGTATGGGAGGCCGTGCAGATCACCTCTTTCTTTGGGAAGAGGTTGGAGACCGCAGCTTAATTGGGCCGTTGGGTGCAGGACAGCAATGAGAAGGTCAAGTTAATCCGCCAGAAATTGCTTACTGCTCAGAGCCGCCAGAAAAGTTATGCTGATCTGAAGCGCAGAGTTGTTCAGTTCGAAGAGGGTGACCATGTGTTCCTAAAGGTTTCTCCTTCGAAGGGAGTTATCAGATTTGGTCGGCGTGGAAAATTGAACCCAAGGTATGTGGGTCCTTTTCAGATTGTGCAACGGATTGGTGAGGTTGCTTATAGGTTGGCTTTACCCCCGGCAATGGCGAGGATACATCCGATTTTCCACGTCTCCCTACTTCGGAAGTACGTATCAGATCCAACCCATGTTATAGATTTACAGGAGATCAACGTGCAACCAAATCTGAGTTTTGATGAGAGGCCGATCCGGATCACAGACCGGATGGTGAAGCAATTAAGGAGGAGGCAAATTCCGATGGTCAAGGTCCTTTGGAAGCATCACTCGTCGGAAGAGTCGACGTGGGAAGTGGAAGAGGATATAAGGCGTCTACACCCGCAGCTATTCGGTTAGTTAATTTAATTTAATTTTCGAGGACGAAAATTTTATTAGGAGGGTAGATTGTAACATTACGTTAATTTTTATTTAATTAAAGAGAAAAAAAATTAGTTATTAATTATTTATTATTTTACCCCCTTTTTCTCTTTCTATATTTTTCTCTCCCCGTCGAAACCCCCCCCCGTACGCACCCTCCCCGCGCCGTTTCTTCTCCTCGCGAAACCCTATTTTTTTCCCCTCTTTTACCCTCTCGGCCGCCGCCTACGCGAGCCCTCGCGCGCCTCCCCGCCTTCTTCTTTCCCCCTGCACCGCCACGCGCTGCCGCGTGGCCTGTCGGCGCGAGACGCCGCCCCGCCGTCCTCCGTTGACCCGCCCGGTCGCGGTCTCGCCTCGCCCACGCGCCCGCCTCGGCCCCGCTGCCGAGTGACGCCGCCGCGTGCGCCTCGTCCCGCGCGCCGCCGCGTGAGCACGGCCGCCCACCCGCGCGCTCGCACCCGTCGCCGCCGCCTTTGACCGCCGCGTCGCCCACCTCGTGCCGCGCGCGTTTCCCGCGCGTGCGCTCGCGACCGCCCGCCGCCTCGCGGTTGACGTCGCCGCGGCCGCCAACGGCCGTTGACTCACCGCCGTCCCGCGCCCGGCCGCCCGTGTGCCGCCGCCCGCCGGTGACGCCACCCCGCCACGTCACCGGCCGAGAGCCCGCCTGCGCCACCGCCGCGCGCGGCCACTGCCTGTGCGCCGCCGTGCGCCGGTCTCCTCTCTCTCCCGCGCGGTGATACAACCTCTCTCCTATCGCCCTCTCTCCTTAATTTTCTATCAAGCTCCATAGTTCATTATTTCTTTTTCCTCCGGCAGTTTTGAAACCACCTACCCGGCTCGGTTTTTCGTCGCCGACGCAACCGCGGCAGTCTCGTCGCCAAATTCTTCCTCCTTGGATTTCCGTGCGCCGTTCGCCGTTGCCGTCAAGGTAGGCGTCTCGGCTATCCTTAGCACCCTAATATTTTGATTAAATCGTAATAATCATGTTTAGACTACCAGGATTAGAATATTGTAGTTAATGGGCTGTTTTTAATTTATTGGCATGCTTAGATAGAATTAGATTAATTTGGTTAATCCATGCATGTTTAGATTAATTTGAATATTCATGTATGTCAACCATCATGATAGGTTGTATATGTTTAGTTTAGCTAGTTTAGCATTGCTTGCATCGCGGTGAACCTTAAATGTATATACCCCGATTTGTTAAAAAAGCCGATGTAAGGTGTAGGCATATGTTGATAGAATTCAGTTTATTTTCCTTTTGTGTAGTAGATAGTCTTGTTTAATCATGTAATTGTCATGCTTAGGTTGTAAATTGCATAATCCCATTTACATGCATTAGTTTGTGATAGATTGTGGTGTGGTATGCAAATATGTGGTGCATAGAACCATGGGTGTTCATCTATGTATTCCATGTTTGATTTGCCAATTTAATGTTCCTGTTTTACTGTCTTGGTTATTTATATGCTTGCATGGTGTTGAATGTGGTTGGTGCGGTGAGTCGCAATGTGGTTGTTTTGTACTACACCGGACTAAATTAGTGGCCCGTGGGCAGCGGAGATTAGTTGAATCTGAGCATCCTTCGATCCCGTATACCGCGGTTTATCCTAAGTACTCCCCTGCCTAGGGGTACTATGGGATTTAGTTACTATATGTTACTTCCTACTATATGGTAAATCTGGTGCTAGTTTTGTGATGTAACTGCATTTATCTGATGGAGCATGTTATTTACTCAGACAGGTGTCTAGTTGTGTAGAGTGGCATAGATGGTATGTTATAGATGTGTCATTGGTTTTATGTCAGGTCTATGTGTTCTCGGCATACCTAGAGTGGTTTAATGTGTAGGTTATGTTGGTCTAATGCATTTAGAGTCTAGTTATCATGTGGGGTAGTTGATTGATTTTTTAATCAATTAATTAAAGATATATAATTAGTTTACACCTTATGTATTAAATCTGATTTGTAGGTTTATTATATTTAGAATACCACTAGAATCATTATTATAGTAGGGTAGTTCGGGTGTAAGACCTACTGAGTCTGTTGTGACTCACCCCTTCCATTATTAAATTTTTCAGCTGAGTTCGAGGAACCTCTTCCTGAGGAGGACTTTGGAGAAGAATTCGAGGGAGACCTTGGAGCTGATCCAGAGCAGTTTGAGGACCCAGAAGACGAGGAGTTTGGTGACGAGTGATCACCTCGTTCTATCTAGGTTGCTGAGTTTTTCCTTCTATTTGTTAGTTAGTAGTTGTTTGGTGTGATTTTCAGAGGTTGATTGAACTATGTGATTAAGTCCTCTTAGTCGTTTAGTTGTGGTTATTTGTAGTGTTTGCTTGGAGTTTGAATGTGATTGGATCATTACAGGTTGTTTTAAATTATTCGGATTTGATGGTGTGAATTTTGGTTTGTTCTCCTAAACTGTCCCGATATTCCGGATTTATTTTCCGCTGCGCTATTCTATATTCCGGGTCGTGACAGGAGTTATGTAACGACCGATTAAATTAGCTGACTGGCCCAACAATCGTGCTAATTAAGAGCCTTCCCAGGAGGTCACCCATCCTTGGCTTACTCCCAACAGAGCACACTTAACTTTGGAGTTCTTTCAACTCAACCTCCGAAAAATGGTTAACCGGTGTTGTTGGTAGTCCACTGATTTAATCTTTTAACATATTCACAAATCGGGGTATTACAATCTACCCCCCTTAAAGACTTGACGCCCTCGTCAAGATCACACACATCACATACCCAGGCGAATCACACCGGACCTTCCGGTTGGGTCATGCTCTGATACCATATGTAACGACCGATTAAATTAGCTGACTGGCCCAACAATCGTGCTAATTAAGAGCCCTCCTAGGAGGTCACCCATCCTTGGCTTACTCCCAACAGAGCACACTTAACTTTGGAGTTCTTTCAACTCAACCTCTGAAAAATGGTTAACCGGTGTTGTTGGTAGTCCACTGATTTAATCTTTTAACATATTCACAAATCGGGGTATTACAATGTGTTGGTAGTGTAAAACACATGGATTAAGTCAAATATTGAATATATTGACTAGTCTATACTTATATATAATTGGTTGTAGGTTTGGGTACTTATTTAATTAACATCTATAGCCTTTTGGCTATCCGATTTGGTGGATGATGAGGTGTTTACTGAGTCGTCGTACTCATTCCATTCCTCTTATCAATTTTCAGGTAATCAGGTTTAGCGCAGCAGAAGCGTGGTGGATTGATTCTTGAGAAGACAATTGGATGAACTTTATGTCTTAGATGGTATTTGATTTTGTTTAGATTGTAGCATTAGCGATGTATTATTTAGAAATTGTGGATGCATAAACTGTGACCTAGTTATCTTCATTTTCCCAAACCGATTTATTTTAAGGGGTTAATTTTCCCCGATCGCGTCGTCGAATTATCTCGCTGTGCTTGTTAAAATCTGGGGCGTGACATATGAAATTAATTATAACGGGTATCTTTGTTGGTCCCACATGAACTCCTTGTATCCTATTGACCATTTAATTATTTTTTTTGCAGAGTTAAAACAACTCTAAATTGGGCTTCGAAATTCATAAATCATTTTCATTTCTGCTTCATGATTACCTATATTTTGTCAAATTTCCAAACATGCTTAAACGAATTATAGCAGTTAGAGCTCATATATTTATTTGTGGGAAAAGTTTGATTTGTGCAAAACTTCCTTCTTGTGTGAAAAATGGTTTTTAATATTTATGCCTACAAATACCTATAATATTTCTAAACATGTCTTCATAAAAGTAAAAAAAAACTTACGAATATTTTAAGTTTTTGTTCTTGTGATAAATTATAGTTGCCAAATAAAATTTAAGGTATTCTTAGTAAAAAATTTCATAGCCTAATAACCAAAAAATATAATTCTAATATTATTTCTTTCTTCTCTCCTACGTTGTCTCTTCTACTTTTATTTTTTTTTACTTTTATCAATAAAATTATAGAAAAAGTTGACTAAGCAAATCTACGATGTTTCTCTAAGAATATATCAAAAATATGAATAATATTAAGAATTAAAATTTAAAAACAAGTCAAACAATAAAAAAAAGCCGCCCTAAGACTATCAAATCCACTAAATCTTCTAATGTTGTGATCATTTGAATTAAATATATTAAAATCTAATGATCAAAATATTACTTTCTAAAATTGTCTCTTTTTCTTCTCCACATTCTCTTTTTTTTGTTTACTCTTACCAATAAAACTTTAAAAGTAGCTATTTTCGGCAAGGAGCGGCAAGGGTGGCAACCTTTCAGGTGAGGTGGTGGTGTCCGGAGGTGATGTTGCATCTTGTCCGTCCATGAGAAAGAGAGAGAATGAGAGAATATTGGAGAGAGAAGGGCCCATGTGTGAGTTTAAACAAAACTCATTAGTCTAAGAAGTCATTATTAATGATCTTTTTAAAATCATTCAGGACAATTTTAACTATAGCTACTATTTTATTGGTGACAACACATAGATGCCGTCACTAGTACCCCTGTGTCTACATTTCAACAATTTATTTTCGTGACGGTTCTCATCATTGAAAATTTAATTTTTAGCGACAAAATTGCAGCCACATACTTTTACATTTATGACAATCTCTAAAATTATTGGAGACGACTTAACCTACTGTCATCTAAATATTCAGCTGTAATATCATATGTGGTGATGGCTATAGAGTGCCGTCGCCACCTATCTATATAGTTGCAACAATTTTCTTTAGTTAGCGTGACTAATACTATTGGTGTCCCCAATATGTCATAGGGAAGTCTTGACTTTTTTGTAGTAATTATTATGAAAATAATCTCCATTTAGATATTTCTTTTATTATTTATCTGCAGAGTTAATGTATTTTATAACAATAGGGTTGGTATATCCTTCCAAAAGAATGCGTTTCCCAAAAATGATGGTTGGCATTCAATTGCAACGGAACACCCCAATTCCTAGTTCAGAGAATATGACTCTAATTAAATTTTTTTAAGAAATATCCGTGCGTGTCAAAATTTCTAAATGCACTTTCTTTTATGCTTTAACTATTTTACAACACAAAGAAAAAAAATTTAACTTGATAAAGAAAATGATTCGGTGGCAAGCTTGAAAATTTTTTTCTACTTTAATTACTTTATAAATAATGGATGGCCGTATACCATTATCTTGAATACGCGAGCCATTTGAGAGAAGGGTCAGTATAAAATAAAATTGCTGAATATAAAATGAATCGTTTAGACCATTTAATTAATGCTCATCTTCTTACCCTTCATAAGTAAGAAAATAAATTATAGGGTAGACATACCTAGAATGGCATACCCATGTAATGCCACGTGGATACCACCCTCGTTCCTCATCTGCGTATAAATAGCAGTAGTACCCACAGGCATCCCGAATCCAACCAGCACCCCAGCTCTTTCTGTGAGTGTGTATGTGTGTGAGAGAGAGAGAGAGAGAGAGATGGAGGGTACGAGGGATCTAGAATAAGCGGGACGGGAATAGAGAGGGTGATCTAGCATAAGCAGCGGGAAGTGATGAGAGAGAGAGAGAGAAGATGGAGAGTAAGAGGGATCTAGAATAAGGGGGAGGGGGAGAGAGGGGGATCTGACACAAGCAGTGGGAAGAGATACGAGAGAGAGAGAGAGAGAGAGAATCTTTGGATTTATCATGAGAGCGGATCACCTCAATCCTCGGGTGGAGGGAGAAACTTCAGTTCCCAATCAGAAGCGGCCACATACCTCCGCCACTTAAGTGGCGGTTCAAGAACTGGTTCGATGAACTGCTACAAAAAAGAGCTGAACCGCTACAGACGTCTTACTAACTCATTACCGACGGGTACTGAGTTACAAAGACGTCGGTAGTAGTTCTGTCTTTTTCGATAGCGGTTCAAGATTTTCAAGTCATGTTATTGAACCGTTGTTCGCTACCGAAAAGGGCTGAACAACTACCGATGCCTTACTAACTCATTACCAACGGGTAGTGAGTTACAAAAGCATCGATAGCAGTTCAGCTCTTTTTGGTAGCGGTTCACCGAACCAGTTCTTGAACCGCCACTTAAGTGGCGGGGTATGTGCCCATTTTTGAATGGGGAATGAGACTTATCCCTCCACCCGGGGACTGAGGTGATCAACTCTCATTTATCATCTTCACATCTTGCTATATATTTGTCCGTTTAACAAGACTATGTGTATTCTATATTTTTGTTCTTGATACCAGGATGTAATCATCAGTATCTCTAAGAGGCAACCGGTGACAAGTTATCGATATGCCCAACAAGGTTAATTGGAGCTCCAGATTCTTCTCTTTCTATACTATCATCATCCATGATGTTCTATATTGCAGATGCCGAAGGGGATGGCGGAGATTGAGAGCACCCAAGGAAAAGGTTTCTTAATTCCTGGCCTGTTCATGGGTACGATGCATTATACATAAAAATATGCTTATATATGATGTTAAATTTGTCTCTACAAAAGTGATCAAACTAATGATTAGTTTAACACTATCTTCTGAACAGTATCAGATTTGAAGACTTGATCGTATGCTAATAATTGGTAGAAGAGATCAGTCAGTGAAGAGATATGCAAGTGTGCCTCTATCCTGTAGAAGAACTCGTCGCCAACTTTCGCATTGGGGAACTTCTCCCATGTCTATATACTTCGTGACAGGACACACTACCTTTTCCTTCCATAAAATAGATATCGTTGAAGAGGCATCCACTTATATATATGTGGCTTGGTCTCTCTCTCTCATCTTCACCACTGTTTCAAGAAGAATATATATATATATATGATTACTTTAAGAGTTTAATTTATATATAACCTGTGCGAAGTATGTACCAAGGAGAATTTACCCAAGTAGAAGTTGGAGACGATTCTTCTACAGGAAAGATCTCATATTTGCATCTGAGCACTTCACTGACGATCTCCTACAAATTGCTAGCAATGACTGAAGTCGTCATTCAAAGGAGTTGGGAACATATTTCTGGGATATATGTATTCAATGTAATTGAAGAATAATTACATACTTCAGAGATTGCTATGTGAGGAGATTACCTAGTGTTTGGCAATGTTTCCCCTTTCATTATATATCTTGGGTGCAGTTCATCAAAATAATTTTATTTGCTCTTTGATAATATGATATAATATATAAAAGAATATTGCAACCAGACAATATTACGTAGCTTGATTTTATGTCAACCTTTTGGAGTGCCATCTTCACATTCAAGATCAACTACAAGTTATGACAACAAGTTCTAAATAATGATCAGAAATAAGTATGAGAAAATATTGCCGCCTTTGTATGATGATAATAGTAGCCACAATTATTGCACTCCTACAAGGTGTTTGGTTGAATGCTAAATTAGGATTTTGGTGTAATTTTATATTTGTGTAACAAAACTTGTTAAAAGAGGAATTTGAAAATCATTATAATCTTATGTTTTTAAAGACAAATTATTCTTGAATAAAAAAAGAGAAGAGAACCTCTTTTTATCTTGTGGTCCCCACCTCTTTTGGTCATATATGACCTTTAATCTTTTTTGTTATCACATCTCCCTAAGCATAAATAAATTTATGTTAATGAATAACTTACATTTTATTTTAAGACAACTTTTTATCATGAAAATGCATGATAAAAAAGTTACCATGCATCCAAACACTTTATCAAAGAATATATATATATGTATACACTTACCTTTAAGAAGTTTAATCTATATATAACCGGTGTGAAACATGCACCAAAGGGAATTTACCCAAGTAGAAGTTGGAGATGGTGCTTCCAATGGGAAAGATCTCATATTTGTAGTTGACCATTTCATCGATGTTCTTCTGCAAATTGCTAGCATAGCTGAGAGTCGTCATTCAAAAGAATTAGAAGCATATTTCTTATATATATGCATTCAATGTAATTAAAAAATAATTACATAATTTAGAGATTGTTGTTGAGTAGATTAGCTAGGGTTTGGTTAATGTTTCTCCCTTCGTTGTATATCTTGGATGCAGTACACCAAAATAATTTAGTATGCTCTCTGATAATATGATATAATACATATAAGAATCTTGCAACCAGAAAATGTTACGTAGCTTGATTTTATTGCAACAGTTTTGAGTATCATCTTCACATTCAAGATGAACTCCAAGTTATGATAACAAGTTCTAAATAAATTATTGAAATAGTTTTGTTGACTGTTAGATGATAAAAATAGCCACAATTATTGTGCTGTTACGGGGTATTTGGTTAAATGATAAATTGGGTTTTTGGTGTAACTTTATATTTGTCTAACAAAACTTGTTGAAAGAAGTGTTTGAAAACCATTATAATTTTATGCTTTTAAAAAGAATTCTTTCTTGAATAAAAATAAAAAGAAGAGAACCACTTTATCAAGGAATATACAAATTGAACCAAACTAAACCATGCACACCAAACTCTTCTGCTTTGTATGATGAGCCTGCTCCACACGTTGTGCATCATTTACGCTAAATAATATTTCTTTATCTGTCCTTAGTCAATCCACTAAGACAATGCGAAACCATAACTGTGAAATTGATCTTAAAGGGTATCTTTGTTGGTGCCACATGAACTCCACACATCCTATTCACCGATTATATTTTTATGTAGAGTTAAAAAACTCTAAATTAGGCTTGAAAAATTCAAAAATCATTTTCATTTATGTTTCATGATTACCTATATTTTCTCAAATTTCCAAACATGCTTTAACCAAATATAGCAGTTAGAGCTCATCTATTTATTTTTGGCAAAAGTTTGATTTTTGGCAAAAATTTCTTCTTGTATCAAAAAGAGGGTTTATAATATTTATCACTATAATCATCGATAATATTTTATAAAAGTAAAAAAAAAAACTTCCGAATATTTTATTCTTTTTTGCATGATAAATCACTATCAATAAGGTGTTGTTATTAAAAATTTCAAACCCTAATAACAAATCTAATTTTATTTTTTCTATTCTTTTCAATTGTCTTCTTCTTGTAAAAAAATTTGATTACTTTTATCAATGCAATTTTAGAAGAAATTAACTAAACAAATTTACCACGTTTTTATAAGAATTTACTAAAAATATACATAATATAAAGAATTAAAATTTAAAAGCAAGTTAGATAATAAAAAATAGGCCAAAGACTCTCAAATCTAGTGTATCTTCTTATGTTGCATCCTTTTAATTATATATCTTTGAATTTTAATATTTTAAATTATCTCTTTTTTTCTGCATTATCTTTTTCTGGTTTACTCTTACGAATAAAAGCTTAAAAGTACCTATTTTCGGCGATGAGGCGGTGACGACGGCGAGGGTGGCTGGAGGGAGGTGACAACCTCTTAGGCGAGGTAGTGGTGTTCAATGGTGATTGTGCATCTTGTCAGTTCGAGAGAAAGAGAGAGAATGAGAGAATAGGGGAGAGAGAAGGGAGTCACGTTAGAGTTTAAACAAAACTCATTAGTCTTAGAAGCCGTTATTAATGGTCTTTTTAAAATCATTGATAATGGTTTTAACTATAGCTACTATTTCATTGGTGGCAGCTGAACTTGTTGGAGACAGCCCCGTGTCCACATTTCCGCAATTTCTTTTTGCTTTTGTGATGACTCTCATCAATGCAAATTTATTTTTTTAACGACAACTTAAAGTAGCTGCCCCATGCATCAACATTTATGACGGCTTCTAAAATTATTGAAGATGGCAAAACTAATTTTTTTGTTTTTAAAGAGAATTCTTTCCTTAATAAAAATAAAAAGAAGAGAACCTCTTTTTATCTTGAGGTCGCCACCTTTTTGATCATATACGACTCTTAATCTTTTTTGTTATTTTATCTTCCCAAACTTTGACAATTTTATGTCAATGGATAACTTGCATTTTCAGTTAAGACAACTTTTTATCATGAAAATGCATGATAAAAAGTTAACATATGCAACCAAACTCATTTATCAAGGAATGTGCAAATGGAGCCGAACTAAACCATGCATTCACCAAACTCTTGTGCTTTGAATGATGAGTGTGCTGCACACGTTGTGCATCATTTACGCTAAACAATAATTTTTTATCGGTCATTAGTCAATCCACTAAGACAAATATGACTGTGTGCAACATTGCAAAACCCTAATGTGTGAAATTAATCTTAAAGGGTATCTTTGCTGGTCCCACATGAACTCCTTGTATCCTATTTACCAATTAATTATTTTTTTGCAGAGTTAAAACAACTCTAAATTGGGCTTGAAAAATTCATAAATTATTTTCATTTCTGTTTCATGATAACCTATATTTTGTGAAATTTCCAAACATGTTTAAACCAATTTTAGCAGTTAGAGCTCATATATTTATTTTTGGCAAAAGTTTGATTTGTGGAAAAAATTCCTTCTTGTATGAAAAAGGGTTTTTAATATTTATCCCTACAATTATCTATAATATTTCTAAATGTGTTTTCATAAAAGTAAAAATAAAGCTTTCGAATATTTTAAGTTTTTTGTTCTTGCGTGATAAATTAGAGTCGCAGAATAAAATTTAAGGTATTGTTAGTAAAAAGTTTCATAGCCTAATAACCAAGAAATATAATTCTAATATTATTTCTTTCTTCTCTCCTACGTTGTATCTTCTTCTTTTAAAAAAAATTGTTTACTTTTATCAATAAAATTATAGAACAAGTTAACTAAGCAAATCTACGATGTTTCTCTAAGAATATATCAAAAATATGAATAATATTAAAAATTAAAATTTTAAAACAAGTCAAACAATAAAAAAACATCCCAAAGACCCTCAAATCCACTAAATCTTCTAATGCTGTGATCATTCGATTTATATATTTTAAAATCTAATGAGAAAAATTTTACTTTTTAAAATTATTTCTTTTACTTCTACTCATTCTCTTTTTTTTTGTTTACTCTTAACAATAAAAATTTAAACGTAGCGATTTTCGGCAACGAGCGGTAGGGGTGGCAGTCTTTCAGGTGAGGTGGCAGTGTCCGAAGGTGATGTTGCTTCTTGTCCGTGCGTGAGAAAGAGAGAGAATGAGAGAATATTGGATAGAGAAGGGGCCGTGTGTGAGTTTAAACAAAACTCATTAGTCTGAGAAGTCATTATTCATGATCTTTTTAAAGTCATTGACAACGGTTTTAATTATAACTACAATTTTATTGACGACAGCGCATAGACACCGTCACGAGTACCCTGTGTCCACATTTCCACAATTTATTTTCGTGACAGCTCTCATCATTGAAAAATTAATTTTTAGCGACAAAATAGCTGCCACATACTTTTACATTTATGACGGCTTCTAAAATTATTGGAGATGAATTAACCAACTGTCATCTAAATATTCATCCGTAATATCATATGTGGTGACGGCTATAGAGTGCCGTCGCCACGTATCTATATAGTTGCAACAATTTTCTTTAGTCAGCGTGACTAATACTATTGGTGTCCCCAGTACATTGTAAACAAGTAAATGACTTTTTTGTAGTAATTATTATGAAAATAATCTCCATTTAGATATTTTTTATTTATCTGCAGACTTAATGTTTTTTATAACAATAGGGTTGGTATATCCTTCCAAAAGAATCCTTTTTCCAAAAATGATGGTGGGCATTCAATTGCAACAGAATTCCCAAATTCCTAGTTCAGAAAAGATAACTCTAATTAAAATTTTATTTTAAAAAAATATCCATGCGTGTCAAATTTTCTAAATGCACTTCTTTTTACGCTTTAACTATTTTACTATACAAAGAAAAACAATTTTAACTTGATAAAGAAAATGATTCGGTGGCAAGCTTGAAATTTTTTTCTACTTTAATTACTTTATGAATAATGGATGGCCGTATACTATTATCTTGAATACGCTAGCCATTTGAGAGAAGGGTTAGTATAAAATAAAATTGATCTAACATAAGCAGCAGGAAGAGATGAGAGAGAGAGAGAGAGGAGATGGAGAGTAAGAGCGATCTAGAATAAGGGGTAGGGGGAGAAGGAGAGAGAGGGGGATCTGACACAAGGAGGGGGAAGAGAAACAGGAGAGAGGGGGGGGGGGGGGGGGGGGGAGGGAAGAGATGATAACTTTGTATTTATCATCTTCACATCTTGATATATATTTGTCCTTTTAACAAGACTATGTGTATTCTATATTTTTGTTCTTGATACCAGGTGGTAATCATCAGTATCTCTAAGAGGCAACCGGTGACAAGTTATCGATATGCCCAACAAGGTTAATTGGTGCTCCAGATTCTTCTCTTTCTATACTATCATCATCCATGATGTTCTATATTGCAGATGCCGAAGGGGATGGCGGAGATTGATAGCACCCAAAGAAAAGCTTTCTTAATTCCTGGCCTGTGTTCATGGGTACGATACATTATACATATAAATATGCTTATATATATATATGATGTTAAATTTGCCTCCGCAAAACTGATCAAACTAAAGATTAGTTTAACACTATCTTCTGAACAGTATCAGATTTGAAGTCTTGATCGTATGCTAATAATTGGTAGGAGAGATCAGTCAGTGAAGAGATATGCAAGTGTGCCTCTATCCTGTAGAAGAACTCGTCGCCAACTTTCGCATTGGGGAACTTCTCCCATGTCTATATACTTCGTGGCAGGACACACTATCTTTTCATCCATAAGATAGATATTGTTGAAGAGGTATCCACTTATATATATGTGGCTTGGACTATCTCTCTCTCTCTCTCTCATCTTCACCACTGATTCAAGAAGAATATATATATATAATTACTTTAACATAGTTTAATTTAAATATAACCTGTGTGAAGTATGTACCAAGGAGAATTTACCCAAGTAGAAGTTGGAGACGGTTCTTCTACAGGAAAGATCTCATATTTGCAGCTGAGCACTTCGCTGATGATCTCCTGCAAACTGCTAGCATTGGCCGAAGTCTTCATTCAAAGGAAATAGAAACATATTTCTCTGATATATGTATTCAATGTATTTAAAGAATAATTACATACTTTAGAGATTACCTTGTGTTTGGCAACGTTTATGCTTTCATTGTACATCTTGGATGCAGTTCATCAAAATAATTTAATATACTCTCTGATAATATGATATAATATATATAAGAATCTTGCAACTAGACAATGTTATGTAGCTTGATTTATTGCAACCTTTTGGAAGTGCCATCTTCACATTCAAGATCAACTACAAGTTATGACAACAAGTTCTAAATAATGATCGGAAAAAAGTATGAAAAAGTGGTGCGGCCTATGTAAGATGATAATAGTAGCCACAATTGGAGATTTTTCTTCTCTTCTCCTACTGGAGGTTCTCTCTCGCGGGGCATACCGCGGCATAGTTAGTCGTCTCCGGCCATTTCTTCCCCCCGACGTGCATTCCTGCTGGTGGAGCCCTCCGGGTGCTTTACGTGTGAAGCTTCTCTTGTCTTCATGGATCAAACCAAGGAGGAATAGTAAGCTGCATTTCTTCCGGACAGGTGCACTACTGTTGATTCTGTTTCTCCAGGTTAGTCTGTGCTCCTCGTCTTCTCGGGTTCCTCTGCTTGTCCTCTCTCTGCTTTGGGTTGTTCCATTCCCCTGGCTTCTTCCGGATGGCGGCAGACCAGCATCTCGGAAGGTCTGAAGCAGATATACTCTTAAAATTTCAAAATCTTCTCAACCCGAACCCTGCTCCGGAACCTATTCATATTCAGTCCCCCTCAACTAACTCAAACAGCAAATGGAGGAAGTCTTTGGTCATCAAAGTGCTCACGAATTTATCCACTAGGCCAGCTGGCTCGAAGGAATGGATCAAAAAACTATGGAACCCAGTGGGTCCCTGGCGCTTACTAGATTATCCAAATAACAGTTTCCTGCTTTACTTGTCGTCCGAATTAGAGGTGGATAAAATCTGTAGACGTGCCCCGTGGTTCTTCAATAATGATCTTATCATAGTGGAACCGGGTCGCGCTAACACAGCTCCCTCTGAGTATAAACTGGATATGGTTGATTTATGGGTAAGGATCTATGACCTGCCGCAAGAGTATCTAGAAATTGGAACAGTGATGCAGTTGGCCAGTCAAATTGGAGTTCCACTGATGCCTCCGCAGGAAATTGTGGATAACTGGAGTTCATATGCCAGAATTAAGGTCACCCTGAATGTTAAAAATCCTCTTCCTATGCAGATCTCAGCGGTGGTGCAAGATGGGTCTGTAAAAGTTTTTCAGCTGGTCTTTGAAAGGCTAACTCGATTTTGCTTCTTCTGTGGGAAACTTGGTCATGTTCTATCAGACTGCGAAGTGCGAGATAACTTGTCAAGCCTTATCTCAGCTGATCTCCCTGAGCATGTCAGAGCTAATCTAAATGAGCAGCTAAAGCCGAGGTATGGGGAATGGATAACTTTATCAGGATCCTCTGGTCCTCAGGGTCCAAGACCTTCGGTCCGAGCGGCATCACCAGCTGAGCGGTGCGGCAATGACTCCGAGCATGCTTCTGTCCCTGACGTACAGCAAAGGGTAAGTAACACCATACCTTCATTCACTGAACCCTTCGCATGCTCCCCCCCACAGCACTCAACCTCAGTAACGCAGAAATCGGGCACACGCCTTTCAGCCATCACCACCAGGTCCCTGTGCTTCCGCACCCCACAACCCCCATCTCGGATCCCATGCCAAGTTCTCTGCCTCTCCACAGTAACTTTATATTCGGCAGTCAACACCTGGCTTTGGCACCTGCTTGGCTGGACTCAACGTCTCAATCATCGGCGAATGTTGAAACCCCCATTAACCTCCGCCTACGCAGTCTTACATCCGAGGTTGAGGCAAAGGAACCAAGTCTAGTCAAATTAAATGCCATGTCACCTTTCCAAGCTCTGACTGTCAAACCCACACTCCAACTCGACACCCCCTTCCATATCGACCTCTCTCAGGCATCACCTTCTAATACCGCTCAGTCACCAATTAGCCCCCTTAAAAGAAGGGGTCAAAAAGACACTGCCAAGAAGAGATCTTACAAAATTCTGAAGACCTCTGTCACTGGTGAAATCAGCATGGCTAATGAAGCCTCAGTCAGTTCTAGCTCAAAGATCAGTTCAAGGGCGTCTGCAGCTGGCCCAAACAAGCTGCCAGGACCAAAATGAAGCTCATCTCTTGGAACTGTCGAGGAGGGAATGGGCCCTCGACAGTTCGACATCTGGATAGATTGGCCCGTTCAGTCAAACCGGATATATTTTTTGTTTGTGAGACCAAGAGAAATCTGGCTTCTAGCCGTGAATTCTTCAAGTATAGAAACATCCTTAACTATTACATCCAGCCTGCTGTGGGCAGAGCGGGGGGATTGTGGATTTGGTGGGCTGAAGGCATTACGATTAATATTATCACCTCTTCCTTCAACTGGATTGGTAGTATTGTCAAAGATCCCTCCCAAAATGTTTCCTGGTTACTTATCACCACCTATGCGCCCTACACTGATGCTGGGAGAGTTAAAATGTGGGAGGATATGTCCAAGTGCATAAAGAGGATTAAACTGCCCACGCTGCTCATAGGAGACTGGAATCGCATATTAAATTCTGCTGAAAAGTGGGGTGGAAATCCACCGATCAAGTCTCACATGCTTCACTTCAGCCAATTTATTTCCAACTTGGGGTTGTGTGAAATTAAGCAGGGGGGTCCTGTCTACACCTGGTCCAACAAAAGATGTTATCAGAATCATATTCGGGAAAGGCTCGACAGAAGTATTGCATCAAACGACTGGTTTTCGTTGTTCCCCCATACGCATTTGCACATCCTCCCCACTACTGCTAGTGACCACTGTCCTTTGTACCTGAATACCCAGCCTCCTACCAGAAGAACTCATCATTCCTTCAGAATGGAGGCGGCCTGGCTTAGGCATCCCTTATTCCATCAGATGGTAAATTCGGCTTGGCAAGATACTCCAAAGCTTGATATGGACTACTCTATTAAGATGAAAAGGATTAGCCAGCACATGAACAACTGGAAGAAGGTCCACATCGGCAACCTGAGGGGGCACATTGATGATACTCGTAAATAGCTTGGGGACCTGAACAGGGGCCCGTTCGACCAGCGGCATATTGACCTTGAAGCTGAATTGCAGAACAAGCTCCGTCAACTTGAAGGTATGGAAGAAGTCTATTGGAGGCAAAGGTCCAAAGTCCACTGGCACAGGTATGGCGACAAATGTACTAAGTTTTTTCAAGCTAAAGTTGTTGCTAGGAGAAGGTGGAACAAAATTCTCGGCATCACCTTGCCTACTGGGTCGTGGAGTAGCAAGCCGATAGATATTGAGCAGACCTTATGCTCCTTCTTCCAAGGCCTCTACACGGATAACCAGGTTCTCTCTGATTTCCCGAGCTTCCACCATAACCCGGTCCTTGTCAGTTCCAACCGTTTAACCGACCTTGCTACTAATCCTTATGTGGATGAAATCAAGGAGGCTCTCTTCTCTATGAAACCTGAAAAAGCTCCCGGGCCGGATGGTTTTCCCCCTCTTTTCTTTCAGCATTTCTGGCCTATGGTGAAGGAGGAGTTAGTGGAACTTATCACCACCATCTTCTCTAGTGGTCAAATGCCCGCTGCGTTAAATCATACCTTGATCACCTTAATTCCCAAAACGCCCAACCCCCTGTACCCTGAGGATTTCAGGCCCATCACCCTTTGCAATGTGGTCTTCAAATTTTTAACTAAACTTATCGCCTCCAGGATTAAGCCTTTGCTGCCGCATCTCATCTCTGAAGAACAGGCTGCGTTTGTGCCAGGTAGAACAGGCCTTGATAATATCATCATTGTTCAGGAAATACTAAATGCTTTCAGGACTAAAACAGGCAGAGCTGGATATTTCATGATTAAGGTGGACATCCGTAAGGCTTTTGACACCCTCAGATGGTCCTTTATCAGGCATATGCTCAACTTTTTCGATCTTCCGGGCCACCTGGTTGATATCATCATGACTTGTATTTCTACTGCCACCTTCTCTCTAAATGTTAATGGGCATACCACGGGCTTTATCAAGCCTTCTAGAGGAATTCGCCAGGGATGCCCCTTGTCTCCCTACATCTTTATCATGTGTGCTCAGTACCTTACAACTCTTATCAAGCAGGCGGTGGAGCAGGGGCGGATTTCTGGTTTCCATGCAAGCAGAGGTGGTCCGAAGGTAACTCATCTTATGTTTGCAGATGACCTCATTTTGTGCGGCGCTGCCAAGGTGAATGAGCTCCGAAATCTGTTGTCTATTCTTAAACACTATGAGGACATGTCCGGTCAAGCTGTCAACGTCTCTAAATCAAATATTGCTTTCAGTAGAAATGTGCCTCATCATGTTAGAAATTCTTTATGTAGCATGTCTGGTTTCGCGCAGCGAGCTAATCTGGACTTCTATCTTGGGATTCCTATGAGCAATAATAGAATTAGCTATTCCAACTACGATAAGTTGCTGGCCACTTGTCGATCTAAACTGGCATCTTGGAAATCTGGGCTTCTTTCTTCAGGCGGTAGAACTGTGATGATAAACTCTACTTCCAACCATCTACCGCTGCACTTGATGTCGGCTTTCAGGTTGCCAATGGGGGTCACTAGAAAACTGGAATCTATGCAAAATGATTTTTGGTGGGGGCATGGACCAGATGACCGTTGAAAGATTCATTTTACCTCATGGAACTCTATTAAGCAGTCCAAGCAATTTGGTGGTCTGGGCATA
The DNA here is from genome assembly GCA_036172225.1 of Cryptocoryne crispatula var. balansae. NCBI lineage: Eukaryota > Viridiplantae > Streptophyta > Magnoliopsida > Alismatales > Araceae > Cryptocoryne > Cryptocoryne crispatula. Next base: position 3,306,463 of record CM069923.1, read on the forward strand.
CGTGATCTGAACCTCCTGAACCAAGCTAAACTCATGTCTCTTTGTTGGGCCTTCTTGCACGACAATCACAAGCTTTGGGTCCGTATTTTGCGAGCCAGATACATTAACAAATTGTCCTTCTGGGATGTTTCCCCTTCCCGGAGAGCATCCCATATTTGGAGAAACATTTTGGAAGCCAGATCAAATATCCTCAGGGGGGGTCTGTGGAGGATCAAGGACGGCAACAAGGTCAATATTTGGAAGCACCAGTGGTTGTTGGACAGGAGGGGACCTCCTAAACTCAAGCCGTCTGCAATCACAAAACTGGAGAGTGTCAACGAGCTTATTATGCAGGGGAATTGGAACATTCAGCTGATTGACTCTGTATTTGATCACTTGTCAATACAGAGAATCCTCAGCACACCTATTTTCAGCTCAGCTTTGGATGATAGTCTGGTGTGGCCATTCACACAGGATGGGTCTCTCACTACCAAAGCTGCGTATAGATACTTAGCTGATCGGTTTCGCCCCCCTGGTACTTCCGATAACTCCTTTTGGAAACTGCTTTGGCATTCCAAGGTCGGCCAACTGTGTCCCCCCAAGATCATTATACTTATTTGGAAATGCATGACAAACAACCTTCCTACTAACCAAGCTACTGCGCGTTGCTGCAACCATATCAGTGAGATGTGCAACGTCTGTAACCAAGACCAGGAATCTTTGCATCATCTTTTTTTCCAGTGTCCCAGGAGCCGTGCTGTCTGGTTGGCGTCCCCTTTTGGAGCTCTGCACTCTTGGGCGGATAGAAATCTTCATCTGGCCATTGCGACTTGGTTAACTTGGATTAAGCTTGAAACCCCCGTCCTGAGGGACCTAGGCATACTGGCCTTAGCTATTATCTGGCATATTTGGAAGGCCCGGTGTGACACCAGTTTCAGGCAACGGATTATCCAACCTTTGGTCTTTCTCAAACAAGCTAATCTGGATGCTGATTTCTTCATTGCGTAGCTTGGTGTTTCAAAACTTGATGCTGAATTTGGGTGGTCCCCACCTTCCGTCTCAGTGCTCAAAATAAATGTGGACTGCGGAATTTCAGATTCTCTGGGCTCTTTTAGCCTCATTGCCCGCAATGCCTCCGGGCTGCTGATTCACTGGAAAGCTAGTTTATCTCATTTCCGGGACCCCCAGATTTTAGAGGCGCAGGCCATCAGGGAAGCTTGTGTTTGGGCTCTGGCTAATGGATCAAAAGCTGTCATCGAAAGTGATGCCAAGGGTGTCGCTGATGCTATTGTGGGTTCTGGGCCCATGATCTGGAGAGCCCAGGAGTTTATATTAGAGTGCAAGTCTTTTCTGCTATCTGGTCTTTTGCAGGTCAATTTTGCTCCAAGGAGCTGTAATCAGGCAGCCCATCTGCTTGCTAGATGGGCCCTGAATTTTCATCCTCCTGACCCTGTTCCTGATGTCCTTCCTGCCTGTGTGGAGGACCAATTATGTATGGACCTGCCGGTTTGAGTTTATATATTTACTTTGATTCCAAAAAAAAAATAGTAGCCACAATTATTGCACTCCTACGGGGTGTTTGGTTGAATGCTAAACTAGGTTTCTGGTGTAGTTTTATATTTATGTAACAAAACTTGTTAAAAGAGGTGTTTGAAAACCATTATAATATTATGTTTTTAAAAATAAATTATTCTTGAATAAAAAAGAGAAAAGAACCTCTTTTTTATCTTGTGGTCCCACCACTTTTGGTCATATACGACCCTTAATCTCTTTTGTTATCACATCTCCCTAAGCATAAATAATTTAACGTTAATGAAAAACTTACATTTTATTTTAAGACAACATTTTATCATGAAAATGCATGATAGAAAAGTTATCATGCATCCAAACACTTCATCAAAGAATATATATGTATACGCCTACTTTAATAAGTTTAATCTATGTATAACTTGTGTGAAACATGTACCAAAGGGAATTTACCCAAGTAGAAGTTGGAGATGGTTCTTCCAATGGGAAAGATCTCATATTTGTAGTTGACCATTTCATCGATGATCTTCTGCAAATTGCTAGCAATAGTTGAGAGTCGTCATTCAAAAGAATTGGAAGGAAATTTCTTATATATATGGATTCAATGTAATTAAAAAATAATTACATACTTTATAGATTGTTGTTGAGTAGATTAGCTACGATTTGGCAATGTTAGAGGTTGCCACCTCCCTCCAGATGCCATCACCGTTGTCACCATCTCATCGCCGAAAACAGGCAGTGGTGTTCGATGGTGATGCTGCATCTTGTCCGTTCAAGAGAAAGAGAGAGAAAGAGAGATAGGGGAGAGAGAAGGGAGCCATGTGAGAGTTTAAACAAAACTCATTAGTCTTAGAAGCCGTTATTAATGGTCATTTTAAAATCATTGATAATGGCATTAACTATAGCTACCATTTTATCGGTGGCAACTGAACTTGTTGGAGACAGTCCCGTGTCCACATTTCCGCAATTTGTTTTTGCTTTTGTGATGACTCTCATCAATGCAAATTTATTTTTTTTAACGACAACTTAAAGTAGTTACCCCATGCATCTACATTTATGATGGCTTCTAAATTTATTGGAGACGGCTAAACTAAAATTTATGTTTTTAAGGAGAATTCTTTCTTTGATAAAAATAAAAGAAGAGAACCTCTTTTTATCTTGTGGTCGCCACCTTGTTTGATCATATAGGACTCTTAATCTTTTTTGTTATTTTATCTTCCCAAACTTAGACAATTTTATGCCAATGGATAACTTGCATTTTCTTTTAAGACAACTTTTTATCATGAAAGTGCATGATTAAAAGTTAACAAATGCAACCAAACGCTTTTATCAAGGAATGTGCAAATGGAGCCGAACTAAACCATGCAAGCACCAAACTCTTGTGCTTTGTATGATGAGTGTGTTACACACGTTGTGCATCATTTACGCTAAACAATAATTTTTTATCGGTCATTAGTCAATCCACTACGACAAATATGACTGTGTGCAACATTGCAAAACCCTAATGTGTGAAATTAATCTTAAAGGGTATCTTTGCTGGTCCCACATGAACTCCTTGTATCCTATTTACCAATTAATTATTTTTTTGCGGAGTTAAAAAAACTCTAAATTGGGCTTGAAAAATTCATAAATCATTTTCATTTCTGTTTCATGATTACCTATATTTTGTAAATTTTCCAAACATGTTTAAACCAATTTTAGCAGTTAGAGCTCATATACTTATTTTTGGCAAAAGTTTGATTTGTGGCAAAAATTCCTTCTTGTATGAAAAAGGGTTTTTAATATTTATCCCTACAATTATCTATAATATTTCTAAACGTGTTTTCATAAAAGTAAAAATAAAGCTTTCGAATATTTTAAGTTTTTGTTCTTGCATGATAAATTAGAGTCGCCGAATAAAATTTAAGGTATTGTTAGTAAAAAGTTTCATAGCCTAATAACCAAGAAATATAATTCTAATATTATTTCTTTCTTCTCTCCTACGTTGTCTCTTCTTCTTTAAAAAATTTTGTTTACTTTTATCAATAAAATTATAGAAAAAGTTAACTAAGCAAATCGATGATGTTGCTCTAAGAATATATCAAAAATATGAATAATATTAAGAATTAAAATTTTAAAACAAGTCAAACAAAAAAAACAGCCCAAAGACCCTCAAATCCACTAAATCTTCTAATGCTGTGATCATTTGAATTTACTTTCTAAAATTGTCTCTTTTTCTTCTCCACATTCTCTTTTTTTTGTTTACTCTTACCAATAAAACTTTAAAAGTAGCTATTTTCGGCAACGAGCGGCAAGGGTGGCAACCTTTCAAGTGAGGTGGTGGTGTTCGGAGGTGACGTTGCATCTTTTCCGTCCATGAGAAAGAGAGAGAATGAGAGAATATTGGAGAGAGAAGGGGCCGTGTGTGAGTTTAAACAAAAATCATTAGTCTAAGAAGTCATTATTAATGATCTTTTTAAAATCATTGACGACAATTTTAACTATAGCTACTATTTTATCGACGACAACACATGGATGCCGTCACTAGTACCCTCGTGTCCACATTTCAACAATTTATTTTCGTCACGGCGCTCATCATTGAAAATTCAATTTTTAGCGACAAAATAGCTGCCACATACTTTTACATTTATGACGATCTCTAAAATTATTGGAGACGACTTAACCTACTATCATCTAAATATTCATCTATAATATCATATGTGGTGACGGCTATAGAGTGCCGTCGCCACCTATCTATATAGTTGCAACAATTTTCTTTAGTCAGCGTGACTAATACTATTGGTGTCCCGAATACGTCATAGGGAAGTCTTGACTTTTTTGTAGTAATTATTATGAAAATAATCTCCATTTAGATATTTTTTTATTATTTATCTGCAGAGTTAATGTATTTTATTACAATAGGATTGTTATATCCTTCCAAAAGAATCCTTTTTCCAAAAATGATGGTGGGCATCCAATTGCAACGGAATTCCCCAATTCCTAGTTCAGAAAAGATAACTCTAATTAAAATTTTATTTTAAGAAAATATCCGTGTGTCAAAGTTTCTAAATGCACTTCTTTTTGTGCTTTAACTATTTTACTATCCAAAGAAAAAAAATCAACTTGATAAAGAAAATGATTCGGTGGCACGCTTGAAAATTTTTTTCTACTGTCATTAATTTATAAATAATGAATGGCCGTATACCATTATCTTGAATACGCTAGCCATTTGAGAGAAGGGTTAGTATAAAATAGAATTGCTGAATATAAAATGAATCATTTAGACCATTTAATTAATGCTCATCTTCTTACCCTTCATAAGTAAGAAAATAAATTATATGGTAGACTTGCCTAGAATGGCATACCACCCTCGTTCCTCATCTGCGTATAAATAGCAGTAGTAGTACCCACAGCATCCCGCATCCAACCAGCACCCCTGCTCTTTGTGTGTGTGTGTGCGTTAGAGAGAGAGAGAGAGAAATGGAGGGTATGAGGGATCTAGAATAAGTGGGAGGGGAAGAGAGAGGGTGATCTACTATAAGCAGCGGGAAAAGATGAGAGAGAGAGAGAGGAGATGGAGAGTAAGACGGATCTACTATAAGGGGGAGGGGGGAGAGAGAGAGGGGATCTGACACAAGTAGCGGGAAGAGATACGAGAGAGAGAGAGAGGGGGGAGGGAGGAGAGAATCGTTATATTTATCATCTTCACATCTTGATATATATTTGTCCGTTTAACAAGACTGTGTATTCTATATTTTTGTTCTTGATACCAGGTTGTAATCATCAGTATCTCTAAGAGGCAACCGGTGACAAGTTATCCATATGCCCAACAAGGTTAATTGGTGCTCCAGATTCTTCTCTTTCTATACTATCATCTTCCACGATGTTCTATATTGCAGATGCCGAAGGGGATGGCGGAGATTGAGAGCACCCAAGGAAAAAGCTTTCTTAATTCTTGGCCTATTCAAGGGTATGATACATTATACATATAAATATGCTTATATATATGATGTTAATTTTGTCTATGCAAAAGTGATCAAACTAATGATTAGTTTAACACTATCTTCTGAACAGTATCATATTTGAGGTCTTGATCGTATGCTAATAATTGGTAGGAGAGATCAGCGAGTGAAGAGATATGCAAGTGTGCCTCTATCCTGTAGAAGAACTCGTCGCCAACTTTCGCATTGGGGAACTTCTCCCATGTCTATATACTTCGTGGCAGGACACACTACTTCTTCCTTCCATAGTATAGATATCGTTGAAGAGGCATCCACTTATATATATGTGGCTTGGTCTCTCTCTCTCTCTCTCATCTTCACCACTGATTCAAGAAGAATATATATATCATTACCTTAACATAGTTTAATTTATATATAACCTGTGTGAAGTATGTACCAAGGAGAATTTACCCAAGTAGAAGTTGGAGACGATTCTTCTACAGGAAAGATCTCATATTTGCAGCTGAGCACTTCACTGATGATCTCCTGCAAACTGCTAGCATTGGCTGAAGTCTTCATTCAAATGAAATAGAAACATATTTCTCTGATATATGTATTCAATGTATTTAAAGAATAATTACATACTTTAGAGATTACCTTGTGTTTGGCAACGTTTATGCTTTCATTGTACATCTTGGATGCAGTTCATCAAAATAATTTAATATACTCTCTGATAATATGATATAATATATATAAGAATCTTGCAACTAGACAATGTTATGTAACTTAATTTATTGCAACCTTTTGGAAGTGTCATCTTCACATTCAAGATCTACTACAAGTTATGACAACAAGTTCTAAATAATGATCGGAAAAAAAGTATGAAAAAGTGGTGCGGCCTATGTAAGATGATAGTAGTAGCCACAATTATTGCACTCCTACGGGGTGTTTGGTTGAATGCTAAACTAGGTTACTGGTGTAGTTTTATATTTATGTAACAAAACTCGTTAAAAGAGGTGTTTGAAAACCATTATAATATTATGTTTTTAAAAAGAAATTATTCTTGAATAAAAAAGAGAAGAGAACCTCTTTTTTATCTTGTGGTCCCACCACTTTTGGTCATATACGATCCTTAATCTTTTTTGTTATCACATCTCCCTGAGCATAAATAATTTAACGTTAATGAATAACTTACATTTTATTTTAAGACAACATTTTATCATGAAAATGCATGATAGAAAAGTTATCATGCATCCAAACACTTCATCAAAGAATATATATGTATACGTCTACTTTAATAAGTTTAATCTATGTATAACTTGTGTGAAACATGTACCAAAGGGAATTTACCCAAGTAGAAGCTGGAGATGGTTCTTCAATGGGAAAGATGTCATATTTGTAGTTGACCATTTCATTGATGATCTCCTGCAAACTGCTAGCATTATCTGAGAGTCGTCATTCAAAAGAATTAGAAGCATATTTCTTATATATATGCATTCAATGTAATTAAAGAATAATTACATACTTTAGAGATTGTTGTGTGAGTAGATTAGCTAGGGTTTGGCAATGTTTCTCCCTTCGTTGTATATCTTGGGTGTAGTACACAAAAATAATTTAGTATGGTCTCTGATAATATGAAATAATATATTTAAGAATCTTGCAACTAGACAAAGTTATGTAGCTTGATTTTATTGCAACTGTTTTGAGTATCTTCTTCACATTCAAGATCAACTCCAAGTTACGATAACAAGTTCTAAATAAATTATTGCAATAGTTTTGTTGACTGTTAGATGATAAAAATAGCCATAATTATTGCGCTGTTACGTAGTGTTTTGTTAAATGATAAATTGGGTTTTTGGTGTAATTTTATATTTGTGTAACAAAACTTGTTGAAAGAAGTGCTTGAAAACCATTATAATTTTATGCTTTTAAAGAGAATTTTTTCTTGAATAAAAATAAAAAGAAGAGAACCTCTTTTTTATCTTGTGGTCGCCACCTCTTTTGATCATATACAACACTTAATCTCTTTTCTTATCACATCTTCGCAAACTTAGACAATTTTATGTCAATGGATAACTTGCATTTTCTTTTCAGACAACTTTTTATCATGGAAGTGCATGATAAAAAGTAAACATATGCAACCAAACACTTTATCAAGGAATATACAAATTGAACCAAACTAAACCATGCACACCAAACTCTTTTACTTTGTATGATGAGTGTGCTCCACACATTGTGCATCATTTACGCTAAACAATAATTTTTTATCGATCATTAGTCAATCCACTAAGACAAATATGACTGTGTGCAACATTGCAAAACCCTAACTGTGAAATTGATCTTAAAGGGTATCTTTGCTGGTCCCACATGAACTCCATGCATCCTATTCTCCAATTATATTTTTGGGCTTGAAAAATTCACAGTTAAAGATACCCTAAATTTAAAGAACTCTAAATTGGGCTTGAAAAATTCAAACATCATTTTTTTGTTTCATGATTACCTATATTTTCTAAAATTTCCAAACATGCTTAAATCAATTATAGCAATTAGGGCTCATCTATTTATTTTCAGCAAAAGTTTTACTTTTGGCAAAAATTTCTTCTTGTATCAAAAAGGGTTTTTAATATTTATGATTATAATTATCTATAATACTTTTGGCAAAAAAATCCTGTTTAATTTTTTTTCTTTCATGACAAATCACTGTTAATTAAAATTTTCAAAACCTAATAGCAAAAAATTTTATAATATTATTTTTTATTTTCTCCTACATTCTCTTCTTTTTTAAAAAAAAATTGATTACTTTTATCCACACAATTTAAAAAAATTAACTTAACAAATCTACCACGTTTTTATAAAAATTTATTAAAATTATAAATATTATTAAGAATTAAAATTTAAAAGCAAGTTTCTTAATAAAAAATAAAATAGGCCAAAGACTCTCAAATCTACTCTATTTTCTTATGTTGTGATCCTTTAAATTATATATCTTTAAATTTTAATATTCTAAAATTATCTCTTTTTTCCACATTCTCTTTTTCTGATTTACTCTTACCAATAAATGCTTAAAAGTACCTATTTTCGGCGGTGAGACAGTGACAACGACGATGGTGTCTGGAGGGAGGTGACAACCTTTGAGGTGAGGTGGTGGTGTTCGATGGTGATGTTGCATCTTGTTGGTTCGAGAGAAAAAGAGAGAAAGAGAGAATAGGGGAGAGAGAAGGGAGCCACGTGAGAGTTTAAAGAAAACTCATTAGTCTTAGAAGCCGTTATTCATGATCTTTTTTAAAATCATTGACATTGACTTTAACTATAGCGACCATTTTATTGGTGGTAGCTGAACTTGTTGGAGACAACCCTGTGTCCACATTTCGGTAATTAATTTTTGCTTTGGTGATGACTCTCATGAATGCAAATTTAATTTTTTTTAACAACAACTTAAAGTACCTGCCCCATGCATCTACATTTATGATGGCTTCTAAAATTATGGGAGATGGCTGAACTAAATTTAATGTTTTTAAAGAGAATTCTTTCTTTAATAAAATTAAAGAGAAGAGAACCTCTTTTTTCTCTTGTGGTCGCCACCTTTTTTGATCATATACGAATCTTAATACTTTTTGTTATGTTATCTTCCCAAACGTAGACAATTTTATGTCAATGGATAACTTGCATTTTCTTTTAAGACAACGTTTTTTTCATGAAAGTGCATGATAAAAGATTAACATATGCAACTAAACACTTTTATCTTAGAATGTGCAAATAGAACCGAACTAAACCATGCACAGCAAACTCTTGTGCTTTGTATTATAAGTCTGCTGCACACATTGTGCATCGTTTACGCTAAACAATAATTTTTTGTCGGTCATTAGACAATCCACTAAGACAAATATGACTGTGCAACATTGCAAAACCCTAACGTGTGAAATTGATCCTAAAGAGTATCCTTGCTGGTCCCACATGAACTCCTTACATCATATTCACCAATTAATTGTTTTCTATAGAGTTAAAACAACTCTAAATTGAGCTTGAAAAATTCATAAATCATTTTCATTTCCGTTTCATGATTACCTATATTTTGTCAAAATTTCAAACATGCGTAAACCAATTATAGCAGTTAGAGCTCACATAGTTATTTTTGGCGAAAGTTTGGTTTGTGGCAAAAATTTCTTCTTGTATCAAAAATGGCTTTTAATATTTATGCCTACAATTTTCTATAATATTTCTAAACGTGTCTTCATAAAAGTAAAAAAAACCTTACGAATATTTTAAGTTTTTGTTCTTGCATGATAAATTACAGTTGCACAATAAAATTTAAGATATTGTTAGTTAAGAATTTCATTGCCTAATAACCAAAAATTCTAATTCGAATATTATTTTTTCTTTTCTCCTACATTGTCTTCTTCTTTTAAAAAATTTGATTACTTTTATCAATACAATTTTAGAAGATATTAAGAAAAAAAAATCTACCATGTTTTTATAAGAATTTATTAAAAATGTGAATAATATTAAGAATTAAAATTTAAAAGCAAGTTAGATAATAAAAAATAAAACATGCCAAAGACTCTCAAATCTACTCTATCTTCTTATGCTACGATTCTTTTAATTATATATCTTAAAATTTTAATATTCTAAAATTATCTCTTTTTTATTTCTACATTCTCTTTTTCTGGTTTACTCTTACCAATAAAAGCTTAAAACTACCTATTTTCGGCGGTGACGCGGTGACAACGGCGATGGTGTCTAGAAGGAGGTGACAACCTCTGAGGTGAGGCAGTGGTCTTTGATGGTGATGCTGCATCTGAACTTGTTGGAGACAGCCCTGTGTCCTCATTTCAGCAATTTGTTTTTACTTTTGTGATGACTCTCATCAATGCAAATTTAATTTTTTTAAATACAACTTAAAGTAGCTGCCCCATGCCTCTACATTTATGATGGCTTCTAAAATTATTGGAGACGGTTGAACTAAATTTTATGTTTTAAAGAGAATTCATTCTTTAATAAAATTAAAAAGAAGAGAACTGCTTTTTTAACATGTGGTCGCCACGTTTTTGTTCATATACGACTTTTAATCTTTTTTGTTATTTTATCTTCCCAAACTTAGACAATTTTATGTCAATGGATAACTTGCTTTCTTTTAAGACAACTTTTTATCATGCACTTTCATGATAAAAAGTTAACATATGCAACCAAACACTTTTATCAAGGAATATTCAAATGGAACCGAACTATACCATGCACACCAAACTCTTGTGCTTTGTATGATGAGTCTACTCCACACGTTGTGCATCATTGCAAAACCCTAACTGTGAAATTGATCTTAAAGGGCATCTTTGCAGGTCCCACATGAACTCTATGCATCCTATTCACCAATTATATTTTTTTGCAGAGTTAAAACAAATCTAAATTGGGCTTGAAAATTTCAAAAATCATTTTCATTTTTGTTTCATGATTACCTGTATTTTCTCAAATTTCCAAACATGCTTAAACCAATTATAGCAATTAGAGCTCATCTATTTATTTTTGGCAAAAATTTCTTCTTGTATCAAAAAGGGTTTTTAATATTTATGACTATAATTATCTATAATATTTTTGTAAAGTAAAAGCAAAACTTACGAATATTTTAATTTTTTTTCTTGCATGACAAATCACTGTCAATAAGGTATTGTTAATTAAAAATTTCAAAACCTTATAACAAAAAAAAATATAATATTATTTTTTATTTTCTCCTGCAATCTCTTCTTCTTTTAAAAAAAATTGATTACTTTTATCTACACAATTTAAAAAAAATTAACTTAGCAAATCTACCACGTTTTTATAAAAATTTATTAAAATTATAAATAATATTAAGAATTAAAATGTAAAAGCAAGTTTCCTAATAAAAAATAAAACACGCCAAAGACTCTCAAATCTACTCTATTTTCTTATGCTGCAATCCTTTAAATTATATATCTTTAAATTTTAATATTCTAAAATTATATCTTTTCTTCTCTACATTCTCTTTTTCTGATTTACTCTTACCAATAAAAGCTTAAAAGTACCTATTTTCGGCAGTGAGGCGGTGACAACCGCGATGGTGTTTGGAGGGAGGTGACAACATCTAAGGTGAGGCAGTGGTGTTCGATGGTGATGCTGCGTCTTGTTTGTTCGAGAGAAAGAGAGAGAATGAGAGAATAGGGGAGAGAAAAGGGAGCCACCTGAGAGTTTAAACAAAACTCATCAATCTTAGAAGCCGTTATTAATGGTCTTTTTTAAAATCATTGACAAAGGCTTTAACTATAGCTACCATTTTGTTGGTTGCAATTGAACTTGTTGGAGATAGCACTGTGTCCACATTTCAGCAATTTGTTTTTCCTTTTGTGATGAATCTCATCAATGCAATTTTAATTTTTTTTAATGGCAACTTAAAGTAGCTGCCCAGACGGCTGAACTAAATTTTATGTTTTTAAAGGAAATTCTTTCTTTATTAAAAATCAAAAGAAGAGAACCTCTTTTTTAGCTTGTGGTCGCCATCTTTTTTGATCATGTACGACTCTTAATCATTTTTTTTATTTTATCTTCCCAAACTTAGACAATTTTATGTCAATGGATAACTTGCATTTTCTTTTAAGACAACTTTTTATCATGAAAGTGCATGATAAAAAGTTAACATATGCAACCAAACACTTTTATCAAGGAAAATGCAAATGGAACCGAACTAAATCATGCACACCAAAGTCTTGTGCTTTGTATGATGTGTATGCTGCACACGTTGTGCATTGTTCACGCTAAACAATAATTTTTTATCGGTCATTAGACAATCCATTAAGACAAATATGACTGTGTGCAACATTGCAAAACCCTAACGTGTGAAATTGATTATTAAGAGTATCTTTGCTGGTCCCACATGAACTCTTTGCATCCTATTCACCAATTAATTATTTTTCTGCAAAGTTAAAACAACTCTAAATTGGGCTTGAAAATTTTATAAATCATTTTCATTTCCATTTCATGGTTACCTATATTTTGTCAAATTTCCAAACATGCGTAAACCAATTATAGCAGTTAGAGCTCATATATTTATTTTTGGCAAAATTTTGATTTGTGGAAAAAATTTCTTCTTGTATGATAAAGGGGATTTAATAATTATGCCTTCAATTATATATAATATTTTTAAACGTGTCTAAAAAAAACTTACAAATATTTTAAGTTTTTGTTCTTACATGATAAATTACAGTCGCACGATAAAATTTAAGGTATTGTTGTTAAAAATTTCATAACCTAAAATGCAAAAAATATAATTCTAATATTATTTATTTATTTTTTTCCTACATTGTCCCTTCTTCTTTTAAAATTTTTTTTTACTTTTATCCATAAAATTTTAGAAAAAGTTAACTAAGCAAATCTACGATGTTTCTCTAAGAATTAATCAAAAATATGAATAATATTAATAATTACAATTTAAAAACAAGTGAAACAATACAGAATAAAACAGCCCAAAGACCCTCAAATCCACAAAATCTTCTTATGTTGCGGTCGTTTGAATTATATATTTTTAAAATCTAATATTCAAAATATTACTTTCTAAAATTATCACTCTTTTATCTTCACATTCTCTTTTTTTTGTTTACTCTTACCAATAAATATTTAAAAGTAGCTATTTTCTACAGCGAGGGGTGGCAGCCAGATGGGGTCTGAAGTACCCTTACCCCGACCCCATTCCCACTTCTCTTCCTCAATGTGTGTGGAACCAAATCTGTAATGAACTGGTTTATTAGTGTTAATCTATTTTACCCCTTTCAAAAAAAAAAAGACAGGGGTGGCAGCCTTTCAGGTGAGGTGGCGGTGTCCGGAGGTGATGTTGCATCTTGTCTGTCCGTGAGAAAGAGAGAGAATGAGAGAATATTGGAGAGAGAAGGGGCCGTGTGTGAGTTTAAACAAAACTCATTAATTTAAGAAGTCATTATTAATGATCTTTTTAAAATCATTCAAGACAATTTTAACTATAGCTACTATTTTATTGGCGACAACACATAGACGCCGTCACTAGTACTCCCCATGTCCACATTTCAACAATTTATTTTTGTGATGACTCTCATCATTGAAAATTTAATTTTTAACGACAAAATAGCTGCCACATACTTTTACATTTATGACGACTTCTAAAATTATTGGAGATGACATAACCAACTATCATCTAAATATTCATCTGTAATAACATATGTGGTGACGGCTATAAAGTGCCGTCGCCACGTATCTATATAGTTGCGACAATTTTCTTTAGTCAATGTGACTAATACTATTGGTGTCCCCAATTCGTCGTAGGGAAGTCTTGACTTTTTTGAAGTAATTATTATGAAAGTAATCTCCATTTAGCTTTTTTATTATTTATCTGCAGAGTTAATGTAGTTTATAACAGTAGGGTTGGTATATCCTTCTAAAAGAATCTTTTTTCCAAAAATGATGGCGGGCATTCAATTGCAACGGAATTCCCCAATTCCTAGTTCAGAAAAGATAACTCTAATTAAAATTTATTTTAAGAAAATATCCGTGTGTGTCAAAGTTTCTAAATGCACTTCTTTTTATGCTTTAACTATTTTACTATCCAAAGAAAAAAAAATTAACTTGATAAAGAAAATGATTCGGTGGCATGCTTGAATTTTTTTTTCTACTTTAATTACTTTATGAATAATGGATGGCCGTTTACCATTATCTTGAATACGCTAGCCATTTGAGAGAAGGGCTAGTATAAAATAAAATTGCTGAATATAAAATGAATCATTTAGATCATTTAATTAAATCATTTAATTAATGCTCATCTTCTTACCCTTCATAAGTAAGAAAATAAATTATAGGGTAGACATACCTAGAATGGCATACCCAAGTATTGCCACGTGGATACCACCCACGTTCCTCATACGCGTATAAATAGCAGTAGTACCCACAGGCGTGTGCGTGCGTGCGTGCGTGTGTGTGTGTGAGAGAGAGAGAGAGATGGAGGGTACGAGGGATCTAGAATAAGCGGGAGGGGAAGAGAGAGCGTGATCTAACGTAAGCAGCGGGAAGAGATGAGAGAGAGAGAGAGAGAGAGAGAGAGAGAGAGAAAGAGAGAGAGGAGATGGAGAGAGAGAGAGAGGGATCTAGAATCTATTATCTATTAGAAGTGGGAGTCCTTGTTTCATCGACAAGCATATAGCCTCTCTTGTTGTCTAGATACATCCTCTCTCCTCACAATTTTGATTTATCGTTATTCAATTGATTTGTGGTGTATATCATTTTATTATACCTCAGGTAAATAATCTTTTATTATCTATATTTACTATGGACTCGTCGTGCTCTTTTCTTTGAACGTAAATAGTATCTTAGGTTTGTGATAAAATAGTATCTTAGGTTTGTGATAAATAATTATATAAATAGTTGAACTTTTGTTATATAAAGGATACAAAATAAAAATAAATATTAATAATAGTAGATTAGATGTAATAATAATGCATTTACCGTGAACTCGTGGTTAGTTGAGTATCTTAGGTTTGTGATAAATAAATATTTAAATAGTTAAATTTTTGTTATATAAAGAATACAAAATAAAAGTAAATACTAAAGATGCTAGATTAGATGTAATAGTAATATGACATTTATTAATTTATTTTTGTATAGCTTAATGTAAATTATATTTTCATAATTCAAATTATTTTTATTTTTTTAAAAATCAAAATTAGGACAAAATTTTAATTTATTTAAAATAACTTAACACTTTACATGATAATAGAAATATCCATTACCAAAATCTATTACCCTCGTCACATTTTAAAATAATATTTTATTATATTGATAGCTAATAAAGTGTACCTAAACTCTAAACTTATCATCTGATATCATTGTTTTTCTTTATACGATCTCATTCTGCGTGTGTGTAAGAAATGCAATATTAATCACTTTTTTTACAAATTTTGTTATATAATAATTGTCAAACCGCATCTTTAATAGTTGATATTATCTATTTTTTAAAATAAAACTAATATTGCATTCTATTATTTTATCTGTTGGTATTATAATTGTATTTTGTGTAAATATAAATGCTATATTATTATTAAAGTATGATATAAAATTAAAATATCTAAATATGTATTTACTAGAAAATTAAATACAGGTAAAAAATGAAAGCATCTAAAAATGATAATCTTATTGATAAATCTATTCCTTACTTGGTACTTATTGTTGTCAAACAAGATTCAACAATATAATATGACTTTTTTGTTTAGACACGACAATATAATATGACATCATGATATTTTTTATAAATGTGAAATCAACAAGGGTCGAATAGTTCTAGGACATATTGATGGTAAATTATAAAATATTTTACTAATAGATTCTCGGGTGACATGATAATTTGACAGCATCTTAATTATATGCATTCATAAAGTATTTCGATTTGAATTTTTATTTGTGTAGTTTTATTTTTAAATCTTATAAACTACATTATGCTATTATAAAATTTAAAAATTTGTTTGGCATGTATTCATTCACGGCCTAACTTTGCTCTTACATCACGTAGGGTGTTTGGTTGCACAATAATTTTTTGTGCATTTTCATGATAAAAAGATTATTTCAAAATAATGTGTAAGCTAATCAATAAAATATATTTATCAAGTTTGAGAAGATATGATAATAAAAAAACAGTAAATACCATATATGACTGAACAAGGTGGGAGATGACATGATAAAAAAAAGTGTCACTTGCTTTTTTTGTTCGTAAAATAAAACTCTTTAAAACCATAAAGTTGTAATGATTGTCAAACACCCCTTGTAACAAGTTTTGTTACAAAAATATAAAATCGTAATAAAATCCCAATTTATCATGCATACAAACATCCCATTATGAAAATTGTTTGTGGTATTTTTTCTATATAAAATACAATAAAATCAATAATAAAACTCTGTTTGTTGGGTTAGATTAAAATTCTTTCTTTCACAATTTTTAGATTGTCAAGATTTCATGTATCTTTAAGAACTAACTTTTTATCGTTTAAGAATTTCAAACCTCATTGATTTTTAAACTCTTTAAGTGTTTAATTAGTTTTCATATTTCTAATCTTTTTAAATTTTATGTTTCCAATCTTTTTATATTTCAAAGTTTTCGGAGTTTCCAGATTTTGAATCCCTCCCCTTTCAAATTTTTTAGATTTCATAACTTTCAAATTTCTAATGTTTTTATAATATATATTTTTATATTTTTACATTAATTAAAATTTTTTACTTTAAAAATTTCTCTATTTTCTATTTATTAATTAATTATTTTTTATTCACTGAAGTAAGAGTTAGCTACTTCCTACTAGGCTACACAACATTATCTTTAATCTCCATTATAATGACCAAAGCATATTTGACTTATACCATTTCACTTCATATAAATATACATATTTGGTTTGCGATACAAAATGTTATCATTTGAGCAATTTTCTCTCTCTCTCTCTCTCTCTCTCTCTCTCTCTCTTTCTCATTTCTTGTTGAAGATGTTGAGAGTTGAGAGAGTCAAATAAATGAGAAAACATTGTATTGCAAACCAAGTCATCAAAGTAGTTATTTTAAATCGCATAACATTTTAATGGAACATATTGTGAACTAAATCATCAAAGTAGTTACTTTTGGACCTTTCACTAAATTTTCAAGGTCTCTTATATTCAATTAAAAACCTCTAAGTGCTTTCTAATTCAAACCTAACTAATACATTTAAATAAATAATCATGAAATCCACAAACTATCTAAAATATTGCTTTCAAAAAATATATAATATGTTATTTAAACTACATGAACATAGGTGTTGTTCCCTCGTCCAATCGTCCGATTTTCACCTACGTTACAAGTGCCTGCTGGCATCTCTAGCCGTTTCCGTCTCCACATCCCGACGTCATCTCTGCCCCTATCTCCTCGCTGTTACCGCCTCTCCCTCCTCGTTGTTTCTCTCGCTCTCCCCGATCTCGCTCTCCCCCTCACTTTTTGTTGACGATCAACAGTAGCCCCCGTCTCTCTCTCTCTCTCTCTCTCTCTCTCTCTCTCTCTCTCTCTCTCTCTCTCTTCCTGGTCGGTTTGCTTGGGTGAATGCTATTTGTTCATCCTATCTCCCCCGATCGTCCGATCAACATTGAGCCGCTCGATTCATCCTCCAGTTTTTTCACCAACAGTCTTCTCGTTACTCCGCAAATCCATTCATCCCTACGGTTACTAAGCGCAGCCTGCCATGCCTTTTGGCCGCGGCCATTTCCTTCTCCAGAAAATCTCCTATCTCTCCATATCCTATCAATGGCATTCCTCATGTCCCTCCTGTGCCTGTTTTTTCATCTTCTCCTTTGGTATGGTGGTGTCGGTCTCCAGCATCTGATGGCAACCGATAGTACCATACGATGAGATTCTGTTGTTGTGTGACGTGTTACCTCCTTCAAGTTCTCAAATCGTCGATCAGGAATTTGTCGATGGAAGATATGTCCTTTAGCATCTCATGTTTGTCGTTCTTCTCCTTCAATGTCATGCTTTCTCATCCCGCCATTATCCTTGCCGTTATTCCTTGGTTGCAACTTTTCTCCGTCAGCCATCAGTTCCTACAGAACACGTCATTCCGCATAACACCATAGGTCCTGCATTATGGGCTTGGTGTATGCACCAGAGAATGACATCTTGTCCATGTAGAAAACACTGCTCTCCTCTCTGTGCAAGGCTGCAGTGTTGCCATTTTATAGGAGATTTGCCAGAGTGAAGTAAAGAGGATATCTGCAGCCTGTGAGACCCCTCCCCTACCTCTTGCCGGTTCCTGTCGGTTTTTCGCCTTCTCTGGACTTTGACTGGCTTCACGATTCTCCTCTTTCCTGCCAGCAACGTCTTACCTTGACACAGTAAGAGGAGTTCTTGCTAGACCCCTGAATGGTGACAATGGCTGGCCTTGGCGGGGGCTCCCTGGATGAGCTTTTCCCCTCCCCTCGTCTCCTATGCTTTTTCTTTTATATATGTGATTATATTTTTTATCTACACTTCATAGTTCCCTTTTTTATGGAGCATCTTTACTCTCTTTTCTTATTATTCTTAATAAGTTGGTCATCAACTTTCGTACTCTACTTGAAAAAGAGTCTTAACACACCCAAATGCTACTTTTTAAGTATCTAAGAAGACTTCACGATATTGTTAAAAATGTTTTCTTATTCTGTATATTTTCTTTTTTTTCTATATGCGGTTATCTTTTTAATGTTCTATTTGTTTTTCAATACCTTTTCTCTTTATGTGTACATTTGACAATTGAGATGTCTTTAGTCACATACAACATTTCTCGTGTTTTTCCCTTTACATACGTTGTTACATTTTTTATCTTTACTTCTTCATTCCTTTTCCACCATAAGTTACTTTCTTTTCATATTGCTATCCCGCATTTCTCATTATATATGAGAAAGAAGTCAAAGAGTGATGGGTGGGGAATCCCAATTTATTATTCTCCTACCTAATAAGAAATGTAATAGAATTAGAAGTTCCAAAATTGGAAATAAATGTCTAACGAATGTGACTTTATTTTTTATAAATGCCAATCCAAATGCCCTATTTATATACAATGATTTAAGCTCAGTTTTGTACCATAAAAGACCTAGATATTTTATTGAAAGTTTCACTCAAAAAAATGTAGCCATTTCTTATAATTATTATTTTTAAAGAAATGAATATTTTTAATTTTTTGGTGAATGTAAGATAAAGCAACTGTATTAATTTAATTTATAAAGTTTAAGGAAGGACTTGAGTCGATTTGAAATTGGTTCAAAATATGATTAAATCAAATTCATCTAATCTAACTTGCCACTTCTTGATTATGATCAAGGTAATCATATCTAAAAATTGAAAATGTCAGTTCACATTGTAAACCTAAAATGTCAAAAGTAAAAATGAAATAAAGTAAGATGTAAGCTCTTAACTAAAAAAGAAATCCTCAAATTTAAAATTTTTGTCATTGAAGTTTAACAGAAAATTTGAATTAGGCTTTGTAGACCCAATCATGATTTGATGCAATTTCTATAGGTCTCAGTAGTGGACCAATCCGGAGAATTAGGCTTTGTAAACCCAATTAAGATTTGGATTAATTGTTATTCCTAATCTAATTGGGATCGGGTGATGTCGTCATAAGGTGAATTTAGTTTAAGTGGAAATTAGATTAGATCTTATTGTTCGTTCCCTTTCAAGTTCTTTCGTGTGCCAAAAACATTTTGCATTGTTATTGTTGACGCAGCAGGATCCCACTTTCTTTCTTTTAGTTTTTTTTTGTGAAGTGGAAAGTTTGTTGGTCAGGTGAGAGTGGGACACATTAACGTTGTCAATTCGGAATCTGACTTGCTAGGAACAAAGTAAAGTTTGAAAACATATTCCTCACTCACCTCTTTATATAGCTTCTTTGAGATGTATTCATGCATGGATGGTAATTTATCGTGGCTCAGATTTTTGGTGAGTAAGTAAAAGTTTTGTATCAAAAGCATGAGTGGCCTGTTTTTTACTCCATATCTAATTGACATCATACTTCCGTCCTACCTATTTTGGATTGATCTATGGTAATTTATGTTGTAATATTTACTTCTTGTAGGTTGTGGTGGATGTCTTCATTCTCTCGCATCTTATTTTTCTTTCAAAATTATCTTCATTTTCATTTGAAATGTATAAGTTTAGAAATATAAAAATATATCATAACTAACTAGAATCAATCAATCAATCTTTACATTGGTTGCAAATAAATATGTATAATAATAATAATAATAATAATAACAATGTAAAAGCAGTGTTGTTTATAGTATTATAAACAATCCTTATAAATCAAAGTTGTTACATTCATATAAATGTCGCTCAAATTAATATTGGTTTGATTACCGATTCATGTGTATATTCGAAGAGTAAACTAAAACATTTATAATTTAATTAATTTTTTATCTTAATAATTTTAAAAATTTATATCTAATCGATATATAATATATTATTCGAACACGTGTGAAGCACGTGACTTGACTAGTAAGGGGGAGGGGGAGAAGGAGAGAGAGGGGGATCTGACACAAGCAGCGGGAAGAGATACACGAGAGAGAGAGGGGGGGGGCGGGAGGGAAGAGATGATAACTTTGTATTTATCATCTTCACATCTTGAAACATGTGCCAAAGGGAGTTTACCCAAGTATCGAAGTTGGAGATGGTTCTTCCAATGGGAAAAATCTCATATTTGTAGTTGACCATTTCATCGATGATCTACTGCAAATTGCTAGCATTAGCTTAGAGTCGTCATTCAAAAGAATTATAAGCATATTTATTATATATATGCATTCAACGTAATTAAAAAATAATTACATACTTTAGAGATTGTTGTTGAGTAGATTAGCTAGGGTTTGGCAATGTTTCTCCCTTCGTTGTAAATCTTGGGTGCAGTACACCAAAATAATTTAGTATGCTCTCTGATAATATGATATAATATATATAAGAATCTTGCAACCAGAAAATGTTATGTAACTTGATTTTATTGCAACTGTTTTGAGTATCGTCATCACATTCAAGATGAACTCCAAGTTATGATAACAAGTTCTAAATAAATTATTGAAATAGTTTTGTTGATTGTTAGATGATAAAAATAGCCACAATTATTGTGCTGTTACAGGGGTATTTGGTTAAATGATAACTTGGGTTTTTGGTGTAATTTTATATTTGTGTAACAAAACTTCTTGAAAGAAGTGTTTGAAAACCATTATAATTTTAAGCTTTTAAAGAGAATATTCTTCCTTTAATAAAAATAAAAAGAAGAGAACCTCTTTTTTATCTTGTGGTAGCCACCTCTTTTGATCATATACAACTCTTAATCTCTTTTGTTATCACATCTTCCCACACTTAGACAATTTTATGTCAATGGATAAGTTGCATTTTCTGTTAAGACAACTTTTATCATGGAAGTGCATGATAAAAAGTTAACACATGCAACCAAACACTTTATCAAGGAATATGCAAATTGAACCAAACTAAACCATGCACACCAAACTCTTCTGCTCTGTATGATGAGTGTGCTCCACACGTTGTGCATCATTTATGCTAAACAATAATTTTTTATCGGTCATTAGTCAATCCACTAAGACAAATATGACTATGTGCAACATTGCAAAACCCTAACTGTGAAATTGATCTTAAAGGGTATCTTTGCTGGTCCCACATGAACTCCTTACATCCTATTCACCGATTATATTTTTCTGCAGAGTTAAGAAAATCGAAATTAGGCTTGAAAAATTCAAAAATCATTTTCATTTCCTTTTAATGATTACCAATATTTTCTAAAATTTGCAAACATGCTTAAACCACTTATAGCAATTAGAGCTCATCTATTTATTTTTGGCAAAAGCTTAAATTTCGGCAAAAATTTCTTCCGGTAACAAAAAGGGTTTATAATATTTATGACTATAATCATATATAATATTTTATAAAAGTAAAATAAAAACTTCTGAATATTTTAAGTTTTTTCTTGCATAATAAATTACTGTCAATAAGGTATTGTTAATTAAAAATTTCAAAGCCTAATAACAAAAAAATATAATTCTAATATTATTTTTTATATTCTCTTCAGATGTCTTCTTCTTTTGAAAAAAAATTGATTACTTTTATCAATACAATTTTATAAAAAATTAACTAAACAAATCTACCACGTTTTTATAAGAATTTATTAAAAATATGAATAATATTAAGAATTAAAATTTAAAAGCAAGTTAGGCAATAAAAAATAAAATAGGCCAAAGACACTCAAATCTAGTCTACCTTCTTATGTTGCGATCCTTTTAATTATATATCTTTAAATTTTAATATTCTAAAATTGTCACTTTTTCTCTCTGCATTATCTTTTTCTGATTTACTCTTACCAATAAAAGCTTAAAAGTACCTGTTTTCGGCGATGAGGTGGTGACAATGGCGATGGCATCTGGAGGGAGGTGACAACCTTTGAGACGAGGCAGTGGTGTTTGAAGGTGATGTTGCATCTTGTCCGTTTGAGAGAAAGAGAGAGAATGAGAGAATAGGGGAGAGAGAAGGGAGCCATGTGATAGTTTAAACAAAACTCATTAGTCTTAGAAGCCGTTATTAATGGTCGCTTTAAAATCATTGATAATGGCATTAATTATAGCTATCATTTTATCGTTGGCAATTTGAACTTGTTGGAGACAAAGACCGTGTCCACATTTCTGCAATTTGTTTTTGCTTTTGTGATGACTCTCATCAATGCAAATTTATTTTTTAACGACAACTTAAAGTAGCTACCCCATGCATCTACATTTATGACGGCTTCTAAAATTATTGGAGACGGCCAAACTAAATTTTAGGTTTTTAAGGAGAATTCTTTCTTTAACAAAAATAAAAAGAAGGGAACCTCTTTTTATCTTGTGGTCGCCACCTTTTTTGATCATATAGGACTCTTAATCATTTTTTGTTATTTTATCTTCCCAAACTTAGACAATTTTATGTCAATGGATAACTTGCATTTTCTTTTAAGACAACTTTTTATCATGAAAGTGCATGATAAAAAGTTAACAAATGCAACCAAACACTTTTATCAAGGAATGTGCAAATGGAGCCGAACTAAACCATGCAAGCACCAAACTCTTGTGTGTTGTATGATGAGTGTGCTGCACACGTTGTGCAACATTTACGCTAAACAATAATTTTTTATCGGTCATTAGTCAATCCACTAAGACAAATATGACTGTATGTAACATTGCAAAACCCTAACCGGTGAAATTAATCATAAAGGGAATCTTTGCTGGTCCCACATGAACTCCTTGTATCCTATTTACCAATTAATTATTTTTTTACAGAGTTACAACAACTCTAAATTGGGCTTAAAAAATTCATAAATCATTTTCATTTCCGTTTCGTGATTACCTATATTTTGTCGAATTTCCAAACATGCCTAAAAGAATTATAGCAGTTAGAGCTCATATATTTATTTTTTGGCAAAAGTTTGATTTGCGGCAAAAATTCCTTCATGTTTGAAAAAGGGATTTTAATATTTATGCCTACAATTATCTATAATATTTCTAAACGTGTTTTCATAGAAGAAAAAAAAAAGCTTACGAATATTTTAAGCTTTTGTTCTTGCGTGATAAATTAGAGTCGCCGAATAAAATTTAAGGTATTGTTAGTAAAAAATTTCATAGCCTAATAACCAAAAAATATAATTCTAATATTATTTCTTTCTTCTCTCCTACGTTGTCTCTTCTTCTTTTACAAAATTTTGTATAGTTTTATCAATAAAATTATAGAAAAAGTTAACTAAAGAAATCTACGATGTTTCTCTAAGAATATATAAAAATATAAATAATATTAAAAATTAAATTTTAAAACAAGTCAAACAATAAAAAAATAGCCCAAAGACCCTCAAATCCACTAAATCTTCTAATGTTGTGATCATTTGAATTATATATTTTAAAATCTAATGATCAAAATATTACTTTATAAAATTATCTCTTTTACTTCTCCACATTCTCATCTTTTTGTTTACTCTTACCAAAAAAAAATTAAAAGTAGCTATTTTCAGCAACGAGCGGCAGGGGTGGCAGCCTTTCAAGTGAGGTGGCGGTGTCCGGAGGTGATGTTGCATCTTGTCCGTCCATGAGAAAGAGAGAGAATGAGAGAATATTGGAGAGAGAAGGGGCCGTGTGCGAGTTTAAACAAAACTCATGAGTCTAAGAAGTCATTATTAATGATCTTTTAAAATCATTGATGACAGTTTTAACTATTACTACTATTTTATTGACGACAACACATAGATGCCGTCACGAGTACCCTATGTCCACATTTCAACAATTTATTTTTGTAACGGCTCTCATCATTGAAAATTTAATGTTTAGCGACAAAATAGATGCCACATACTTTTACATTTATGACGGCTTCTAAAATTATTGGAGATGACTTAACCTACTGTCATCTAAATATTCATCTGTAATATCATATGGTGGCGGCTATAGAGTGCCGTTGCCACGTATCTATATAGTTGCAACAATTTTCTTTAGTCAGTGTGACTAATACTATTGGTGTCCCCAATACGTCGTAGGGAAGTCTTGACTTTTTTGTAGTAATTATTATGAAAATAACTCCATTTAGATATTTCTTTTATTATTTATCTGCACAGTTAATGTATTTTATAACAATAGGGTTGGTATATCCTTCCAAAAGAATCCTTTTTCCAAAAATGATGGTGGGCATTCAATTGCAACGGAACACCCCAATTCCTAGTTCAGAAAATATAACTCTAATTAAAATTTTTTTTAAGAAATATCCGTGCGTGTCAAAATTTCTAAATGCACCTTCTTTTATGCTTTAACTATTTTACAACACAAAGAAAAAAAATTTAACTTGATAAAGAAAATGATTCGGTGGCAAGCTTGAAAATTTTTTTCTACTTTAATTACTTTATAAATAATGGATGGCCGTATACCATTATCTTGAATACGCTAGCCATTTGTGAGAAGGGTTAGTATAAAATAAAATTGCTGAATATAAAATGAATCGTTTAGACCATTTAATTAATGCTCATCTTCTTACCCTTCATAAGTAAGAAAATAAATTATAGGGTAGACATACCTAGAATGGCATACCCATGTAATGCCACGTGGATACCACCCTCGTTCCTCGTCTGCGTATAAATAGCAGTAGTACCCACAGGCATCCCGTATCCAACCAGCTCACAAGCTCTTTCTGTGAGTGTGTGAACCTCGTTCTATTTGTAATAGAGAGGGTGATCTAGCATAAGCAGCGGGAAGAGATGAGAGAGAGAGAGAAGATGGAGAGTAAGAGGGATCTAGAATAAGGGGGAGGGGGAGAGAGAGGGGGATCTGACACAAGCAGTGGGAAGAGATACGAGAGAGAGAGAGAGAGAGAGAGAGAGAGAGAGAGAGAGAGAGAGAGAATCTTTGTATTTATCATGAGAGCGGATCACCTCAATCCCCGGGTGGAGGGAGAAACTTCAGTTCCCAATCAGAAGCGGCCACATACCTCCGCCACTTAAGTGGCGGTTCAAGAACCGATTCGGTGAACTGCTACAAAAAAGAGCTGAACCGCTACAGACGCCTTACTAACTCATTACCGACGGGTAGTGAGTTACAAAGACGTCGGTAGTAGTTCTGTCTTTTTCGATAGCGGTTCAAGATTTTCAAGTCATGTTATTGAACCGTTGTTCGCTACCGAAAAGGGCTGAACAACTACCGATGTCTTACTAACTCATTACCAACGGGTAGTGAGTTACAAAGGCGTCGATAGCAGTTCAGCTCTTTTCAGTAGCGGTTCACCGAACCGGTTCTTGAACCGGCGGGGGTATGTGGCCATTTTTGAATGGGGACTGAGACTTCTCCCTCCACTTGGGGACTGAGGTGATCAACTCTCATTTATCATCTTCACATCTTGATATATATTTGTCCGTTTAACAAGACTATGTGTATTCTATATTTTTGTTCTTGATACCAGGTTCTAATCATCAGTATCTCTATGTGGCAACCGGTGACATGTTATCGATATGCCCAACAAGGTTAATTGGTGCTCCAGATTCTTCTCTTTCTATACTATCATCATCCATGATGTTCTATACTGCAGATGCCGAAGGGGATGGCGGAGATTGAGAGCACCCAAGGAAAAAGCTTTCTTAATTCCTGGCCTGTTCATGGGTACGATACATTATACATAAAAATATGCTTATATATATGATGTTAAATTTGCCTCCGCAAAAGTCATCAAACTAATGATTAGTTTAACACTATCTTCTGAACAGTATCAGATTTGAAGTCTTGATCGTATGCTATTAATTGGTAGCAGAGGTCAGCCAGTGAAGAGATATGCAAGTGTGCCTCTATCCTGTAGAAGAACTCGTCGCCAACTTTCACATTGGGGAACTTCTCCCATGTCTATATACTTTGTGGCAGGATACACTACTTTTTCCTTCCATAGTATAGATATCGTTGAAGAGGCATCCACTTATATATATGTGGCTTGGTCTCTCTCTCTCTCTCCCATCTTCACCGCTGTTTCAAGAAGAATATATATATATATGATTACTTTAACATAGTTTAATTTATATATGACCTGTGTGAAGTATGTACCAAGGAGAATTTGCCCAAGTAGAAGTTGGAGACGGTTCTTCTACGGGAAAGATCTCATATTTGCAGCTGAGCACTTCACGGATGATCTCCTGCAAACTGATAGCATTGGCTGAAGTCGTCATTCCAAAGGAGTTAGGAACATATTTCTTGGATATATGTATTCAATGTAATTGAAGAATTATCACATACTTTCGAGATTGCTATGTGTGGAGATTACCTAGTGTTTGGCAATGTTTCTCCTTTCATTGTATATCTTGGGTGCAGTTCATCAAAATATTTTAATATGCTCTCTGATAATATGATATAATATATATAAGAATATTGCAACCAGACAATGTTACGTAGCTTGATTTTATTGCAACCTTTTGGAGTGTCATCTTCACATTCAAGATCAACTACAAGTTAGGACAACAGGTTCCGAATAATGATCAGAAATAAGTATGAAAAAATATTGCTGCCTATGTATGAGGATAATAGTAGCCACAATTATTGCACTCCTAGGGGGGGTTGATTGATGCTAAATTAGGTTTTTGGTGTAATTTTATATTTGTGTAACAAAACTTGTTAAAAGAGGTGTTCGAAAACTATTATAATCTTATGTTTTTAAAGAGAAATTATTCTAGAATAAAAAAAGAGAAAAGAACCTCTTTTTATCTTGTCGTCCCCACCTCTTTTGGTCATATACGACCCTTAATTTTTTTGTTATCACATCTCCCTAAACGTAAATAATTTTATGTTAATGAATAACTTACATTTTATTTTAAGACAACTTTTTATCATGAAAATGCATGATAAAAAAGTTACCATGCATACAAACACTTTATCAAATAATATATAGGTATACACTTACTTTAAGAAGTTTAATCTATATATAAATTGTGTGAAACGTGTACCAAAGGGAATTTACCCAAGTATAGAAGTTGGAGATGGTTCTTCCAATGAGAAAGATCTAATATTTGTAGTTGACCATTTCATCGATGATCTTCTACATATTGCTAGCATTAGCTGAGAGTCGTCATTCAAAAGAATTAGAAGCATATTTCTTATATATATATATATGCATTCAATGTAATTAAAAAATAATTACATACTTTAGAGATTGTTGTTGAGTAGATTAGCTATGGTTTGGCAATGTTTCTCCCTTTGTTGTATATCTTGGGTGCAGTACACCAAAATAATTTAGTATGCTCTCTGATAATAAGATATAATATATATAAGAATCTTGCAACCAGAAAATGTTATGTAGCTTGATTTTATTGCAACAGTTTTGAGTATCATCTTCACATTCAAGATGAACTCCAAGTTATGATAACAAGTTCTAAATAAATTATTGAAATAGTTTTGTTGACTGCTAGATGATAAAAATAGCCACAATTATTGTGCTGTTACGGGGTATTTGGTTAAATGATAAATTGGGTTTTTGGTGTAATTTTATATTTGTGTAACAAAACTTGTTGAAGGAAGTGTTTGAAAACCATTATAATTTTATGCTTTTAAAGAGAATTCTTTCTTGAATAAAAATAAAAAGAAGAGAACCTCTTTTTTATCTTGTGGTCGCCACCTCTTTTGATCATATACAGCTCTTAATCTCTTTTGTTATCACATCTTCCCAAACTTAGACAATTTTATGTCAATGGATAAGTTGCATTTTCTTTTAAGACAACTTTTTATCATGGAAGTGCATGATAAAAAGTTAACACATGCAACCATCTTGTGGTTTGGTTTAATTGTGGCCGTGGCAACTTCCTCCAGAAACTGAGCATTAGATAGAATTTTTAATGAGATTAAAATTCTATAAATAAAAACCTCATTGTTTAAGGATTCCAACTCATATTTTTTAGAATTTTTTGGACACCTTTTGACCCCCCAAATCAGGCCCGAAAGTCAGCGTTTTTCTAGGGTTTCCGTAATCCGCCCCGCCTTTATCGGGCGAAGAAGACGGAAGATCCGGACCCGCTAGCGCAGGGGGGGTACGTGGCGGAAGGGCGGCGCACCAGGGCGGGGGTATGCGGCCGCGCCGCGTTAGCCCCAGGGGCGCGCAGCGGTGCACGCGGGCGCACGGTGCGCGGCCGCCGGCCCTCCGGCGCAAGCCTGGGGGTACGTGGCAGAGCCACGCTGAGCCCGCCGGTGCCGTGGCCAGCGCTGATTGGCCGGCGCACTGCGCCGCCAGTTATTTAATTCGAAAAGGATTTTTAAATAGTTTAAAATTCATTTTTGATCTGAATAATTGCCAGAAAATTCCAAAAAAAATATGAAAAATTGTATAATTTATTTAATGAGTTATTAAAATGTTTAATGACTTATTAAATAGAGTTTTACTATTTTGTCATTGAATTCTATTAGTTTGATTTTAAAATTGTTTTAAGATCAAAATTAATGAAATTAATGATTATATAAGTTCAGTGAAATTATTTAATAGGTTTTTAAAATGTTTATGAACCTGTTAAATAGTTTTGAACTTTGGTTGCCATAGAATCATTTTATAAATGATTTTAAAATTGTTTTAAAATCTTTATTGATTAAATTAGTGTTCAAATAAATTCTGAAAATTTTTATTTTGAAGAATTATGATTTGGAAATTAATTTATTGCTCTGAGAAATTTTGGAAAAGCATGAATCATCTGAATATTTTATATTGCTTGTCTTATGCATGTAAATTGCTTATATGTGCATTTCATGTTATTTATTTTATGAAAATTCGACAAGCATGAAATTTGGAATTTCAAAATTACAGTATATAATTTTATGATGGTATATATGATATATATCATATAATTATCACGTATGCGCTCTATGTTCATGTGATGAATGTTGGTGTGTGTATGGAGGTGATCATGGACTTAAATATGCTTTGCTTTTGATTGCTTGGTTAATTAAGTTGGTTATGTTATTAAATGGGGCCTGCGTGTGCCTCCTCTCTCTCTATACAATCTGATTGTACATTCTACCTCCCCCCATTTGTGTACTCCCCTTGGTTGAAACCAAGGTTTCTTATTATGAGTTGTACATTTGTGGGTCTATGTACCCTTTAGCTGCTTGTAATGGTTAGAAACCGGCTCGTGGTAGAATGGAGAGCGGGACCACTTGAAGAAGCACCCTTCTGAAGTGGGAGCATGCCAACTCAAGCTTATGAAGCAAGGAATTGCACCTATAGGGGTGCCTTAGGTGTATGCTTAGGGTTAAGTCCATGATCACCTATGTTTTAATGCATATTTGATATGTGGTGTGTGCTACAGTTTATACCTTAAATATATGATATTCCAAAGGTATATTAATATTTATGTGTAGCACCTATGTTGATGAGACTAAAATAAAATCCCTTCTTGTTTTAATTAGGTCGATAAACGTGAGACATTAAGAATGACTCACGTAGCCTTCCGTTGTTATGGTCTTGATGAGCCAATCTTAGATTGGATGGGTTTGTTATGCTACCACAAGGCCTATTCAGCAAGGGATTGGAGATTATGGCCAAGGCATTAGCCGAACTTTGGGGTGGACCATTTGCATGGCTTTGTTGTGCTACCACAAGGGCTGTGTGAAGTATCCATTCTCATAACGTAACAAGCGGGTTTGACCTAACTAGGGTATATGGTTTGTTGTGCTACCACAAGATCATAACTCTAGAGGCTAAATGACTAAGAGTTGCAAGAGTCTCAACTGGCAATAGTTGCCTACCTATTAAGTATGGGATGACTTGTTGTGCTACCACAAGGTCATCATCATAAAGTTAGTAGGGTATTGGTCCCCACTAGGATGTTATCGTGATATCCCGTCTTTGCATAATGAGGGTTATGCAAATTCGTCGAAAATTAGTGGGAGTATAAATTAGGATGAAAGACCATATCTTAATTTTAATGAATGTTTGTAATGTTAATATAATTATATCTCTGTTGTAGAATATTATAAACCACCATTAATCTAGCATGCTAGATGCTAAGTATTTTAATGGCCCACACTTCTTATATTAGTTTAGAACTAAGAGAATAGTTCTCATAGTTGACCTATTGACTATCCTACTTGAGAAGTAAGTATCTCCTACACTATTTAATGAAGTGAGAGAAGATAAGATCTTATCTCATTGAAAAGATGTATTAATTACTTTATATCAGATGTTAGCCTCTATCAAATAAAATTAGTAGTGGCAACATGGATAGATGGATTTGATATCCATCATGGCTCATGGTGATGAGCTAATTAAAGGCGATGAAGAATAATACATCTTGAATACTTCTTATTGGTAAGACCAATAGAAAGAAGTAAGATCATTAGATAGAAATAGATGGTGATAGTTAAAAGTCAAAGAAGTGAGTCAAGATATTATAACCCAAATTTGACATAGCATTCCTCTACTATCTTGATGATGGTAAGTAGAAGAAGAAGTGCAAAGTGTATTGCACATAATGCAAATGTGGAGCTTGAGAAGCTCCATGTATCTATGTCATTAATATTTACTTGTCTTATATACACATTTGATAGTATAAGATACTATGTATGTGTATTCTAGTATAAGATACTAAGGGTGCATATAATAGTATGAGATACCAGAGATGCATCATATATCTACAATGAGTTGTAGATAATAGCAAGTAAATGAAGTCTTAAAGAAGATTGTTATCCTACATATGAAATGGTACAAAATGTTGCATCATTACTAGTGGGAGATACAAATTTTCTATAGCCTTCTAGAGTTGTCTTAATTATCCTTCTAAAAGAATATTGTTTTCATTTCCTAGTTGAATAAATGGAGATTTATTCTATGGTATGAAAATGATAACTGGTAAAGTGTTTACCAGTAGGAGTATAATAAAGAGTTTATTTATATCAGATATGTATGCTCTTATAATATGTGTGAAAAATCCTCATTAGGCGAAGTAGATTGATATTGATCAATCTATTGTTTAGTAGTATGGTCATATTTATAAGAGAAGACTTAAGGAGTACTATTCGGATAGTAACATATAGGTAAATGATTTAGAATCATTAACTATATGTAAGTCTTATCTTATTAAGCAAAATGACCAACTCTTCATTTGTTAGACATGGAGAGAGGGTTAAAGAGTTTATAGAACTCATGCATCTAGATGCATGTTAGCCCATATCTATTAATGATAGAGGATAATATTTCAACTTCATTAATTTTTAAAGATGACTTCTCTAGGTATGGACATATGTACTTTATGAAGTACAAATCCAAAACCTTTGAGGAATTATTTGAGATTAAGAATGAAGAGGAAATATTAATGAAAAGAGTATTAGAACTCTTTGATGAGATCAAAGAGGGGATACTTAAGTAATAATTCACACATAAAGGAAGGATAGTATAATCTAATTTTGATGGACACCTCTTATACATTTTAGCTTAATTGAGCAGCTAAAATGAGAAGCCATATTGTGTAGGACATAATATGGACATTGACAACCTTTGCAAAAATTCTTCTTTGTCTGTTTAGGGGTTAGCACTCAATATAGACATTTGATCTTAAATCGGTACCTTTCAAGTCTATTCCAATTATTCCATATTAGATATGGAAAGGGATTAAAGCTTGACCTTAAGCAAGTTAAGGTTTCAGAATGTCTGGCTTGGTAAAGAAGTATAACCCTATCAAGTTGGAATATAAGACTACAAAGTGTTGGCTTGTGGGATATCCTAAGGAAACTTAAGGATATTAATGCATCCCTTAGGGAGAAGGGTATGAGTTGCTCATCTCTCCATATTTCTAGAGGAAGAGTCCCTCCTTTAGAAAGACAAGTGGGAGCAAGGTATAAATGGAAGGTGTTCCGGGTCCACAATCCATGGACACTTTTATTAAGGTACTAGTTTATATTTACGCAAGGGCAAATCATAGATCTTTTCTTATGTCCAATCAACCTAAGAGATATGTGAGACATATCTTTGATGGAAGAAATGAGACATAAGATAAAAGGATAATGATCCTAAGATTTATATTGAAGCAATATGAGATATTGATTCAAAATGGGAAGAAACAATAAAATCCGATATAAACTCTATCTATTCTAATCAAGTTCAAACTTGATTGATCCACCTAAGGATTTAGTATCTATAGGGTATAAATGGATCACTAAAGAATAGATTGAAGTATATTAGAAGGTAAAGACCTTCAAAGTAAGGATAGTTAAAAGGGATATCATTTATGTCAAATAGTTGACTATGATAAGACCTTTTACCTATGCCATGGAATTAATCCATTCGGATTTTGATTGTTACACACTATGACTATAGGATATGTCAAATGGATGTTAAGATAGTGTTTCTCTATGTTATTTTGAGAAACAGGTGTATATGATACAACCTTTGGGAATCAAGTTCCAAACCATCCAAATAGTATGTGCATAAGGTCCATTTATGGAGTAAAGTAAAACTTCTCATAGATGGTAGATAAGGTTTAATGAGATTAAATCTTATGACTTCATTGAGAATGAAGATATGCCTTGTGTTTTCATATAAGTTAAGTGGGAGTGCTATTATCTTCTTGACATGATATATGCATGACATACTACTCATTGAGAATGAAGTAAGTATGTTATCATAAGTGAGCCTAGTTATCAATTCATCCTCCAAATTTAATATGGGTTTTAAGATCTATGGAGATAGATCTAAAAGGTTTCTTGGCCTTACACAATTCGTGTGCGTAGTTACCATAGTCAAAGAGTTTGACATGGTAAACTCCAAGATAGGTTTCTTACCTATGAAGTGTGTAGTTGATATCTTTAAAGAGATGTCTTCATAGACTTCTTAAGAGATAAATAGATCACATTAGTATAGCCCTTATGCTTTTGCAATAGGACCTATCACATTTGTGATGCTACGCACATGACTTCATGCTCTAAGTGTTATGAGCATTCATCAAGTAAATCCTTGTGAGAGTCACAGGATAATTTGGAGATGTGTCCTTGAGTACTTGAGAAGCACTAAGGATATATCTCTAATGTATGGAGGATAAGACTTGAAGTCTTGTAGTTTTATGAACACAAGCTTCTAATCAGATAAGTCTGATAATAAGTCAATATAATGGTGGTGCAGTGAGCTGGAAGAGTTCCATGCAAGAGAACACTGCTAATTCTACAACTAATCTAAAGTAGATTGAATAATGACTGTATATTGCTTGAGAAGCTGAGTAGATGAAGTTGTTAATCTAGCTTATGGGATTGTCCCAACTTTCTCTGAAAGTGTATTGTTTTGAGAAAACAATGGGGTAGAGCCAAAGTCTCATTAGAAGTTTCAAACACTACAAGAAAATCGATTTTTACCTACGATAAAAATCGTAGGAATATGTCATTTTCCCGTAAGCAAATAGATTTACCTATGGACTATCCCGTAGGGGGGTCCGTAGGCCTAGTACAAGTAGGGAAATGTATTACCTACGGGATATGTCCCGTAAGTATAGTACCGACTTTTACCAACGAACCGACCCGTAGGCACATATAAAGCATACGAATAAAATTGTCTCTCCATGCCTGATTTATACCTACGGGGCTCCCGTAGGTAAATGTTACATACCTGAAAAAAGCATTGCGTATATATCACGAGATACATTTACCTACGGATGTTTAATCGTAGGTAAATGTTTACATTACAACGTCTCTTTCATTTACGGTTTGGGCACAACCATTTACCCAAACCATACAATCAACAATACATTCACAATTCTTGGAATAAACCAATTCAAGGCATTCACACCATTACATAAGTAACTCTCAAATCTGGCTGTGCAACCAATTCAAGGCATACATTCAATTCGTACACTTGTTGGACTCACAACAACCTGCTAGACACAGTCACAACAAATCACACATCTACAAATACAATAAAAAATAGCATCTCAAAGATATTCATTAAACATTAAATTTACTTTGTCCAGAAACATAAAGTATGACATGTTAACATAAAACATTTTACAACTAACACACAAGATTTGAATAAGATGTTAAATATACAAAGTTTTCAATTGTTCCAGGCTTTCAGCCACAACCACAATGAAAAGATCATCTATTTCCCACAACAAGCAAAGATCCCCCCACAAGTAATTGGACAACCCAACGAGAAGATGAAAAGAAGTTGGACAACCCATCTAGATAGAATCTTCATTCATTTATCTTCTATAACCACCGCAATTGGAAGATAAGATTTAATTAAAATACATAACATCCAATGATTATAACTAATTTAAAGATGTAAAGTAAATTACTTACATAATCTCTCAACCATACTATGTGCACATACATTTCACTCATTGAACTCAATACATTCCACTCATTCCACTTACTCAATACAAACACAATCCACACAAAAATTCATACAACCTTCAAAAGACCTCATCACTCAATCTAATCCAAACAATCGTAAGATGGTTCCAAAAGATAGTACTGTAGTAGTTGTATAAGCAATTGCAATAGTATTCAAAAAGTAGAATCTTAGGAAAAATGGGTTACAGAAAAGGCATCCCATCAATAACATGTTCTTAAATTGTCAGGTGCATAAGTAAAAAAATCATTAGAGCACAAATAATTAGAGATGCATAGAAATGAGAGAGATTTTGTGGCAAAGTATCTTAATGCATGTGAATAAAAGTTAATCATAAAAGTTGAAAATCAAATGTAAATAATGAAACATGTAGACCAAGCACATACCTAATTGCTTCCTTCAAGCTGACAATAAAAAAAGGTTGTAGTATAACCAACAATTCCATAAGTGCATAAATAACAACCATGACTGTGAAAAGTGCTCCACTGTTGTATAGATAAAAAACATCAATAGCACAAGAATACAAATGAAAATGGCACTGTAATGTAACATTCATGATTAGTTACGAGAGATTATTAAAAGATAGAGAAGAATACCTGATTTAAAGGACTTCGAGGATAAGAACAAACATTGTAAAAAATTAAGTGCCCGAGCCAACATAGACAGCAAAAATTGATTTGTTTTTGGGAAATAAGACATCCCCATGAATATAATTCCAACCAGCTTTTCTTGATCATCGGTAGACTCCTCATCATGAGCATACCTTTACAGAAAAAGCAACAAAAAACAAAAAAATTAAGGCACCATAATAGAAAAAGAAGATCATGTTGCATCAAGAAGCACAACATGGATTGTAGCACCCTGATCTCCTACTTTTCCTCTAGTAAATAGGCGTGGTGGCATCCTTGATCTAAATTGAAGTTGCAGCTTCCTACCACTGGGTCCTATTCCAGGAGAGGAAGACCTGCAAAGTTGATCGGAATGTAATATTTTTTTTGAAGAGAGATCGAAATGTAATCAACGGCATAAAAGATAATAATACAAAACAAACGACAACAAACGACATAAAGTCTGACTTATAAAAAATTCATAAACAAAGTACACATCACAAACTAGAAATATATAAAATAAAAACATGAAACATGCTCTTCTATGAATTTTGATGTACGAATGATGAAAGTTAAAGTGGAACTCATACATTAACTTCTATGAAAGTAATAAGAGGGAACATGGTCCAGTTATCAAACAAAATCAAGCAAGTATAAGGACAACACAAAGTAAAAGTCTTCTCAAAATGAATGTATTTTCTTTGACACAAAGACCATATTCAGTCATACCATCTATGCAAACAAATGATTTCATTTTTCCAAGAAAAAGATAGTTTTCTTCCTCTTAATCAAGAGAGCACTTTTAATGATAACTACATACATTTCAGGTAATTCTCCTTCGGCCAGAATGATAAAGTAGTTTCAAAGGATGCCCACTAACTTTTAAATATGATAGAGAAGTTGAAGTAGTAGGAAGTTAGATAAAAGAGAGACAAAAATTTTAAGAAGATCCAATGCCTTACAAGGACAAGAGAATGTTGTCCAGTCACATGTTACATCCATCAGCCGCAATGTGGTTAGATTCATGTATGAAATTTGTTGAAAGAAAGATCTTCTCCAACAACATCTGTAAATTGAAGAAAAAAAATTTCTTAATGATGTCAGCATATTTAAATTGTAATTTAGAAAAAGAACCAAACACATCAATAAATCAAGTCACTCTTGTGCCTTCAAAACAACTTGTTCATTATTGGTGCAAACGAATCAACTTGTCTCAGGATCGATGCCAAATTCTGAGAGGTAAGTGAATCTTGAAATCCCAAAACCAAGGGGCCACAGAGATAGCCCAGTTATGTTCAAATCATGTATCTAACAAGCTAGGGTAAGGCTTAAGATCAAGAATCTCAATCACCACATCCAAACCAGCCATTAAAGCCACCAAATATGCTCTTCCTGATGCTCGCAAGCTCCTAATGCATATTAGTTATATAGCACAGGAGGGAAACGAGTCATAGAACGGGAAGGAAAACAACAACCCGGAAGAAGGGAAAAGGAATTGGAATTGGGTGATTACTGAGTGGACGGATGGAGATGAAACATCCTCAAAACAAAAACAAAAAAAATCAAATTTGTGGGAGAAAGCCAAAAATGTGGTCTCCCTTGCCTCTCCCTTGTGCCAACAGCAGCCCCTTGCACCCTGCTCACGCGGAGCCCTCTCCGATGAGCAGCAACTCCACCTTCCAGTGGCTCCTCCATGGCCCCTCCCCCATGACGGAAGGCCCTGTATCCGATGACCATCTCATTGCCTCCCTACGACCAACTCCACCTAGCCGGCTGCGGCCCCAGGACCACCATCGACGCCCGCAGCTCCTCGGCCCCGCAGACAATGCACACGACGCCCCGTCCATCTACCGTGGAGAAATCGAGGGAGTAGGTCCAGAAGACGGAGTAGGTACAGTCGGAGTTGATACAGACGTTGCGGAGGGCCTCGTGCAGCGCCATCATCCCCATGGCCTCCTTGCTCCGACCGTCCACGACTCCCCCCGCCCCAGCCAGCAGATCCCCAGACCCCGCCATGATCGCTCCCCCCTGCGAGCTCTCTCTCTCTCTCGCTCTCGCTTGCTCGCTCGCTCCCCCTCTCACCCTCTCTCTACCTACCCCACCTGCCGTCAATCTGTCTATCTATTCAGAGCTACCCGGTCG
Organism: Cryptocoryne crispatula var. balansae; assembly: GCA_036172225.1. Classification (NCBI taxonomy): domain Eukaryota; kingdom Viridiplantae; phylum Streptophyta; class Magnoliopsida; order Alismatales; family Araceae; genus Cryptocoryne; species Cryptocoryne crispatula. The sequence goes on from CM069923.1 coordinate 3,343,997, forward strand.
CTCTCGCCCTCCTCCCCAGCCGTGTCCTCCTCGCTCAGCCCTCCCCCGCCACACCCTTCTCCACCGCCGCCCCCATTAAACTAGCGCGTATCCGCATTATTATATTGAGAGATTCTCGCCATGCCCCCGCCGGCCCCCCTCCCTCGATTTCTCCCCCACCACCTCCTCCTTCTCGGCCGGCGGGACGAGCCCGCGGGAATAGCCGCAAGATCGGCACGCGGCGGTGGCCGCAGCCCCCACTCCAGTGGCTCCCTGGACCCTTGTCCGGCGCAGCAGCGGCAAGCCGGGAGGCACCGCAGCGCGAGAAGCACCCAGCAAGACGCGGGATGAAAAAGATCCCCCTGCAACACGCCCTTAAACCTCCTCCTTCTTCTTCCCCCTCCTCCTCCTCCTCCTCCGCCGGCCTTCAGCAGGTTCCGGCACCAAAAGGCGACGCAGAACCGCCGCTGCCGCCGGGAGAAATCGAGGGAGCTTCGATGAGATGCTAGGGCTTCGATGCTAAGGAGATATTGCAAAACTAGGGCTTCGATGCGATCGGGAGCATCTACCGCGGGGCGAGGCTGAGTGCAATCGGGCACCTGGAGCTTCACTGAGGAGAGATGGGATCGCCGATGCTCCGCAGGGAGGGTGAGAAAGGAAGAAGGATCGCCGATGTGCTGAAGACGATTGGAGATTTGCGGAGGCACCAGGGAGATGCGGAGGCGACTAGGCTGCGTGGGGATAGATCATGAGACATTAGGGCTCGGGGAGATACTTGATATTAAAAACAAACAGTGCCAAAAGTAAAGGTGCATTCTCCGTAAGCGCAGATTAAGGTAACTATTTAATAAATATAACGTAATGAAAATAGTAAATTAAATATGTGTGTAAGTGTAATGAAGATATGGGTCCGGCTGTTAAGGGGGAAAAAAGGAATTAAAATATTTAAAAATTTGCCCTCAACTGCAACGTGAGATCGAAAGATTAAAAAATAAATATTTAACTTCTCACCAAATTTAATAAATATTTTGTAACATAAGTTAATACACCAATATATTATTTATGACAAGATTTATGTTTGTTACAAATAAATATCTTTTTGTGGCAACTAGCTAAAGTTGTTATTTTAAGTAAATTTTTAGCAACATTTTAAGTTGTTGTAAAAAAGTTGCTATAAAAACTTCAAGTTCTTGTAGTTCTTGCATTATATATCATTATATTTTTGTATATTAGTACTATTATTAATATAATATATTAAATATTTATTTATTATGATATGTTTTTTATTTATATAATTACATTATTTATTCGTATTAATATATGATGAACTAATTGATCTGTTTGATTTGACGAGTTAGATTTATCTATTTAATATTATATTCACCTATGAGTTTGTAATTATCAATCAATACATAAAACTATATTTTTAATAATGAGTAATCAGACAAGAGATGGACGAACAGAAAAGAATTTAAGAATATTTAAATATTTATAAAATTTATTTATATTATGGATTAATAACAATAATTGATCTATTTGATTGGACGGTTGAAATTGATTATTTAATATTATATTTATCTACCTAGATGAGTTCATATTTAGCAAATAATAGATAAAACTATTTTGTTTTAGTGAGCGATCAAGTAGGAGATGCATAAGTAAGAAAAAAATTAAAATTAATTTAATATTTAAAATATAATATGTATTTATTTAAATTTTATATTATATATTTTATTGATATGCAATGGATTAATGAGAGCAATTGATCTATTTGATTAGATTGTTGAGATTGATCAATTTAATATTAAGTGGGTGCAGGGGATAAGTAAAGACTAATTATATATTTATTTATTATATTATATATTTATTATTATTATAATTTTTTATTAGTATCAATAATAAATTATATATTAATATATTATATACTATTATAATCATGTATTAATACAATTTTTAAATTGTAATATATATTATTATATTTATATATATATTTAATATTATTATATTTATGTATATTTAATATTATATTTAATTATTTTTTAAATATTTTATTAATATTAATATTTTATTTTATGTTATTATCATTATTAAATTATTTGTATTACTATATTACTCTTTTAATTATATATATTAAATATTTTACATATTTGTTTATTTTTTGTTTTTATGAATATTAATGTATAATAAATTATTAATATTATTAATAGTTATCATTTTATTTTATTGAATGGGATTTGACATTTATGTAACAATGTAGTTACCTACGGAGGTGAATCTGTAGGTACTTCGTAGGTATTGTTAGATTTATCTACGGATCATCAAATCAGTAGGGATAGAGAGTAGGTAAACGTGACATTTACCTACTAATGCTTACCTACGGGCAATATTTTCGTAGGTAAAACGAAGATTTCTTGTTGTGAAACTTCTATGGCAATACCATAGAATCAGAGAGAATGCAGTTGATACAGATATAATTAAAGATAGAGTATCTTTCGTTAATAACATTACAGATCCACTAACTGAAGCAGTTACTCAAAGAGTGTTTGAGCTTCACCTTGAGCTGATAGAGATCAGCCAGATGGGTGATTGACTTTAGTGCAAGTGGGAGATTGATAGAAATGTATGCCCTACAAGCCAATCATATATGATATGATTCGACATTTCTAGGAATATCTCATTCAATTAAATAGGCAAAACTTCGTTACTAGCTTTTATTAGAAGCGTATATCGTAATGAAGTCCTTAATCACATGCAATAATGATTGAATCATGATGAGATCATGATAATGAGATCGATCATCTAGAGGTATGTGATCTAAATGTTCCTAGTCATAGGATCCTTGAGACGAGACATCAAGAATCCGGATAGACTAGTGTGTGTGATGTCTTCTCATATGATGAGCATGACCGATCTCATCGGTCATCAGTGTAGGGACATAGAGATACACACACAGGTGCTCATTAGTGGAATGAGTTCACTGAACTGACCAATTTAAGAAAACTCGATCGGTATCTTACCGAACCGTCTATCGAGTTATTCTTACATCTCAATAGCACGGTTGGATCTTTGACCGAGTCCCCAAAGATGTCTTGCCGGGCGTACTATGTACTTTGACTATTGACTGATGGATCACTTAGTATTGTGGTCCTATATAGTTAATGGATTGGGTATATGGGAAACCTGGTGGAGGCAATTGAGCGGACAATAGGGGATCGTTCACTCTCGGTAGGAGAAAGAGAATGTCCTATGGATAGTACTCTAAATCCTTGGCCAAGGTAGATAGGATAATTGGAAAGGGATTTTTCCAGTTGATCCATTCCTGAGTACAAGATTTCATAGAGTTGGAATATTTAGGGGTTGACAGTCAGTGCCGAACCCCTGACCGACCGGGACATTGTATGAACGAGGATTTAAATCCGTGTGGTAATTGATGATGGAAAGGCTCAATAGATGTTATTTTACTCCCCAAAGTCATTTGGGATCATAGGATGTGGCTTGTACCCTTTGTGATCAGAAAGCCGTAAAAACTGTTATCGGATAACGGTTTTGATTTAATTTAAAGGAATTGTTCTTTTAAATTAATTAAGGCTTCAACCAAATTGACTATTGGGCCTAGTGGGTCACACACAATAGATCTGGTCAATAAGATGAGGGCATGGATGCAATTTTATAGAAGTTTTGAGTTTTTGTGAAAAAATCCATCTTCTATATATAAATGGCTTATGAAGCCAAACCCTAACAAGCCATAGGGCTGGAGCACGTCCCAAGCCTCCTCTCTCCCTCCTCTCTCCTCTAGAAGGTGATCTCCCATGGTCAAGCTTGGATCTGGAAGGTTTCTAGAGGCCCGAAGGAAGAGAGAACTCGTCTATTGAAGCAGATCGTGTGGATACCGCTAGAGACCGGACACTTGAACGGTTTTCAGCAAGGAGGAATGTCCTCTCTTCATCCATGGTGAGGGATTTGAGAAATCCCATGAGGTACTCTCGTTCTACTTCATATTCGGTTCCCGGTTTTACTCGTTCGGCATCGATCAAGGCAAAGATCATGGTTTTATGGAATAAAAAATTTTCCGCTGTCATGTATTGATTCCTTACAGCTACCCCATGCATCTACATTTATGACGGCTTCTAAAATTATTGGAGACGGCTAAACTAAATTTTATGCTTTTAAAGAGAATTCTTTCTTTAACAAAAATAAAAAGAAGAGAACCTATTTTTATCTTGTGGACGCCACCTTTTTTGATCATATATGACTCTTAATCTTTTTTGTTATTTTATCTTCCCAAGCTTAGACAATTTTATGTCAATGGATAACTTGCATTTTCATTTAAGACACCTTTTTATCATGAAAGTGCATGATAAAAAGTTAACACATGCAACCAAACACTTTTATCAAGGAATGTACAAATGGAGCCGAACAAAACTCTTGTGCTTTGTATGATGAGTGTGCTGCACACATTGTGCATCATTTACGCTCAACAATAATTTTTTATCGGTCATTAATCAATCCACTAAGACAAATATGACTGTGTGCAACATTGCAAAACCCTAATTGTGAAATTAATCTTAAAGGGTATCTTTGCTGGTCCCACATGAACTCCTCGTATCCTATATTTTGTCAAATTTCCAAACATGCTTAAACGAATTATAGTAGTTAGAGCTCATATATTTATTTTTGGCAAAAGTTTGATTTGCGGCAAAATTTTCTTCTTGTATGAAAAAGGGTTTTAAATATTTATGCTTACAATTATCTATAATATCTCTAAACGTGTCTTCATAAAAGTAAAAAAAGGTTACGAATATTTTAAGCTTTTGTTCTTGCGTGATAAATTAGAGTTGCTGAATAAAATTTAAGGTATTTTTAGTAAAAAATTTCATAGCCTAATAGCCAAAAAAATATAATTCTAATATTATTTCTTTCTTCTCTCCTACGTTGTCTCTTCCTCTTTTAAAAAATTTAGTTTACTTTTATCAATAAAATTATAGAAAAAGTTCACTAAGTAAATCTACGATGTTTCTGTAAGAATATATCAAAAATATGAATAATATTAATAAGAATTAAAATTTAAAAAAAGTCAAACAATAAAAAAATAGCCAAAAGACTCTCAAATTCACTAAATCTTCGAATGTTGTGGTCATTTAAATTATATATTTTAAAATCTAATGATCAAAATATTACTTTCTAAAATTATCTCTTTTTCATCTCCACATTTTTTTTGTTTACTCTTACCAATAAAAATGTAAGTAGCTATTTTCGGCAACGAGCAGCAGGGGTGGCAGCGTTTCAGGTGAGGTGGCGGTGTCCGGAGGTGACGTTGCATCTTGTCCATCCATGAGAAAGAGAGAGAATGAGAGAATATTGGAGAGAGAAGGGGCCGTGTGTGAGTTTAAACAAAACTCATTAGTCTAAGAAGTCATTATTAATGATCTTTTTAAAATCATTGACGACAATTTTAACTACAGCTACTATTTTACTGGCGACAACACATAGATGCCGTCACTAGTACCCCCGTGTCCACATTTCAACAATTTATTTTCGTGACAGCTCTCATCATTGAAAATTTAATTTTTAGCGACAAAATAGCTGTCACATACTTTTACATTTATGACGGCTTCTAAAATTATTGGAGACGACTTAACCTACTGTCATCTAAATATTCATCTGTAATATCATATGTGGTGACGGCAATAGAGTGCCGTCGTCACGTATCTATATAGTTGCGACAATTTTCTTTAGTCAGCGTGACTAATACTATTGGTGTCCCCAATACGTCGTAGGGAAGTCTTGACTTTTTTGAAGTAATTATTATGAAAATAATCTCCATTTAGATTTTTTATTTATCTGCAGAGTTAATGTATTTTATAACAATAGGGTTGGTATATCCTTCTAAAAGAATCCTTTTTCCAAAAATGATGGTGGACATTCAATTGCAACGGAATTCCCCAATTCCTAGTTCAGAAAGATAACTCTAATTAAAATTTTATTTTAAGAAAATGTCCGTGCGTGTCAAAGTTTCTAAATGCACTTCTTTTTATGCGTTAACTATTTTACTGTACAAGGAAAAACAATTTTAACTTGATAAAGAAAATGATTCGGTGGCAAGCTTGTAATTTTTTTCTACTTTAATTACTTTATAAATAATGGATGGCCGTATACCATTATCTTGAATACGCTAGCCATTTGAGAGAAGGGTTAGTATAAAATAAAATTGCTGAATATAAAATGAATCCTTTAGACCATTTAATTAATGCTCATCTTCTTACCCTTCATAGGTAAGAAAATAAATTATAGGGTAGACTTGCCTAGAATGGCATACCCATGTATTGCCACGTGGATACCACCCTCGTTCCTCATCTGCGTATAAATAGCAGTAGTAGTACCCACAGGCATCCCGCATCCAACCAGCACCCCAGCTCTTTGTGTGAGTGTGTGTGTGTGTGTGTGAGAGAGAGAGAGAAAGAGAGAGAGAGAGAGAGAGAGAGAGTGAGAGAGAGATGGAGGGTATGAGGGGTCTAGAATAAGCGGGAGGGGAAGAGAGAGGGTGATCTAACCTAAGCAGCAGGAAGAGATGAGAGAGAGAGAGAGAGGAGATGGAGAGTAAAAGGGATCTAGAATAAGGGGGAGGGGGGAGAAGGAGAGAGAGGGGGATCTGACTCAAGCAGCGGGAAGAGATGAGAGAGAGAGGGGGGGAGGGAGGGAAGAGATGATAACTTTATATTTATCATCTTCACATCTTGAGATATATATTTGTCCGTTTAACAAGACTGTGTATTCTATATTTTTGTTCTTGATACCAGGTGGTAATCATCAGTATCTCTGTGAGGCAACCGGCGACAAGTTATCGATATGCCCAACAAGGTTAATTGGAGCTCCAGATTCTTCTCTTTCTATACTATCATCGTCCATGATGTTCTATATATATTGCAGATGCCGAAGGGGATGGCGGAGATTGAGAGCACCCAAAGAAAAGCTTTCTTAATTCCTGGCCTGTGTTCATGGGTACGATACATTATACATATAAATATGCTTATATATATGATGTTAAATTTGCCTCCGCAAAAGTCATCAAACTAATGATTAGTTTAACACTATCTTCTGAACAGTATCATATTTGAGGTCTTGATCGTATGCTATTAATTGGTAGGAGAGGTCAGCCAGTGAAGAGATATGCAAGTGTGCCTCTATCCTGTAGAAGAACTCGTCGCCAACTTTCGCATTGGGGAACTTCTCCCATGTCTATATACTTCGTGACAGGACACACTACCTTTTCCTTCCATAAAATAGATATCGTTGAAGAGGCATCCACTTATATATATGTGGCTTGGTCTCTCTCTCTCTCATCTTCACCGCTGTTTCAAGAAGAATATATATATATATGATTACTTTAACATAGTTTAATTTATATATGACCTGTGTGAAGTATGTACCAAGGAGAATTTGCCCAAGTAGAAGTTGGAGACGGTTCTTCTACGGGAAAGATCTCATATTTGCAGCTGAGCACTTCACGGATGATCTCCTGCGAACTGCTAGCATTGGCTGAAGTCATCATGCAAAGGAGTTAAAAACATATTTCTTGGATATATATATTCAATGTAATTGAAGAATAATTACATAATTTAGAGATTGGTATGTGAGGAGATTACCTAGTGTTTGGCAATGTTTCTTCTTTCATTGTATATCACGGGTGTAGTTCATCAAAATAATATTATTTGCTCTCTGATAATATGATATAATATATATATATATATATATATATATATATATATATATAAGAATCTTTCAACCAGACAATGTTACGTAGCTTGATTTTATTGCAACCTTTTGGAGTGTCATCTTCACATTCAAGATCAACTACAAGTTATGACAACAGGTGCTAAATAATAATCAGAAATAAGTATGAAAAAATATTGCCGCCTATGCATTATGATAATAGTAGCGACAATTATTGCAAACGGGGTGTTTGGTTGAATTCTAAATTAGGTTTTTGGTGTAATTTTATATTTGTGTAACAAAACTTGTTAAAAGAGGTGTTTGAAAATCATTATAATCTTTTGTTTTTAAAAAGAAATTATTCTTGAATAAAAAAATAGAAGAGAACCTCTTTTTTATCTTGTGGTCCCCACCTCTTTTGGTCATACACTACCCTTAATCATTTTTGTTATCACATCTCCCTAAACATAAATAAATTTATGTTAATGAATAACTTACATTTTATTTTAAGACAACTTTTTATCATGAAAATGGATGATAAAAAAGTTACCATCGGATGGAATCTGTGGATATATTAATTCCCTACGAAGCGTTTTCCGTAGGTATTTTGTAGGCAATGATAAATTTACCTACAACATCAATTTTAGTAGGTATAGGGAGTAAGTAAAAGTTATTTATACCCACTAAACCTTACCTACGGGGAGTGTTTTAGTGGGTAAAGGTCCGATTTCTTGTAGTGCATGCATCCAAACACTTTATCAAAGAATATACATATATGTATACACTTACTTTAAGAAGCTTAATCTATATATAACCTGTGTGAAACATGTACCAAGGGGAATTTACCCAAGTAGAAGTTGGAGATGGTTCTTTTGCAAATTGCTAGCATTAGCTGAGAGTCGTCATTCAAAAGAATTAGAAGCATATTTCCTATATATATGCATTCAATGTAATTAAAAAATAATTACATACTTTAGAGATTGTTGTGGAGTAGATGAGCTAGGGTTTGGCAATGTTTCTCCCTTTGTTGTATATCTTGGGTGCAGTACACCAAAATAATTTAGTATGCTTTGTTATAATATGATATAATATATATAAGAATCTTGCAACTTAAAATGTTATGTAGCTTGATTTTATTGCAACAGTTTTGAGTATCATCTTCACATTCAAGATGAACTCCAAGTTATGATAACAAGTTCTAAATAAATTATTGAAATAGTTTCGTTGACTGTTAGATGATAAAAATAGCCACAATTATTGTGCTGTTACGGGGTATTTGGTTAAATGATAAATTGGGTTTTTGGTGTAATTTTATATTTGTGTAACAAAACTTGTTAAAAGAAGTGTTTGAAAATCATTATAATTTTAAGCTTTTAATGAGAATTCTTCCTTGAATAAAAATAAAAAGAAGAGAACCTCTTTTTTATCTTGTGGTCACCACCTCTTTTGATCATATACAACTCTTAATCTCTTTTGTTCTCACATCTTCCCAAACTTAGACAATTTTATGTCAATGGATAGGTTGCATTTTCTTTTAAGACAACTTTTTATCGTGGAAGCGCATGATAAAAAGTTAACATATGCAACCAAACACCTTATAAAGGAATATGCAAATTGAACCGAACTAAACCATGCACACCAAACTCTTGTGCTTTGTATGATGAGCCTGCTCCACAGGTTGTGCATCATTTATGCTGAACAATAACTTTTTTATCGGTCATTAGTCAATCCACTAAGACAAATTTGACTGTTTGCAACATTGCAAAACCCTAACTGTGAAATTAATCTTAAATGGTATCTTTGCTGGTCCCACATGAACTCCGTACATCCTATTCATCGATTATATTTTTCTGCACAGTTAAGAAACTCTAAATTAGGCTTGAAAATTTCAAAAATCATTTTCATTTCCTTTTCAGGATTACCTATATTTTCTCAAATTTGCAAACATGCTTAAACCACTTATAGCAGTTAGAGCTCATCTATTTTTTTGGCAAAAGTTTGATTTTTAGCAAAAATTTCTTCTTGTATCAAAAAGGGTTTATGATATTTATGACTATAATCATCTATAATATTTTATAAAAGTAAAATAAAAACTTCCAAATATTTTTTTTTTTCTTGCATGATAAATCACTGTCAATAAGGTATTGTTAATTAAAAATGTAAAAGCCTAATAAGAAAAAATCTAATTCTAATATTATTTTTTTTTGTTTTCAATTGTCTTCTTCTTTTAAAAAAAATTGATTACTATTATCAATACAATTTTAGAAAAAATTAACTAAAAAAATCTGCCACATTTTTATAAGAATTTATTAAAAATATGAATAATATTAAGAATTGAAATTTAAAAGCAAGTTAGACAATAAAAAATAAAATAGGCCAAAGACTCTCAAATCTAGTCTATCTTCTTATGTTGCGATCCTTTTAATTATATATCTTTAAATTTTTATATTCTAAAATTATATCTTTTTTCTCTCTACATTATCTTTTTCTGGTTTACTCTTACCAATAAAAGCTTAAAAGTACCTGTTTTTGGCGATGAGGTGGTGACAACGGCGATGGTGTGTGGAGGGAGGTGACAACCTCTGAGGTGAGACAACGGTGTTCGATGGTGATGCTGCATCTTATCTGTTCGAGAGAAAGAGAGAGAATGAGAGAATAGGGGAGAGAGAAGGGAGCCACGTGAGAGTTTAAACCAAACTCATTAGTCTTAGAAGCCATTATTGATGGTCTTTTTAAAATCATTGATAATGGCTTTAACTATAGCTACCATTTTATTGGTCGCAGCTGAACTTGTTGGAGACAAATTTCGTGTCCACATTTCCGCAATTTGTTTTTGCTTTTGTGATGACTCTCATCAATGCAAATTTATTTTTTTAACGACAACTTAAAGTAGCTACCCCATGCATCTACATTTATGACTAAAATTTTTGGAGACGGCTAAACAAAATTTTATGTTTTTAAGGAGAATTCTTTCTTTTATAAAAATAAAAAGAAGAGAACCAATTTTTATCTTGTGGTCGCCACCTTTTTTGATCATATACGACTCTTAATCCTTTTTGTTATTTTATCTTCCCAAGCATAGACAATTTTATGTCAACGGATAACTTGCATTTTCTTTTAAGACAACTTTTTATTATGAAAATGCATGATAAAAAGTTAACATACGCAACCAAACACTTTTTATCAAGGAATGTGCAAATTGTGCCGAACTAAACCATGCAAGCACCAAACTCTTGTGCTTTGTATGACTAGTCAAATCACGTGCTTCCACGTGTTCGAATGATATATTATATACCGATTATATATAAATTTATAGGATAATTGAGATAAATTCTTATGATAGATAAGTACATTATAAAAAATTAGTTAAATTATAAATGTTATAGTTTACTCTTCAAATATACACATAAACCGGTAATCAACTGACATTGATTTGAGTGACATTTATATGAATTTAACAACTTTCATTTATAAAGATTGATTATAATATTATAAACAACACTCCTTTTATATTATTATTTTTATTATTATTATCATATTTATTTATTTGCAACCAATGTAAACATTGATTGATTCTAGTTAGTTATGATATATTTTTATATTTCTAGACTTATACATTCCAAATGAAAATGAACATAATTTTGAAAGCAAAATAAGATGCGGAGAATGAAGACATCCACCACAACCTAGCAAGAAGTAAATATTACAACATAAATTATCATAAATCAATCTAAAATAGGTAGGACAAAAATATTATGTCAATTAGACACGAAGTAACAAAAAGGCCACTCATGCTTTTGATACAAAATTTTTACTTAGTCATTAAAAATCGAGTCACGATAAGCTATCATCCATGCTTGAATACATTTCAAATAAGTTATATAAAGAGGTGAGTGAGGAATATGTTTTCAAATTTTACTTTGTTCATAGCAAGTCAAATTCCGAATTGACAACATTAATGTGTCCCACCTGACCAACAAACTTTCCACTTCACAAAAAAATCCTAAAAGAAAGAAAGTGGGATCCTCTTGCGTCAACAATAACAATGCACAAATGTTTTTGGCACACGAAAGAACTTAAATGGGAACGAACATTCAGATCTAGTCTAATTTTCACTTAAACTAAACTCATCTTATGACGACATCACCCGATCCCAATTGGATTAGGTATAACAATTAATCCAAATCTTAATTGGGTTTACAAAGCCTAATTCTCTGAATTGGTCCGCTACTGAGACCTACAGAAATTGCTCCAAATCCTAATTGAGTCTACAAAGCCTAATTCAAATTTTCAGTTAAACTTCGGAGATAGAAATTTTAAATTTGAGAATTTATTTTTAGTTAAGAGTTTACATCTTACTTTATTTCATTTTTACTTTTGACATTTTAGGTTTATAATATGAACTGACATTTTTCAATTTTCAGATATGATTACCTTGGTCATAATCAAGAAGTGGCAAGTTAGATTAGATGAATTTGATTTAATCATATTTTGAACCAATTTCAAATCAACTCAAGTCTTTCCTTAAATTTTATAAATTATATTAATACAGTTGCTTTATCTTACATTCACCAAAAAAATTAAAAATATTCATTTATTTAAAAAATACTAATTATAAGAAATGGCTACCTTCTTTTGAGTGAAACTTTCAATAAAATATCTAGGTCATTTATGGTACAAAACTAAGTTTAAATCATAGTATATAATCAGGGCATTTGGATTGGCATTTATAAAAAATAAAGTCACATTTGTTAGACATTTATTTCCAATTTTAGAACCTCTAATTCTATTACACTTCTTTGCTAGGTAAGAGAATAATAAATTGAGATTCCCCACCCATCACTCTTTGACTTCTTTCTCATATATAAAGAGAAATGCGGGATAGGAATATGAAAAGAGAGTAACCTATGGTGGAAAAGGAATGAAGAAGTAAAGATAAAAAAATTAACAACGTATGTAAAGAGAAAAACACGAGAAATGTAATATGTGACTAAAGACATCTCAATTGCCAAATGTACACATAAAGAGAAAAGGTATTGAAAAACAAATAGAACATAAAAAAGATAACAACATATAGAAAAAAAGAAAATATACAGAATGAGAACATTTTTAACATTACCGTGAAGTCTCCTTATATACTTAAAAAGTAGCATTTGGGTGTGTCAAGACTCTTTTTCATGTAGAGTACAAAAGTTGACGACCAACCTATTAAGAATAATAAGAAAAGAGAGTAAAGTTGCTCCATGAAAAAATGGACGATGGAGTGTAGATAAAAAAATATAATCACATATATAAAAGAAAAAGCATATGAGCCTAGGGGAAGGGGTAAAGCTACTCCATAGACTGCACTCCAAGGCCAGCCATTGTCACCATTGAGGGGTCTAGCGACAACTCCTCTTATCGTGTCAAGTTAAGACGTTGCTGGCAGGAAAGAGGAGAATCATGAAGCCAATCGAGTCCGAGAGAAGGTGAAAAACCGACATGAACCGGCGAGAGGTAGGGGAGGGGTCTCATAGGTCGCAGTATATCCTCTTTACTTCACTCTAGCAAATCTCCTCTAGAACGGCAACACTGTAGCCTTGCATAGAGAGGAGAGCGGTGTTTTCTACATGGACAAGGTGTCATTCTCCGATGCATACACCAAGCCCATAATGCAGGGCCTATGGTGTTATGTGGGATGCGACGTGTTCGTAAGAACGGATGGCCGACGGAAGAAAGTTGGCGGAAGAATTGGAGGACGAATCGAGCGGCTCAATGTTGATCAGACGATCGGGGGAGACAGGATGAACAAACAGTATTCGCCCGAGCAAACCAACCAAGAAGGGAGAGAGAGAGAGAGAGAGAGAGAGAGAGAGAGAGAGACGACAAGGAGGGAGAGGTAGTAACGGCGAGGAGATGGGGGCGGAGATGGCACTGAGAGGTGGAGATGAAAACGGCTAGAGATGCCAGTGCAAGGAGGGAGAGGTAGTAACGGCGAGGAGATGGGGGCGGAGATGGCACTGAGAGGTGGAGATGAAAACGGCTAGAGATGCCAGTAGGCACTTGTAACACAAATGAAAATCGGACGATTGGACGAGGGGACAACACCTCTGTTCACGTAGTTTAAATAACATGATGTATTTTATTTTGAAGGCAATATTTTATATAGTTTGTGGATTTCATGATTATTTATTTAAATGTATTAACTAGGTTTGAATTAGAAAGCACTTAAAGGTTTTTAATTGAATATGAGAGACTTTGAAAATTTAGTGAAAGGTCCAAAAGTAACTACTTTGATGACTTAGTTCACAATATGTATCATTAAAATATTATGAGATTTAAAGTAACTACTTTGATGACTTGGTTTGCAATATAAAGTTTTCTTATTTATTTGACTCTTTCAACTGCCAACATCTTCAACAAAATATGAGAGCGAGAGAGAGAGAGAGAGAGAGAATTGCTCAAATGATAACATTTTGTATTGCAAATCAAACATGTATATTTACATGAAGTGAAATGGTGTAAGTCAAATATGCTTTGGTCATTATAATGGATATCAAAGATAATGTTGTGTAGCCCAATAGAAAGTAGCTAACTCCTACTTTAGTGAATAAAAAATGATTAATTATTAGATAGAAAATAGAGAAATTTGCAAAGTAGAAAATTTTAAATAATGTAAAAAAATATAAAAAATATATATATTATAGAAACATCAAAAGTTATGAAATCTAAAAAATTAGAAAGGGTAGGGATTCAAAATATGGAAACTCCGAAAACTTGGAAATCTGAAAAGATTGGAAAAATGAAATTTGAAAAGATTAGAAATATGACAACTAATTAAACACTTGAAAAGTTCAAAAATCCCAGAGGTTTGAAATTCTTAAACCGTAAAAAGTAAGATTCTAAAGATACATTAAATCTTGACAGTCTAAAAATTGTGAATGAAAGAATTTTAATCTAACCCAACAAATAGATTTTTATTATTGAATTCATTAATCATAATGGGATGTTTGTATGCATGACAAATTGGGATTTTATTACAATTTTATATTTTTAAAACAAAACTTCATACAAGAGGTGTTTGACATTCATTATAATTTTATGGTTTTAAAGAGTTTTAGTTTATGAACAAAAAAAAGCAAGTGATACTTTTTTTTATCTTATCATCTCCCACCTTGTTCAGTCATATATGGTATCCACTATTTTTTTATCATCATATCTTCCCAAACCTGATAAATATATTTTATTGATTAGCTTAGACTTTATTTTGATACAATATTTTATCATGAAAATGTACACAAAATTATTGTTCAACCAAACACCCTACGTGATGTAAGAGCAAAGCTAGGACGTGAATGAATACATGCCAAACAAATTTTTAAATTTTATAATAGCGTAAAGTAGATTATAAATTTAAAAAATAAAAATACACAAATAAAAAATCAAGTCCAAACACTTTATGAATGCATATAATTAAGATGCTGTCAAAATTTCATGTTACCCGAGAATCTATTAGTAAAATATTTTGTAATTTATCATCACTATGTCCTAGAACTATTCAACCATTGTTGATTTCACATTTATAAAAAATATCCTGATGTCATATTATATTGTTGAATCTTATTTGACAACAATAAGTACCAAGTAATAAATAGATTTATCAATAAGCTTATCATTTTTAGATGCTTTGATTTTTTTACCTTTATTTAATTTTCTAGTAAATACATATTTAGATATTTTAAATTTATGTCATACTTAAATAATGACATAGCATTTATATTTACACAAAATACATTTATAATACCAACCGATAAAATAATAGAATGCAATGTTAGTTTTATTTTAAAAAATGGATAATATCAACTATTAAAGATGTGATGTTGACAATTATTATAAAACAAATTTTGTAAAAATGGTGATTAAAATTACATTTTTTACACACACACAAAATGAGACCGTATAAAGAAAAATAATGATGTCAGATGTTAAGTTTAGAGTTCATGTACACTCTATTAGTTATCAATATAATAAAATATCATTTTAAAATGTGACAAGGGTAGTGGATTTTGGTAATAGATATTTCTATTATCATGAAAAGGGTTAAGTTATTTTGAATAAATTGAAACTTTGTTATAATTTTATTTTTTTTATAAAAATAAAAATAATTTTATTTATGAAAATATAATTTACATTAATCTATAGAAAAATAAATTAATAAATGTCATATTACTATTGTATCTAATCTAGCATCTTTAGTATTTATTTTTATTTTGTATTCTTTATATAACAAAATTGTAACTATTTATATATTTATTTATCACAAACCTAAGATACTATTAACCGACCATGAATTCACCGTGAATGTATTACTATTACATCTAATTTACTATCATTGATATTTACTTTTATTTTGTATCTTTTGTATGACAAAATTGTAACTATTTATATAGTTATTTATCACAAACCTAAGATGCTATTTAAGTTCAAAGAAAAAGATCACGACGAGTCCATGGTAAATATGGACGATAAAAGACTATTTTTCTGAGGTATATTAAATGGTGTACACCACCAATCAATTGAATATCGATAAATCAAAACTATGAGGAGAGAGGATGTATCTAGACAACAAGGAAGGCTATATGCTCGTTGATGAAACAAGGACTCCCACTTCTAATAGATAATAGATGAGTGTGTTGCACACGTTGTGCATCATTTACGCTAAACAATAAATTTTATCGGTCATTAGTCAATCCACTACGACAAATATGACCGCGTGCAACATTGCAAAACCCTAACGTGTGAAATTAATCTTAAAGGGTATCTTTGCTGGACCTACATGAACCCCTTGTATCCTATTTACCAATTAATTATTTTTTTGCAAGAGTTAAAGCAACTCTAAATTGGGTTTGAAAATTTCATAAATCATTTTCATTTGTGTTTCATGATTACCTATATTTTGTCAAATTTCCAAACATGCTTAAACCAATTATAGCAGTTAGAGCTCATATATTTATTTTTGGCATAAGTTCGATTTGTGGCAAAAATTCCTTCTTGTATGAAAGACAGTTTTTAATATTTATGCGTACAATTACCTATAATAGTTCTAAACGTGTCTTCATAAAAGCAAAAAAAGCTTACGAATATTTTAAGTTTTTGTTCATGCGTGATAAATTAGAGTCATCGAATAAAATTTAAGGTATTGTAAGTTAAAAATTTCATAGCCTAACAACCAAAAAATATAATTCTAATATTATTTCTTTCTTCTCTCCTACGTTGTCTCTTCTTCTTTTACAAAATTTTGTTTAGTTTTATCAATAAAATTATAGAAAATGTTAACTAAGCAAATCTACGATGTTTCTCTAAGAATATATCCAAAATATGAATAATATTAAGAATTACAATTTAAAAACAAGTCAAACAACAAAAAAACAGCCCAAAGACCCTCAAATCAACTAAATCCTCTAATGCTGTGATCATTTGTATTATACATTTTAAAATCTAATGATCAAAATATTACTTTCTAAAATTATCTCTTTTACTTCTCCACATTCTCTTTTTTTTGTTTACTCTTACCAATAAAAATTCAAAAGTAGCTATTTTCGGCAACGAGCGGCAGGGGTGGCAGCCTTTCAGGTGAGGTGGCGGTGTCCGGAGGTGATGTTGCATCTTGTCTGTCCTTGAGAAAGAGAGAGAATGAGAGAATATTGGAGAGAGAAGGGGCCGTGTGTGAGTTTAAACAAAACTCATTAGTCTAAGAAGTCATTATTAATGATCTTTTTAAAATCATTGACGACAATTTTAACTACAGCTACTATTTTACTGGCGACAACACATAGATGCCGTCACTAGTACCCCCGTGTCCACATTTCAACAATTTATTTTCGTGACGGCTCTCATCATTGAAAATTTAATTTTTAGCGACAAAATAGCTGCCACATACTTTTACATTTATGACGGCCTCTTAAATTATTGGAGACGACTTAACCTACTGTCATCTAAATATTCATCTGTAATATCATATGTGGTGACGGCTATAGAGTGCCGTCGTCACGTATCTATATAGTTGCGACAATTTTTTTTAGTCAGTGTGACTAATACTATTGGTGTCCCCAATACGTCGTAGGGAAGTCTTGACTTTTTTGAAGTAATTATTATGAAAATAATCTCCATTTAGATATTTTTTTATTTATCTGCAGAGTTAATGTATTTTTTAACAATAGGGTTGGCATATCCTTCTAAAAGAATCCTTTTTTCAAAAATGATGGTGGGCATTCAATTGCAACGGAATTCCCCAATTCCTAGTTCAGAAAGATAACTCTAATTAAAATTTTATTTTAAGAAAATGTCCGTGCGTGTCAAAGTTTCTAAATGCACTTCTTTTTATGCGTTAACTATTTTACTGTACAAGGAAAAACAATTTTAACTTGATAAAGAAAATGATTCGGTGGCAAGCTTGAAATTTTTTTTCTACTTTAATTACTTTTATAAATAATGGATGGCCGTATACCATTATCTTGAATACGCTAGCCATTTGAGAGAAGGGCTAGTATAAAATAAAATTTCCGAATATAAAATGAATCATTTAGACCATTTAATTAATGCTCATCTTCTTACCCTTCATAGGTATGAAAATAAATTATAGGGTAGACTTACCTAGAATGGCATACCCATGTATTGCCACGTGGATACCACCCTGGTTCCTCGTCTGCGTATATAAATAGCAGTAGTACCCACAGGCATCCCGTATCCACAGGGATCTAGCATAAGGAGAGAGAGAGAGAGAGAGAGAGAGAGAGAGAGAGAGAGAGAGAGAGAGAGAGAGAGTATGTGGGATCTAGCCGAACGGAAGAGAGAGGGGGAGGGAGAGGAAGAGGAGATGGAGAGTACGATGGATCTAGAATAAGGGGAGGGGGGAGAAGGAGAGAGAGGGAGATCTGACACAAGCAGCGGGAAGAGATGAGAGAGAGAGGGGGGGAGGGAGGGAAGAGATGATAACTTTATATTTATCATCTTTACATCTTGATATATATTTGTCCGTTTAACAAGACTATGTGTATTCTATATTTTTGTTCTTGATACCAGGTTCTAATCATCAGTATCTCAAAGAGGCAACCGGTGGCAAGTTATCGATATGCCCAACAAGGTTAATTGGAGCTCCAGATTCTTCTCTTTCTATACTATCATCGTCCATGATGTTCTATATTGCAGATGCCGAAGGGGATGGCGAAGATTGAGAGCACCCAAAGAAAAGCTTTCTTAATTCATGGCCTGTTCATGGGTACGATACATTATACATATAAATATGCTTATATATATATATGATGTTAAATTTGCCTCCGCAAAAGTGATCAAACTAAAGATTAGCTTAACACTATCTTCTGAACAGTATCAGATTTGAAGTCTTGATCGTATGCTAATAATTGGTAAGAGAGATCAGCCAGTGAAGAGATATGCAAGTGTGCCTCTATCCTGTAGAAGAACTCGTCGCCAACTTTCGCATTGGGGAACTTCTCCCATGTCTATATACTTTGTGGCAGGACACACTACTTTTTCCTTCCAAAATAAAGATATCGTTGAAGAGGCATCCACTTCACACAGGTTATATATGTGGCTTGGTCTCTCTCTCTCTCTCTCTCTCTCTCTCTCTCTCTCTCTCTCTCTCTCTCTCTCTCTCTCTCTCATCTTCACCACTGTTTAAAGAAGAATATATATATGATTAGTTTAGGATAGTTTAATTTATATATAACCTGTGTGAAGTATGTACCAAGGAGAATTTACCCAAGTAGAAGTTGGAGACGATTCTTCTACAGGAAAGATCTCATATTTGCAGCTGAGCACTTCACTGGTGATCTCCTGCAAACTGCTAGCATTGGCTGAAGTCTTCATTCAAAGGAGTTAGGAACATGTTTCTTGGATATATGTATTCAATGTAATTGAAGAATAATTATATACTTTCGAGATTGCTATGCGTGGAGATTACTTAGTGTTTGGCAATGTTTCTCCTTTCATTGTATATCTTGGGTGCAGTTCATCAAAATAATTTAATATGCTCTTTTGATCATATACAGCTCTTAATCTCTTTTGTTATCACATCTTCCCAAACTTAGGCAATTTTATGTCAATGGATAAGTTGCATTTTATTTTAAGACAACTTTTTATCTTGGAAGTGCATGATAAAAATTTAACATATGCAACCAAATTACACTTTATCAAGGAATATGCAAATTGAACCAAACTAAATCATGCACACCAAACTCTTGTACTTTGTATGATCAGTGTGCTCCACACGTTGTGCATCATTTACGCTAAACAATTCTTTTTTATCGGTCATCAGTCAAACCAATAAGGCAAATATTAACCGGTCATCAGTGTGCAACATTGCAAACCCTAACTGTGAAATTGATCTTAAAGGGTATCAAGCTGGTCCCACACGAACTCCTTACATCCTCTTCACCGATTATATTTTTTTGCAGTGTTAAAAAACTCTAAATTAGGATTTAAAAATTCAAAAATCATTTTCATTTCCGTTTCATGATTACCTATATTTTCTTAAATATCCAAACATGCTTAAACCAAATAGAGCAGTTAGAGCTCATCTATTTATTTTTGGCAAAAGTTTGAGTTTTGGCAAAAAATTCTTCTTGTATCAAAAAGGGTTTATAATATTTATCACTATAATCATCTATAATATTTTATAAAAGTAAAATAAAAACTTCTGAATATTCTAATTTTTTTTCTGGCATGATAAATCACTGTCAATAAGGTATTGTTAATTAAAATTTTCAAAGGCTAATAACAAAAGAATCTAATTTTAATATTATTTTTTCTATTCTCTTTAATTGTTTTCTTCTTTTAAAAAAAATTACTTTTATCGATACAATTTTACAAAAAATTTAACTAAAAAAATCCGTCATGTTTATATAATAATTTATTAAAAATATGAATAATATTAAGAATTAAAATTTAAAAGCAAGTTAGACAATAAAAAATAAAATAGGCCAAATACTCTCAAATCTAGTCTATCTTCTTATGTGCGATCCTTTTAATTATATATCTTTAAATTTTAATATTTTAAAATTATCACTTTTTACTTTCTGCATTTTTTTTCTGGTTTACTCTTACTAATAAAAGCTTAAAAGTACATGTTTTCGGCGATGAGATGGTGACAACGGCGATGGCATCTGGAGGGAGGTGACAACCTCTGAGGTGAGGCAGGGGTGTTCGATGGTGATGCTGCATCTTGTCCCTTCGAGAGAAAGAGAGAGAATGAGAGAATAGGGGAGAGAGAAGGGAGCCTTGTGAGAGTTTACACAAAACTCATTAGTCTTAGAAGTCGTTATTAATGGTCGTTTTAAAATTAATGATAATGGCATTAACTATAGCTACCATTTTATCGGTGGCAGCTGAACTTGTTGCAGACAGCCCCGTGTCCACATTTTCATAATTTGTTATTGCTTTTGCGACGACTCTCATCGATGCAAATTTATTTTTTTAACAACTTAAAGTAGCTACCCCATGCTTCTACATTTATGACGGCTTCTAAAATTAATGGAGACGGTTAAACTAAATTTTATGTTTTTAAAGAGAATTCTTACTTTAACAAAAATAAAAAGTAGGGAACCTCTTTATATCTTGTGGTCGACACCTTTTTTGATCATATACGACTCTTAATCTTTTGTGTTATTTTATCTTCCCATACTTGGATAATTTTATGTCTATGGATAACTTGCATTTTCTTTTAAGACAACTTTTTATCATGAAAGTGCATGATAAAAAGTTAACATATGCAACCAAACACTTTTATCAAGGAATGTGCAAATTGAACCAAACTAAACCATGCAAACCAAACTCTTGTGCTTTGTACGATGAGTGTGCTTCACACATTGTGCATCATTTGCGCTAAACAATAATTTTTTATCGATCATTAGTCAATCCACTATATAAGACAAATACGACTGTGTGCAACATTGCAAAACCCTAACTGTGAAATTGATCTTAAATGGCATCTTTGCTGGTCCAACATAAACTCCATACATCCTATTCACCGATTATATTTTTTTGCAGAGTTAAAAACTCTAAATTCGACTTGAAAAATTCAAATTTTATTTACATTTCTGTTTCACGATTACCTATATTTTCTTAAATTTTTAAAGATGCTTAAACCAAATATAGCAGTTAGAGCTCATCTATTTATTTTTGGCAAAAGTTTGATTTCTGGCAAAAATTTCTTTTTGTATCAAAAAGAGTTTATAATATTTATGACTATAATCATCTATAATATTTTATAAAAGTAAAAGAAAAACTTCTGAATATTTTAATTTTTTTTCTTGCATGATAAATCACTGTCAATAAGGTATTGTTACTTAAAAATGTCAAAGCCTAATAATACAAAAATATTATTCTAATATTATTTTTTCTTTTGTCTTCAATTGTCTTCTTCTTTTAAAAAAATTTGATTACTTTTATCAATACAATTTTAGAAAAAATTTACTATCTACCACATTTTTATAAGAGTTTATTAAAAAAATGAATAATATTAGGAATTAAAATTTAAAAGCAAGTTAGACAATAAAAAATAAAATAGGCCAAAGACACTCAAATCTAGTCTACCTTCTTATGTTGCGATCCTTTTAATTATATATCTTTAAATTTTAATATTCTAAAATTGTCACTTTTTCTCTCTGCATTATCTTTTTCTGATTTACTCTTACCAATAAAAGCTTAAAAGTACCTGTTTTCGGCGATGAGGTGGTGACAACGACGATGGCATCTGGATGGAGGCGACAATGGTGTCTAGAGGGAGACAACGATGGTGTCTGGAGGGAGGCGACAACCTGTGAGGTGAGGCGGTAGTGTTTGATGTTGATGCCACATCTTGTCTGTTCGAGAGAAAGAGAGAGAATGAGAGAATAGGGGAGAGAGAAGGGAGCCATGTGATAGTTTAAACAATACTCATTAGTCTTAGAAGCTGTTATTAATGTTCTTTCTAAAATCATTGATAATGGCTTTAACTATAGCTACCATTTTATCGGTGGCAGCTGAACTTGTTGGAGACAGCACTGTGTCCACATTTTCGCAATTTGTTTTTGCTTTTGTGATGACACTCATCAATGCAAATTTATTTTTTTTAACGACAACTTAAAGTAGCTACCCCATGCATCTTCATTTATGTCGGCTTCTAAAATTATTGGTGACGGCAAAACTAAATGTTTTGTTTTTAAGGAGAATTCTTTCTTTTATAAAAATAAAAAGGAGAACCTATTTTTATCTTGTTGTCGCCACCTTTTTTGATCATATACGACTCTTAATCTCTTTTGTTATTTTATCTTCCGAAACATGCATAGACAATTTTTTGTCAATGGATAACTTGCATTTTCTTTTGAGACAACTTTTTATCGTGAAAGTGCACGATAAAAAGTTAACAAATGCAACCAAACACTTTTATCAAGGAATGTGGAAATGGAGCCGAACTAAACCATGCAAGCACCAAACTCTTGTGCTTTGTACGATGAGTGTGCTTCACACGTTGTGCATCATTTATGCTAAACAATATTTTTTTATCGGTCATTAGTCAATCATCTAAGACAAATATGACTGTATGTAACATTGCAAAACCCTAACCAGTGAAATTAATCATAAAGGGTATCTTTGCTGGTCCCACATGAATTCCTTGTATCCTATTTACCAATTAATTATTTTTTGCAGAGTTAAAACAACTATAAATTGGGCTTTAAAAATTCATAAATCATTTTCATTTCCTTTTCGTGATTACCTATATTTTGTCGAATTTCCAAACATGCCTAAACGAATTATAGCAGTTAGAGCTCATATATTTATTTTTTGGCAAAAGTTTGATTTGCGGCAAAAATTCCTTCAAGTTTGAAAAAGGGTTTTTAATATTTATGCCTACAATTATCTATAATATTTCTAAACGTGTCTTCATAAAAGAAAAAAAAAAGCTTACGAATATTTTAAGCTTTTGTTCTTGCGTGATAAATTAGAGTCCCCGAATAAAATTTAAGGTATTGTTAGTAATAAATTTCATAGCCTAATAACCAAAAAATATAATTCTAATATTATTTCTTTCTTCTCTCCTACGTTGTCTCTTCTTCTCTTACAAAATTTTGTTTAGTTTTATCAATAAAATTATAGAAAAAGTTAACTAAATAAATCTACGATGTTTCTCTAAGAATATATAAAAAATATAAATAATATTAAAAATTAAAGTTTTAAAACAAGACAAACAATAAAAAAATAGCCCAAAGACCCTTAAATCCACTAAATCTTATAATGTTGTGATCATTTGAATTATATATTTTAAAATCTAATGATCAAAATATTACTTTCTAAAATTATCTCTTTTACTTCTCCACATTCTCTTCTTTTTGTTTACTCTTACCAATAAAAATTTAAAAGTAGCTATTTTCGACAACGAGCGGCAGGGGTAGCAGCCTTTCAGGTGAGGTGGCGGTGTCCGGAGGTGATGTTGCATCTTGTCCGTCCATGAGAAAGAGAGAGAATGAGAGAATATTGGAGGGAGAAGGGCCGTGTGTGAGTTTAAACAAAACTCATTAGTCTAAGAAGTCATTATTAATGATCTTTTTAAAATCATTGACGACAATTTTAACTACAGCTACTATTTTACTGGCGACAACACATAGATGCCGTCACTAGTACCCCCGTGTCCACATTTCAACAATTTATTTCGTGACAGCTCTCATCATTGAAAATTTAATTTTTAGCGACAAAATAGCTGTCACATACTTTTACATTTATGACGGCTTCTAAAATTATTGGAGACGACTTAACCTACTGTCATCTAAATATTCATCAGTAATATCATATGTGGTGACGGCTAGAGTGCCGTCGTCACGTATCTATATAGTTGCGACAATTTTTTTTAGTCAGTGTGACTAATACTATTGGTGTCCCCAATACGTCGTAGGGAAGTCTTGACTTTTTTGAAGTAATTATTATGAAAATAATCTCCATTTAGATATTTTTTTATTTATCTGCAGAGTTAAGGTATTTTATAACAATAGGGTTGGCATATCCTTCTAAAAGAATCCTTTTTCCAAAAATGATGGTGGGCATTCAATTGCAACGGAATTCCCCAATTCCTAGTTCAGAAAGATAACTCTAATTAAAATTTTATTTTAAGAAAATGTCCGTGCGTGTCAAAGTTTCTAAATGCACTTCTTTTTATGCGTTAACTATTTTACTGTACAAGGAAAAACAATTTTAACTTGATAAAGAAAATGATTCGGTGGCAAGCTTGTAATTTTTTTCTACTTTAATTACTTTATAAATAATGGATGGCCGCATACCATTATCTTGAATACGCTAGCCATAGAGAGAAGGGTTAGTATAAAATAAAATTTCTTAATATAAACTGAATCATTTAGACCATTTAACTAATGCTCATCTTCTTACCCTTCATAGGTAAGAAAATAAATTATAGGGTAGACTTGCCTAGAATGGCATACCCATGTATTGCCACGTGGATACCACCCTCGTTCCTCATCTGCGTATAAATAGCAGTAGTACCCACAGGCATCCCGTATCCAACCAGCACCCCCAGCTCTTTGTGTGAGTGTGTGTGTGTGTGTGTGTGTGTGAGAGAGAGAGAGAGAGAGAGAGAGAGAGAGAGAGAGAGATGGAGGGTATGAGGGATCTAGAATAAGCGGGAGGGGAAGAGAGAGGGTGATCTAACATAAGCAGCAGGAAGAGATGAGAGAGAGAGAGAGGAGATGGAGAGTAAAAGGGATCTAGAATAAGGGGGAGGGGGGAGAAGGAGAGAGAGGGGGATCTGACTCAAGCAGCGGGAAGAGATGAGAGAGAGAGGGGGGAGGGAGGGAAGAGATGATAACTTTGTATTTATCATCTTCACATCTTGAGATATATATTTGTCCGTTTAACAAGACTGTGTATTCTATATTTTTGTTCTTGATACCAGGTGGTAATCATCAGTATCTCTGTGAGGCAACCGGCGACAAGTTATCGATATGCCCAACAAGGTTAATTGGAGCTCCAGATTCTTCTCTTTTTATACTCTCATCTTCCATGATGTTCTATATATATTGCAGATGCCGAAGGGGATGGCGGAGATTGAGAGCACCCAAGGAAAAAGCTTTCTTAATTCCTGGCCTGTTCATGGGTACGAAACATTATACATATAAATATGTTTATATATATGATGTTAAATTTGCCTCCGCAAAAGTGATCAAACTAATGATTAGTTTAACACTATCTTCTGAACAGTATCAGATTTGAAGTCTTGATCGTATGCTAATAATTGGTAAGAGAGATCAGCCAGTGAAGAGATATGCAAGTGTGCCTCTATCCTGTAGAAGAACTCGTCGCCAACTTTAGCATTGGGGAACTTCTCCCATGTCTATATACTTTGTGGCAGGACACACTATACTTTTTCCTTCCAAAATAAAGATATCGTTGAAGAGGCATCCACTTATATATATGTGGCTTGGTCTCTCTCTCTCTCTCTCTCTCATCTTCACCACTGTTTAAAGAAGAATATATATATGATTAGTTTAGGATAGTTTAATTTATATATAACCTGTGTTAAGTATGTACCAAGGAGAATTTACCCAAGTAGAAGTTGGAGACGGTTCTTCTACGGGAAAGATCTCATATTTGCAGCTGAGCACTTCACTGATGATCTCCTGCAAACTGCTAGCATTGGCTGAAGTCGTCATTCCAAAGGAGTTAGGAACATATTTCTTCATTATATGTATTCAATGTAATTGAAGAATAATTACATACTTTCGAGATTGCTATGTGTGGAGATTACCTAGTGTTTGGCAATGTTTCTCCTTTCATTGTATATCTTGGGTGCAGTTCATCAAAATATTTTAATATGCTCTCTGATAATATGATATAATATATATAATAATATTGCAACCAGACAATGTTACGTAGCTTGATTTTATTGCAACCTTTTGGAGTGTCATCTTCACATTCAAGATCAACTACAAGTTATGACAACAGGTTCTAAATTATCATCAGAAATAAGTATGAAAAAATATTGCTGCCTATGTATGGGGATAATAGTAGCCACAATTATTGCACTCCTACCGGGTGTTTGGTTGAATGCTAAATTAAGTTTTTGGAGTAATTTTATATTTGTGCAACAAAACTTGTTAAAAGAGGTGTTCGAAAATCATTATAATCTTATGTTTTTAAAGAGAAATTATTCTAGAATAAAAAAAGACAAGAGAACCTCTTTTTATCTTGTGTTCCCCACCTCTCTTTTGGTCATATACGACCCTTAATCTTTTTTGTTGTCACATCTCCCTGAACATAAATAATTTTATGTTAATGAATAACTTACATTTTATTTTAAGACAACTTTTTATCATGAAAATGCATGATAAAAAAGTTACCATACATCCAAACACCTTATCAAAGAATATATATATGTATACACTTACTTTAAGAAGTTGGAGATGGTTCTTCCAATGGGAAAGATGTCATATTTGTAGTTGACCATTTCATCGATGATCTTCTGCAAATTGCTAGCAATAGTTGAGAGTCGTCATTCAAAAGAATTAGAAGAAAATTTCTTATATATATGGATTCAATGTAATTAAAAAATAATTACATACTTTAGAGAATGTTGTTGAGTAGATTAGCTACGATTTGGCAATGTTTCTCCCTTCATTGTATATCTTGGCTGCAGTACAACCAGAAAATGTTATGTAGCTTGATTTTATTGCAACAGCTTCGAGTATCATCTTCACATTCAAGATGAACTCCAAGTTATGATAACAAGTTCTAAATAAATTATTGAAATAGTTTTATTGACTGTTAGATGATAAAAATAGCTACAATTATTGTGCTTACAGGGTATTTGGTTAAATGATAAATTGGGTTTTTGGTGTAATTTTATATTTGTGTAACAAAACTTGTTGAAAGAAGTGTTTGAAAACCATTATAATTTTATGCTTTTAAACAGAATTCTTTCTTGAATAAAAATAAAAATAAAAGAACTTTTTTTTTCTGGTGGTCGCCACCACTTTTGATCATATACAACTCTTAATCTCTTTTGTTATCACATCTTCCAAACTTAGACAATTTTATGCCAATGGATAAGTTGCATTTTCTTTTAAGACAACTTTTTATCATGAAAGTGCATGATAAAAAGTTAACATATGCAACCAAACCAAACACTTATATCAAGGAATGTGCAAATGGAGCCGAACTAAGCCATGCAAGCACCAAACTCTTGTGCTTTGTATGATGAGTGTGCTGCACACGTTGTGCATCATTTTCGCTAAACAATAATCTTTTATTGGTCATTAGTCAATCCACTAAGACAAATATGACCGTGTGCAACATTGCAAAACCCTAACTGTGAAATTGATCTTAAAGGGTATCTTTGCTGGTCCCACATGAACTCCATACATCCTATTCACCTATTATATTTTTCTGCAGAGTTAAAAAACTCTAAATTAGGCTTGAAATTTTCAAAAATCATTTTCATTTCCTTTTCAAGATTACCTATATTTTCTCAAATTTGCAAACATGCTTAAACCACTTATAGCAGTTAGAGCTCATCTATTTTTTTTTGGCAAAAGTTTAAATTTTGGCAAAAAATTCATCTTGTAACGAAAAGGGTTTATAATATTTATGACTATAATAATCTATAATATTTTATAAAAGTAAAATAAGAACTTCCGAATATTTTAATTTTTTTTCTTGCATGATAAATCACTGTCAATAAGTTATTGTTAATTAAAAATTTCAAAGCCTAATAACAAAAAAATATAATTCTAATATTATTTTTTCTATTTTCTTCAATTGTCTTCTTCATTTAAAAAAATTGATTACTTTTCTCGATACAATTTTAGAAAAAATTAACTAAACAAATCTGCCACGTTTTTATAAGAATTTATTAAAAATATGAATAATATTAAGAATTAAAATTTAAAAGCAAGTTAGACAATAAAAAATAAAATAGGCCAAAGACTCTCAAATCTAGGTTATCTTCTATGTTGCGATCCTTTTAATTATATATCTTTAAAATTTAATATTCTAAAATTATCTCTCTTTCACTCAGCATTATTTTTTTCTGGTTTACTCTTACCAATAAAAGCTTAAAAGTACCTGTTTTCGGCGATGAGGTGGTGACAACGGCGTTGGCATCCGGAGGGAGGTGACAACCTCTGACAGTGGTGTTCGATGGTGATGCCGCATCTTGTCAGTTCGAGAGAAAGAGAGAAAATGAGAGAATAGGGGAGAGAGAAGGGAGCCACGTGAGAGTTTAAACAAAACTCATTGGTCTTAGAAGCCGTTATTAATGGTCTTTTTAAAATCATTGATAATGGCTTTAACTATAGCTACCATTTTATCGGTGGCAGTTGAACTTGTTGGAGATAGCCCCGTGTCCACATTTCCGCAATTTGTTTTTGCTTTTGTAATGACTCTCATTAATGCAAATTTATTTTTTTTAACGACAAGTTAAAGTAGCTACCCCATGCATCTACATTTATGACGGCTTCTAAATTTATTGAAAATTGTATTTTTCTGCAGTGTTAAAAAACTCTTAATTAGGCTTGAAAATTTCAAAAATCATTTTCATTTCCTTTTCATGATTACCTATATTTTGCCAAATTTGCAAACACGTTTAAACCACTTATAGCAGCTAGTGCTCATCAATTTATTTTTCGCAAAAGTTTCATTTTTGGCAAAAATTTCTTCTTGTAACAAAAAGGGTTTATAATATTTATGACTATAATCATCTATAATAATTTATAAAAGTAAAAGAAAAACTTCCGAATATTTTAATTTTTTTCTTGCATGATAAATTACTGTCAATAAGGTCTTGTTCATTAAAAATTTCAAAGCCTAATAAAAAAATAAAATTATAATATTATTTTTTCTTTTCTTCTACATTCTCTTCTTCTTTTAAAAAAATTTGATTACTTTTATCTACACAATTTAAAAAACATTAACTTAACAAATCTACCACATTTTTATAAAAATTTATTAAAATTATAAATAATATTAAGAATTAAAATTTAAAAGCAAATTTCTTAATAAAAAATAAAACAGGCCAAAGACTCAAATCTACTCTATTTTCTTATGCTGCGATCCTTTAAATTATATATCTTTAAATTTTAATTTTCTAAAATTATCTCCTTTTTCCACATTCTCTTTTTCTGATTTACTCTTACCAATAAAAGCTTAAAAGTACCTATTTTCGGCGGTGAGACAGTGACAAGGACGATGTCTGGAGGGAGGTGACAACCTTTGAGGTGAGGCGGTGGTGTTCGATGGTGATGTTGCATCTTGTTGGTTAGAGAGAAAGAGAGAGAAAGAGAGAATAGGGGAGAGAGAAGGGAGCCACGTGAGAGTTTAAAGAAAACTCATTAGTCTTAGAAGCCGTTATTCATGATCTTTTTTAAAATCATTGACATTGGCTTTAAGTATAGCGACCATTTTATTGGTGGTAGCTGAACTTGTTGGAGACAACCCTGTGTCCACATTTCGGTAATTAATTTTTGCTTTGGTGATGACTCTCATGAATGCAAATTTAATTTTTTTAACAACAACTTAAAGTACCTGCCCCATGCATCTACATTTATGACGGCTTCTAAAATTATTGGAGATGGCTGAACTAAATTTTATGTTTTTAAAGAGAATTCTTTCTTTAATAAAATTAAAGAGAAGTGAACCTCTTTTTTATCTTGTGGTCGCCACCTCTTTTGATCGTATACGAATCTTAATCCTTTTTGTTATTTTATCTTCCCAAACGTAGACAATTTTATGTCAATGGATAACTTGCATTTTCTTTTAAGACAACTTTTTATCACGAAAGTGCATGATAAAAGGTTAACATATGCAACCAAACACTTTTATCGTAGAATGTGCAAATAGAACCAAACTAAACCATGCACACCAAATTCTTGTGCTTTGTATGATGAGTCTGCTGCACACATTGTGCATCGTTTACGCTAAACAATAATTTTTTATCGGTCATTAGACAATCCAGTAAGACAAATATGACTGTGTGCAACATTGCAAAACCCTAACGTGTGAAATTAATATTAACGGTATCTTTTATGGTCCCACATGAACTCTTTGTATCTTATTTACCAATTATATATTTTTTGCAGAGTTCAAACACCTTTAAATTGGGCTTGAAAAATTCATAAATCATTTTCATTTCTGTTTCATGGTTACCTATATTTTGTCAAATTTCCAAACATGTTGAAACCAATTATAGCAGTTAGAGCTCATATATTTATTTTTGGCAAAAGTTTGATTTGTGGCAAAAATTCCTTTTTGTATGAAAAAGGGTTTTTAATATTTATGCCTACAATTTTCTATAATATTTCTAAACGTGTCTTCATAAAAGTAAAAAAAAAAGCTTACGAATATTTTAAGTTTTTGTTCTTGCGTGATAAATTAGAGTCACCAAATAAAATTTAATGTATTGTTAGTAAAAAATTCATAGCCTAAAAATCAAAAAATATAATTCTAATATTATTTCTTTCTTCTCTCCTACCTTGTCTCTTCTTCTTTTAAAAAATTTTGTTTACTTTTATCAATAAAATTATTGAAAAAGTTAACTAAGCACATCTACGATGTTTCTCTAAGAATATTTCAAAAATATTAATAATATTAAGAATTAAAATATAAAAAAAGTCAAACAATAAAAAAACAGCCAAAAGACTTTCAAATTCACTGAATCCTCGAATGCTATGGTCATTTAAATTATATATTTTAAAATCTAATAATCAAAATATTACTTTCTAAAATTATCTCTTTTTCATCTCCACATTATTATTTTTTGTTTACTCTTACCAATAAAAATAAAAGTAGCTATTTTCGGCAACGAGCGGCAGGGGTGGCAGCCTTTCAGGTGAGGTGGCGATGTCCGGAGGTGACGTTGCATCTTGTCCATCCATGAGAAAGATAGAGAATGAGAGAATATTGGAGAGAGAAGGGGCCGTGTGTGAGTTTAAACAAAACTCATTAGTGTAAGAAGTCATTATTAATGATCTTTTTAAAATCATCGACGACAATTTTAACTATACCAACTATTTTATTGGCGACAACACATAGATGCCGTCACTAGTACCCCCGTGTCCACATTTCAACAATTTATTTTCGTGACGGCTCTTATCATTGAAAATTTAATTTTTAGCGACAAAATAGCTACCACATACTTTTACATTTATGACGACCTCTAAAATTATTGGAGATGACTTAACCTACTGTCATCAAAATATTCATCTGTAATATCATATGTGGTGACGGCTATAGAGTGCCGTCGCCACGTATCTATATGGATGCAACAATTTTCTTTAGTCAGTGTGACTAATACTATTGGTGTCCCCAATTCGTCGTAGGGAAGTCTTGACTTTTTTGAAGTAATTATTATGAAAATAATCTCCATTTAGATTTTTTTTTATTTATCTGCAGATTTAATGTAGTTTATAACAGTAGGGTTGGTATATCCTTCTAAAAGAATCTTTTTTCCAAAAATGATGGTGGGCATTCAATTGCAACGGAATTCCCCAATTCCTAGTTCAGAAAAGATAACTCAATTTAAAATTTTATTTTAAGAAAATGTCCGTGCGTGTCAAACTTTCTAAATGCACTTCTTTTTATGCTTTAACTATTTTACTATACAAGGAAAAACAATTTTAACTTGATAAAGAAAATGATTCGGTGGCAAGCTTGTAATTTTTTTCTACTTTAACTACTTTATAAATAACGGATGGCCGTATACCATTATCTTGAATACGCTAGCCATTTGAGAGAAGGGATAGTATAAAATAAAATATCTGAATATAAAATGAATCATTTAGACCATTTAATTAATGCTCATCTTCTTACCCTTCATAGGTAAGAAAATAAAGTATAGGGTAGACATACCTAGAATGGCATACCCATGTATAATAGCAGTAGTACCCACAGGCATCCCGAATCCAACCAACACCCCAGCTCTCTGTGTGAGTGTGTGTGTGTGTGAGAGAGAGAGAGAGAGAGAGATATGGAGGGTACGAGGGATCTAGAATAAGCGGGAGGGGAAGAGAGAGGGTGATCTAACATAAGCAGCAGGAAGAGATGAGAGAGAGAGAGAGAGGAGATGGAGAGTAAGAGGGATCTAGAATAAGGGGGAGGGGGAGAAGGAGAGAGAGGGGGATCTGCCACAAGCAGCGGGAAGAGATACGAGAGAGGGAGAGAGAGAGGGGGGGAGGGAGGGAGGAGAGAATCTGTGTATTCATCATCTTCACATCTTGATATATATTTGTCCGTTTAACAAGACTGTGTATTCTATATTTTTGTTCTTGATACCAGGTGGTAATCATCAGTATCTCTAAGAGGCAACCGGTGACAAGTTATCGATATGCCCAACAAGGTTAATTGGAGCTCCAGATTCTTCTCTTTTTATACTATCATCTTCCATGATGTTCTATATTGCAGATGCCGAAGGGGATGGCGGAGATTGAGAGCACCCAAGGAAAAAGCTTTCTTAATTCATGGTCTGTTCATGTGTACGAAACATTATACATATAAATATGCTTATATATATGATGTTAAATTTGCCTCCGCAAAAGTGATCAAACTAATGATTAGTTTAACACTATCTTCTGAACAGTATCAGATTTGAAGTCTTGATCGTATGCTATTAATTGGTAAGAGAGATCAGCCAGTGAAGAGATATGCAAGTGTGCCTCTATCCTGTAGAAGAACTCGTCGCCAACTTTCGCATTGGGGAACTTCTCCCATGTCTATATACTTCGTGGCAGGGCGCACTGCTTCTTCCTTCCATAATGTAGATGTTGTTGAAGAGGCATCCACTTATATATATGTGGCTTGGTCTCTCTTTCTCTCATCTTCACCACTGTTTCAAGGGGAATTTGCCCAAGTATATAACCTGGGTAGTTTAATTTATATATAACCTGTGTGAAGTATATGTACCAAGGGGAATTTGCCCAAGTAGAAGTTGGAGACGGTTCTTCTACAGGAAAGATCTCATATTTGCAAACTGCTAGCTAGGGGTGGGCACAAAACGGTTCAAACCGATAAACCAAACCGAACCAGCTCATTCGGTTCGGTTTGGTTCGGTTTGAACCTCCTTTCGGTTTGGTTCGGTTTGGAAAATCTCCAAACCGATTTAAACCAAACCAAATCGTTTAAACCGATTTAATCAAAAAATATTAAAAACTATTATATTATTAATAAAAATGATATTTTTATAAATTTTATAATAAAATAATATTTATTTCCATTATTTTTAACATAAAAATTAGTATATATATGTAAAAAAATAATTAGTTTAAATATTTTTATTTATTTTCGGTTTAAACCGAACCAAACCGAATTGATTCGGTTTGGTTCGGTTCGGTTTGGGAGGGTGATTCGGTTTGGTTCGGTTTGGAAAAAAAATAGTCCAAACCGGACCAAACCGAACCGTGCCCACCCCTACTGGTAGCATTGGCTGAAGTCTTCATTCAAAGGAGTTAGGAACATATTTCTTGGATATATGTATTCAATGTAATTGAAGAATAATTACATACTTTAGAGATTGCTATGTGAAGAGATTACCTAGTGTTTGGCAATGTTTCTCCTTTCATTTTATATCTTGGGTGCAGTTCATCAAATTAATTTAATATGCTCTTTGATAATCTCTGATAATATGATATAATATATATAAGAATATTGCAACCAGACAATGTTACGTAGCTTGATTTTATTGCAACCTTTTGGACTGTCATCTTCACATTCAAGATCAACTACAAGTTATGACAACAGGTTATAAATAATCATCAGAAATAAGTATGAAAAAATATTGCCGCCTATGTATGATGATAATAGCTGCCACAATTATTGCACGCCTACGAGGTGTTTGGTTGAATGCTAAATTAGGTTTTTGGTGTAATTTTTTATTTGTGTAACAAAACTTGCCAAAAGAGGTGTTCAAAAACCATTATAATCTTATGTTTTTAAAGAGGAAATATTCTTAAATAAAAAAAGACAAGAGAACCTCTTTTTATCTTGTGGTCCCCACCTCTTTTGGTCATATACGACCCTTAATCTTTTTTGTTATCACATCTCCCTAAACATAAATAATTTTATGTTAATGAATAACTTACATTTTATTTTAAGACAACTTTTTATCATGAAAATGCATGATAAAAAAGTTACCATGCATCCAAACACCTTATCAAAGAATATATACTTATACACTTACTTTAAGAAGTTTAATCTATATATAACCTGTGTGAAACGTGTACCAAAGGGAATTTACCCAAGTGTCGAAGTTGGAGATGGTTCTTCCAATGAGAAAGATCTGATATTTGTAGTTGACCATTTCATCGATGATCTTCTGCAAATTGCTAGCATTAGCTGAGAGTCGTCATTCAAAAGAATTAGAAGCATATTTCTTATATATATGCATTCAATGTAATTAAAAAATAATTACATACTTTAGAGATTGTTGTTGAGTAGATTAGCTAGGGTTTGGTAATGTTTCTCCCTTCGTTGTATATCTTGGGTGCAGTACACCAAAATAATTTAGTATGCTCTCTGATAATATGATATAATATATATAAGAATCTTGCAACCAGAAAATGTTATGTAGCTTGATTTTATTGCAACTGTTTTGAGTATCGTCTTCACATTCAAGATGAACTCCAAGTTATGATAACAAGTTCTAATTAAATTATTGAAATAGTTGTTAACTGTTAGAAGATAAAAATAGCCTTAATTATTGTGCTGTAACGGGGTATTTGGTTAAATGATAAATTGGGTTTTTGGTGTAATTTTATATTTATGTAACAAAACTTGTTGAAAGAAATGTTTGAAAACCATTATAATTTTATGCTTTTAAAGGGAATTATTTCTTTAATAAAAATAAAAAGAAGAGAACCTTTTTTTTTATCTTGTGGTCACCACCTCTTTTGATCATATACAACTCTTAATCTCTTTTCTTATCACATCTTCCCAAACTTAGACAATTTTATGTCAATGGATAAGTTGCATTTTCTTTTAAGAAAACTTTTTATTGTGGAAGCGCATGATAAAAAGTTAACATATGCAACCAAACACCTTATCAAGGAATATGCAAATTAAACCGAACTAAACCATGCACACCAAACTCTTGTGCTTTGTATGATGAGCCTGCTCCACACGTTGTGCATCATTTACGCTAAACAATAATTGTTTTATCGGTCATTAGTCAATCCACTAAGACAAATATGACTGTTTGCAACATTGCAAATCCCCTACTGTGAAATTAATCTTAAATGATATCTTTGCTGGTCCCACATGAACTCCGTACATCCTATTCATCGATTATATTTTTCTGCACAGTTAAGAAACTCTAAATTAGGCTTGAAAAATTCAAAAATCATTTTCATTTCCTTTTCAGGATTACCTATATTTTCTCAAATTTGCAAACATGCTTAAACCACTTATAGCAGTTAGAGCTCATCTATTTTTTTGGCAAAAGTTTGATTTTTAGCAAAAATTTCTTCTTGTATCAAAAAGGGTTTATGATATTTATGACTATAATCATCTATAATATTTTATAAAAGTAAAATAAAAGCTTCCAAATATTTTAATTTTTTTCTTGCATGATAAATCGCTGTCAATATGGTATTGTTAATTAAAAATGTAAAAGCCTAATAAGAAAAAAATCTAATTCTAATATTATTTTTTCTTTTGTTTTCAATTGTCTTCTTCTTTTAAAAAAATTGATTACTTTTATCAATACATTTTTAGAAAAAATTAACTAAACAAATCTGCCACATTTTTATAAGAATTTATTAAAAATATGAATAATATTAAGAATTAAAATTTAAAAGCAAGTTAGACAATAAAAAATAAAATAGGCCAAAGACTCTTAAATCTAGTCTATCTTCTTATGTTGCGATCCTTTTAATTATATATCTTTAAATTTTAATATTTTAAAATTATCTCTTTTTTCTCTCTACATTATCTTTTTCTGGTTTACTCTTACCAATAAAAGCTTAAAAGTACCCGTTTTTGGCGATGAGGTGGTGACAACGGCGATGGTGTATGGAGAGAGGTGACAACCTCTGAGGTGAGACAACGGTGTTCGATGGTGATGCTGCATCTTGTCTGTTCGAGAGAAAGAGAGAGAATGAGAGAATAGGAGAGAGAGAAGGGAGCCACGTGAGAGTTTAAACCAAACTCAGTAGTCTTAGAAGCCGTTATTAATGGTCTTTTTAAAATCACTGATAATGGCTTTAACTATAGCTACCATTTTATCGGTGGCAGCTGAACTTGTTGGAGACAGCCCCGTGTCCACATTTCCGCAATTTGTTTTTGCTTTTGTGATGACTCTCATCAATGCACATTTATTTTTTTTAACGACAACTTAAAGTAGCTACCCCATGCATCTACATTTATGACTAAAATTATTGGAGACGGCTAAACAAAATTTTATGTTTTTAAGGAGAATTCTTTCTTTTATAAATATAAAAAGAAGAGAACCTATTTTTATCTTGTGGTCGCCACCTTTTTTGATCATATACGACTCTTAATCTTTTTTGTTATTTTCTCTTCCCAAGCATAGACAATTTTATGTCAGTGGATAACTTGCATTTTCTTTTAAGACAACTTTTTATTATGAAAATGCATGATAAAAAGTTAACATACCCAACCAAACACTTTATAAAGGAGTATGCAAATTGAACCAAACTAAATCATGCACACCAAACTCTTGTGCTTTGTATGATGAGTGTGCTGCACACGTTGTGCATCATTTACGCTAAACAATAATTTTTTATCGGTCATTAGTCAATCCACTAAGACAAATATGACTGTGTGCAACATTGCAAAACCCTAACAAGTGAAATTAATCATAAAGGGTATCTTTGCTGGTCCCACATGAACTCCTTGTATCCTATTTACCAATTAATTAATTTTTTGCAGAGTTAAAACAACTCTAAATTGGGCTTGAAAAATTCATAAATAATTTTCATTTCGGTTTCATGATTACCTATATTTTGTCAAATTTCCAAACATGCTGAAACGAATTATAGCAATTATAACTCATATTTATTTTTGGCTAAAGTTTGATTTTTGGCAAAAATTCCTACTTGTTTGAAAGAGGGTTTTTAATATTTATGCCTACAATTATCTATAATATTTCTAAACGTGTCTTCAAAAAAGAAAAGAA
The DNA here is from genome assembly GCA_036172225.1 of Cryptocoryne crispatula var. balansae. Classification (NCBI taxonomy): domain Eukaryota; kingdom Viridiplantae; phylum Streptophyta; class Magnoliopsida; order Alismatales; family Araceae; genus Cryptocoryne; species Cryptocoryne crispatula. The sequence continues at coordinate 3,381,846 of CM069923.1, forward strand.
AAACTTACGAATATTTTAAGCTTTTGTTCTTGCGTGATAAATTAGAGTCGCCGAATAAAATTTAAGGTATTGTGAGTAAAAAATTTCATAGCCTAATAACCAAAAAATATAATTCTAATATTATTTCTTTCTTCTCTCCTACGTTGTCTCTTCTTATTTTAGAAAATTTTGTTCAGTTTTATCAATAAAATTATAGAAAATGTTCACTAAGCAAATCTACGATGTTTCTCTCGAATATATCAAAAATATGAATAATATTAAGAATTAAAATTTAAAAACAACTCAAACAATAAAAAAGCCAAAAGACCCTCAAATCCACTAAATCTACTAATGCTGTGATCATTTGAATTATATATTTTAAAATATAATGATCAAAATATTACTTTCTATTATTATTTTTATTTTCTTTTACATCATCTTCTTCTTTTAAAAAAATTGATTACTTTTATCAATGCAATTTTAGAAAAAATTAACTAAACAAATCTACCACGTTTTTATAAGAATTTATTAAAAATATGAATAATATTAAGAATTAAAATTTAAAAGCAAGTTAAACAATAAAAAATAAAATAGGCCAAAGAATCTCAAATCTAGTCCATCTTCTTATGTTGCAATCCTTTTAATTATATATCTTTAAATTTTAATATTCTAAAATTATCTCTTTTTTCTATTCACATTATCTTTTTTTGGTTTACTCTTACCAATAAAAGCTTAAAAGTACCTATTTTCGGCGATGAGGTGGTGACAACGGCGATGGCATCTGGAGGGAGGTGACAACCTCTTAGGTGAGGCAGTGGTGTTCGATGGTGATGCTGCATCTTGTCCGTTCGAGAGAAAGAGAGAAAATTTGAGAATAGGGGAAAGACAAGGGAGCCATGTGAAAGTTTAAACAAAACTCGTTAGCCTTAGAAGCCGTTATTAATGGTCGTTTTAAAATCATTGATAACGGCGTTAACTATACCTACCATTTTATCAGTGGCTTAAAATTGTTGGAGACTTTCCGTGTCCACATTTCCGCAATTTGTTTTTGCTTTTGTGATGACTCTCATCAATGCAATTTTTTTTTTTAAAGACAACTTATGGTAGCTACCCCATGCATCTACATTTATGACGGCTTCTAAATTTATTGGAGACGGTTAAACTAAAATTTATGTTTTTAAGGAGAATTCTTTCTTTAACAAAAATAAAAAAGAGAACCTATTTTTATCTTGTGGTCGCCACCTTTTTTGATCATATACAACTCTCAATCTTTTTTTATTTTATCTTCCCAAACTTAGACAGTTTTATGTCAATGGATAACTTGCATTTTCTCTTAAGACAACTTTTTATCATGAAAGTGCATGATAAAAAGTTAACAAATGCAACCAAACACTTTTATCAAGGAATGTGCAAATGGAGCTGAACTAAACCATGCAAGCACCAAACTCTTGTGCTTTGTATGATGAGTGTGTTGCACACGTTGTGCATCATTTACGCTAAACAATAATTTTTATCAATCATTAGTCAATCCACTACGACAAATATGACTGTGTGCAACATTGCAAAACCCTAACGTGTGAAATTAATATTAAAGGGTATCTTTGCTGGACCTACATGAACTCCTTGTATCCTATTTACCAATTAATTATTTTTTTGCACGAGTTAAAACAACTCTAAATTGGGTTTGAAAAATTCATAAATCATTTTCATTTCTGTTTCATGATTACCTATATTTTGTCAAATTTCCAAACATGCTTAAACCAATTATAGCAGTTAGAGCTCATATATTTATTATTGGCATAAGTTCGATTTGTGGCAAAAATTCCTTCTTGTATGAAAGACGGTTTTTAATATTTATGCGTACAATTACCTATAATAGTTCTAAACGTGTCTTCATAAAAGTAAAAGAAAAGCTTACGAATATTATTCCCTATTAGATAAAATAGAGATAGCAAATAATCCCAGGCGAAATAAATGAGCATTCTTAGATAAGATCCAGTCTAACCAACAGGAAACTAACTTGATAATGGAAGAATGATACCAGTGACTATTATTCCCTATTGGAGACGCAAGCCAAACAGCGGTTGACCGAGGGCAAAATAAGAAGACATGTTCCACTGTTTCCACCTCTTGAAAGCAAACCGAACAACCTGCACTTATCCAAGAACATCTCCTATTTACTTCAAAATTAACTGGCAGATTTCCTGATAGTAATTTCCACACACACATAAGGATTTTTTGAGATAAGAATTTCCCAACCAAAGGATGCCACAACTTTCGCCAAATAGTAAAATTAGAAGATCCAGATGGCAAAGTAGCCTCATTCAAATATCGATATGCAGACTTGATATTAAAAGATCCATCTAAAGTAAAAGGCCATATCAAAGTGTCACAAGACAAGCCAGCCTGAATAGGTGTATTTAGTATACGAAGCATAGAAGAAGTGTCAAAATACTCACGTATAAGTGTGCTATTCCAAGCACCATTTTGGATCAGATCACTCACTCTTCCTTGAAATAACCGCCCTTGAATCCTAGAATACAGAGGTCCCTTTCCAATGGAGACCCAATTATGCTTCCAAATATCAATATCCGAGCCATCTTTAACCTGCCAAAAACCAGCAAAAGCCAAAGCAGATCGGGCAGATAATAGAAACCGCCATAGTGAAGAATCATGTTGCTTGGGTGTAACCTGCCAGATCGTCGATGTTTTTAAGTATCGACAAGAAAGAACTCTAGCCCAGAGAGTTTGTGGGTGATGTAAAAAATTCCAGAGAAGCCGCATCCCCATAGCTTGGTTCAGAATAGAAAGGTCCTTGATACCAACACCCCCCATAAATTTAGAGTTCTTAATAACCTGCCAATTTGAGAAATGAATCCGATGTGGTTTGGAAGCAGAATGGGCCCACCAAAAATTCCTTTGAAGTTGTTCTAATTTCTTAAGGAAAAAACCTAGTAACTTACACACAGACATAGCATGAAGGGCAATGTGAGCCATAGTAGACTTAATTAAGACGGTACGACCCCCTGTAGACAGTAGATGAGACTTCCAACCAGCAATCTTATTGTGACAGGTATTAAAAATTTTATGGAAAAAAGAAGCCCGACCCCCTTTAGGATCCCAAGGTATACCAAGATATAAATCATCCTTAAGGACCATTTGAAAACCAGAGTTGTGACACAACCGTGAACACAAGCCCGGATCAACATTCTTGCTGAAATAAATCTTAGACTTATGAGAATTGATGGCCTGACCTGAAGCTTGTTCAAAAAGCAGGAGAATGTGCAACAGATTTGAAATCTCCTCTTCAGTAGCTTGACCGCAAATTATGACATCATCGGAAAACATAAGATGATAAATTAAAGGGCCACCCCTAGCAGTGGTAAGTCCTGAAAGGAGCTTCATCTGGACCGCTTGAGAAAGCATAGCAGATAATATTTCTGAACACAAAATAAATAGATAAGGGGACAGAGGACACCCCTGCCGGATCCCTCTAGAAGGTTGAATTGACTCAGAGTGAAAACCATTAAGATTCAAAGAATACGAAACGGTCCTAGTACACTTCATAATTAGATTAATAAGATGTTCAGGAAAGCCAAACTTATGAAGAACAACATCCAGAAAGGACCATCTAATTCGATCGTATGCCTTATGAATATCTAACTTAACCATGAAATACCCCTTCTTACCTTTCGTCTGTTTGAACAAATTCTGAATTTCCTGAAGGAAAATAACATTATCCATACCATGTCGTCCTGAAAAAAAGGCTGCCTGAACTTCAGAAATCATATTTTGCAATATAGGTTTAATCTGAAGTGCAATAATTTTTGTAAGAATCTTGAACAAAACATTACAGAGGCTGATAGGGCGATAATGTTCCGACAATGTGGCCTTTTCTTTCTTGGGGATTAGAGTAATAATAGTATGATTTAAACCTTCCGGAAGATGAGTAGTGGTGAACATATGTTGAATAAAAGAAACTATATCATGACTAATATGTTGCCAATAATATTGGAAAAACAGGGGGGTAGGCCATCCATACCCGGTGACTTCTCCGGCTTCATAGAAAAGAGAGCATCTTTAACTTCTTCCAAAGACACAGAAGCCATAAGCTGTAGACTTTGATGCTGGGAAATAAGAGGGAGTTGAAGGGAATCAAAAAGAGTACAATCAACAGTATTGCAGTCATCATGAAACAATTTTGTAAAATAAGCAGAAAAAACCAGCGTTATGTCATTCATGCTAGAGGACCAGACCCCATCTGATCTGAATACTCCTGGAATTCGGTTCCATCGTCTCCTATTCATAACTTTGGTGTGAAAAAATTTTGTGCATTTATCACCAAAAGAGTGCCAATAAGCTTTTGCCCTCTGTCTCCAGTAGATATTTTCTAGTTCTTCCAACCAGCCCAATCTTTTTTCAAGAAAAACTTCCTCCTGATGGAGTTGATTAGGTAGAGTACCAAGTTGAATAGCCTGAAGCCTAGACTGGGTACTACTAATTTGCTTCCGAAGGCTGCCAAAAACATGTTTTCTCCAATAAGAAAGATCTTTGCTGAGCTGTTGAAGTTTGAAGTCTAGTTAACTTCAGTCAAATTGTTTTGGGTTCAAACTTAATTAATTAGATTAAGTAATAAGTCAAGTTTGAGCAAAAGTGAACGTACAACTAAAGAGAATTAACAAGTCAAGCGTGAATAACAAAAGTGACTTAATTCAACTCTACTCATTTGACCTCTACTGGTATGTTTTTCTTGACTGGCTTACAAAATAATCTTTTCATAAAAGACTAAAGGCTCCACAAATAAAAGGTAATATCACCCCACTTAAAATAAATACAATATTGATGCTTTATGTATTTCTTATAGCTCAGAAGAATAGAGAGGAAAAGTAAACATGGAAGAATAGAATGTGGAAAGGCAAACAACTAAGATTTAGGTATTTTCTTCCTATTAAGTGTCGTTTATTCATGAAACTAACGTGTGTTTGATTGTGTGACAAATGTAGTTTTCATAACAAAACATTGCTAAACGGAGTGTACGGCAATCAATGCAAAAGTTTGATTTTTGGCAAAACTTTCTTCTTGTATCAAAAAGGGTTTTTAATATTTACGCCTACAATTATCTATATTATTTCTAAACGTGTCTTCATAAAAGTAAAAAAAAAACTTACGAATATTTTAAGTTTTTGTTCTTTCATGATAAATCACAGTCGCACAATAAAATTTAAGGTATTGTTAGTTAAAAATTTCATAGCCTAATAACCAAAAAACATAATTCTAATATCATTTCTTTCTTTTCTCTTACATTGTCTCTTCTTCTTTTAAAAATTTTTTTGTTACTTTTATCAATAAAATTTTAAAAAAACTTAACTAAGCAAATCTTCGATGTTTCTATAAGAATTTATCAAAAATATGAATAATATTAAGAATTAAAATTTAAAAGAAAGTCAAACAATACAAAATGAAACAGCACAAAGACTCTCAAATCCACTAAATCTTCTTATGCTGCGGCCGTTTGAATATATATTTTTAAAATCTAATGATCAAAATATTACTTTATAAAATTATCTCTTTTTTCTCTTCACATTCACTTTTTTTTGTTTGCTCTTACCAATAAAAATTTAAAAGTAGCTATTTTCGGCGGGAAGCGGCATGGGTGGCAGCCTTTTAGGTGAGGTGGTGGTGTCCGAAGGTGATACTGCATCTTGTCCGTCGACCATGAGAAAGAGAGAGAATGAGCGAATATTGGAGAGAGAAGCGGCAGTGTGATAGTTTAAACAAAACTCATTAGTCTAAGAAGTTATTTAACTATAGCTACTATTTTATTGGCGACGGCACATAGACGCCGTCACTAGTACCCCCATGTCCTCATTTCAACAATTTATTTTCATGATGGCTCTCATCAATTAAAATTTAATTTATAGCGACAAAATTGCTGCCACATACTTTTACATTTATGACGGCTTCAAAAATTATTGGAGACGACATAACTAACTGTCATTTAAATATTCATCTGTAATATCATATGTGATGATGGCCATAGAATGGTGTCGCCACATATCTATATGGTTGCAGCAATTTTGTTTAGTCAGTGTGACTAATACTATTGGTGTCCCCAATACGTCCTAGGAAAGTCTTGACTTTTTGTAGTAATTATTCTGAAAATAATCTCCTTTTAGAGAGAGAGAGAGAGAGAGAGAGAGAGAGAGAGAGAGAGAGAGATAGATGGAGGATCTACTATAAGGTATCCTCCATATCAAAATGCAAGTTATCCATTGACATAAAATTGTCTAAGTTTGGGAAGATGTGATAACAAAAGAGATTAAGATTTGTATATGATCAAAAGAGGTGGCGACCACAAGATAAAAATAGGTTCTCTTCTTTTTATTTTTGTTAAAGAAAGAATTCTCTTTAAAATCATAAAATTTAGTTTAACCATCTCCAATAATTTTAGAAGCCGTCATAAATGTAGAAGTATGGGGTAGCTACTTTAAGTTGTCGTTAAAAAATAAATTTGCAACGATGAGAGTCATCACAAAAGCAAAAACAAATTGCGGAAATGTGGACACAGGGCTGTCTCCAACAAGTTCAGCTGCCACTGATAAAATGGTAGCTATAGTTAATGCCATTAGCAATGATTTTAAACGACCATTAATAACAGCTTCTAAGACTAATGAGTTTTGTTTAAACTCTCACATGGATCCCTTCTCTCTCCCCTATTCTCTCATTCTCTCTCTTTCTCTCGAACGGACAAGATGCAGCATCCCCATCGAACACCCCTGCCTCACCTCAGAGGTTGTCACCTCCCTCCAGATGCTATCGCCGTTGTCACCACCTCATCGCCGAAAACAGGCAGTGGTGTTCGATGGTGATGCTGCATCTTGTCCGTTCAAGAGAAAGAGAGAGAAAGAGAGATAGGGGAGAGAGAAAGGGAGCCATATGAGAGTTTAAACAAATCTCATTAGTCTTAGAAGCCGTTATTAATGGTCGTTTTAAAATCATTGATAATGGCATTAACTATAGCTACCATTTTATCGGTGGCAGCTGAACTTGTTGGAGACAGTCCCGTGTCCACATTTCCGCAATTTGTTTTCGTTTTTGTGATGACTCTCATCAATGCAAATTTATTTTTTTTAACGACAACTTAAAGTAGTTACCCCATGCATCTACATTTATGACGGCTTCTAAAATTATTGGAAATGGTTAAACTAAATTTTATGATTTTAAAGAGAATTCTTTCTTTAACAAAAATAAAAAGAAGAGAACCTATTTTTATCTTGTGGTCGCCACCTCTTTTGATCATATACAAATCTTAATCTCTTTTGTTATTTTATCTTCCCAAACTTAGACAATTTTATGCCAATGGATAACTTGCATTTTCTTTTAAGACAACTTTTTATCATGAAAGTGCATGATAAAAAGTTAAAAAAACAAAAGCAACCAAACACTTTTATCAAGGAATGTGCAAATGGAGCCGAACTAAACCATGCAAGCACCAAACTCTTGTGCTTTGTATGATGAGTGTGTTGCACACATTGTGCATCATTTACGCTAAACAATAATTTTTTATCGGTCATTAGTCAATTCACTAAGACAAATTTGACTGTGTGCAACATTGCAAAACCCTAACATGTGAAATTAATCATAAAGGGTATCTTTTGCTGGTCCCACATGAACTCCTTGTATCCTATTTACCAATTAATTATTTTTTTGCAGAGTTAAAACAAATCTAAATTGGGCTTGAAAAATTCATAAATCATTTTCATTTCCGTTTCATGATTAACTATATTTTGTCAAATTTCCAAACATGCTTAAACGAATTATAGCAATTATAGCTCATATATTTATTTTTGGCAAAAGTTTGATTTGTGGCAAAAATTCCTTCTTGTTTGAAAAAGGGTTTTTAATATTTATGCCTACAATTATCTATAATATTTCTAAACGTGTCTTCATAAAAGTAAAAGAAAAGCTTACGAATATTTTAAGTTTTTGTTCTTGCGTGATAAATTAGAGTCGCCGAATAAAATTTAAGGTATTGTTAGTAAAAAATTTCATAGCCTAATAACCCAAAAATATAATTCTAATATTATTTCTTTCTTCTCTCCTACGTTGTCTCTTCTTCTTTTAAAAAATTTTGTTTACTTTTATCAATAAAATTATAGAAAAAGTTAACTAAGCAAATCTACGATGTTTCTCTAAGAATATATCAAAAATATGAATAATATTAAAATTTAAAATTAAAAAAAAAGTCAAACAATAAGAAAAAAAGCCCAAAGACCCTCAAATCCACTAAATCTTCTAATGCTGTGATCATTTGAATCATATATTTTAAAAACTACTGATCAAAATATTACTTTCTAAAATTATCTCTTTTACTTCTCCTCATTCTCTTTTTTTGTTTATTCTTACCAGTAAAAATTTAAAAGTAGAAATTTTCGGCAACCAACAGGAGGGGTGGCAGCCTTTTAGGTGAGGTGGCGGTGTTCGGAGGTGACGTTGCATCTTGTCCATCCATGAGAAAGAGAGAGAATGAGAGAATATTGGAGAGAAAAGGGGCCATGTGTGAGTTTAAACAAAACTCATTAGTATAAGAAGTCATTATTTATCTGTAATATCATATGTGGTGACGGCTATAGAGTGTCGTCGCCACCTATCTATATAGTTGCAACAATTTTCTTTAGTCAGCGTGACTAATACTATTGGTGTCCCCAATACGTCATAGGGAAGTCTTGACTTTTTTGTAGTAATTATTATGAAAATAATCTCCATTTAGATATTTTTTATTATTTATCTGCAGAGTTAATGTATTTTATTACAATAGGATTGTTATATCCTTCCAAAAGAATCCTTTTTCCAAAAATGATGGTGGGCATTCAATTGCAACGGAATTCCCCAATTCCTAGTTCAGAAAAGATAACTCTAATTAAAATTTTATTTTAGGAAAATGTCCGTGCGTGTCAAAGTTTCTAAATGCACTTCTTTTTATACTTTAACTATTTTGCTATCCAAAGAAAAACAATTTTAACTTGATAAAGAAAATGATTCGGTGGCAAGCTTGAAATTTTTTTTCTACTTTAATTACTTTATAAATAATGGATGGCCGTATACCATTATCTTGAATACGCTAGCCATTTGAGAGAAGGGTTAGTATAAAATAAAATTTCTTAATATAAACTGAATCATTTAGACCATTTAATTAATGATCATCTTCTTACCCTTCATAAGTAAGAAAATAAATTATAGGGTAGACATACCTAGAATGGCATACCCATGTATTGCCACGTGGATACCACCCACGTTCCTCGTCTGCGTATAAATAGCAGTAGTACCCACAGGCATCCAAATAGTGTGTGTGTGTGTGTGTGTGTGAGAGAGAGAGAGAGAGAGAGAGAGAGAGAGAGATAGATGGAGGGTATGAGGGATCTAGAATAAGCGGGAGGGGAAGAGAGAGGGTGATCTAACATAAGCAGCAGGAAGAGATGAGAGAGAGAGAGAGAGGAGATGGAGAGTAAGAGGGATCTAGAATAAGGGGGAGGGAGAGAGAGAGAGATGGAGGGTATGAGGGATCTAGAATAAGCGGGAGGGGAAGAGAGAGGGTGATCTAACATAAGCAGCAGGAAGAGATGAGAGAGAGAGAGAGAGGAGATGGAGAGTAAGAGGGATGTAGAATAAGGGGGAGGGGGGAGAAGGAGAGAGAGGGGGGTCTGACACAAGCAGCGAGAAGAGATACGAGAGAGGGAGAGAGAGAGGGGGGGGCGGGAGGGAGGAAAGAATCTTTGTATTCATCATCTTCACATCTTGATATATATTTGTCCGTTTAACAAGACTATGTGTATTCTATATTTTTGTTCTTGATACCAGGTGGTAATCATCAGTATCTCTAAGAGGCAACCGGTGACAAGTTATCGATATGCCCAACAAGGTTAATTGGAGCTCCAGATTCTTCTCTTTCTATACTATCATCGTCCATGATGTTCTATATTGCAGATGCCGAAGGGGATGGCGGAGATTGAGAGCACCCAAAGAAAAGCTTTCTTAATTCCTGGCCTGTGTTCATGGGTACGATACATTATACATATAAATATGCTTATATATATGATGTTAAATTTGCCTCCGCAAAAGTCATCAAACTAATGATTAGTTTAACACTATCTTCTGAACAGTATCATATTTGAGGTCTTGATCGTATGCTATTAATTTGTAGGAGAGGTCAGCCAGCGAAGAGATATGCAAGTGTGCCTCTATCCTGTAGAAGAACTCGTCGCCAACTTTCGCATTGGGGAACTTCTCCCATGTCTATATACTTCGTGGCAGGACACACTACCTTTTCCTTCCATAAAATAGATATCGTTGAAGAGGCATCCACTTATATATATGTGGCTTGGTCTCTCTCTCTCTCATCTTCACCGCTGTTTCAAGAAGAATATATATATATATATGATTACTTTAACATAGTTTAATTTATATATGACCTGTGTGAAGTATGTACCAAGGAGAATTTGCCCAAGTAGAAGTTGGAGACGGTTCTTCTACGGGAAAGATCTCATATTTGCAGCTGAGCACTTCACGGATGATCTCCTGCGAACTGCTAGCATTGGCTGAAGTCATCATGCAAAGGAGTTAAAAACATATTTCTTGGATATATATATTCAATGTAATTGAAGAATAATTACATAATTTAGAGATTGGTATGTGAGGAGATTACCTAATGTTTGGCAATGTTTCTTCTTTCATTGTATATCATGGGTGTAGTTCATCAAAATAATATTATTTGCTCTCTGATAATATGATAATATATATATAAGAATCTTTCAACCAGACAATGTTACGTAGCTTGATTTTATTGCAACCTTTTGGAGTGTCATCTTCACATTCAAGATCAACTACAAGTTATGACAACAGGTGCTAAATAATAATCAGAAATAAGTATGAAAAAATATTGCCGCCTATGCATTATGATAATAGTAGCGACAATTATTGCAAACGGGGTGTTTGGTTGAATTCTAAATTAGGTTTTTGGTGTAATTTTATATTTGTGTAACAAAACTTGTTAAAAGAGGTGTTTGAAAATCATTATAATCTTTTGTTTTTAAAAAGAAATTATTCTTGAATAAAAAAATAGAAGAGAACCTCTTTTTTATCTTGTGGTCCCCACCTCTTTTGGTCATACACTACCCTTAATCATTTTTGTTATCACATCTCCCTAAACATAAATAAATTTATGTTAATGAATAACTTACATTTTATTTTAAGACAACTTTTTATCATGAAAATGGATGATAAAAAAGTTACCATCGGATGGAATCTGTGGATATATTAATTCCCTACGAAGCGTTTTCCGTAGGTATTTTGTAGGCAATGATAAATTTACCTGCAACATCAATTTTAGTAGGTATAGGGAGTAAGTAAAAGTTATTTATACCCACTAAACCTTACCTACGGGGAGTGTTTTAGTGGGTAAAGGTCCGATTTCTTGTAGTGCATGCATCCAAACACTTTATCAAAGAATATACATATATGTATACACTTACTTTAAGAAGCTTAATCTATATATAACCTGTGTGAAACATGTACCAAGGGGAATTTACCCAAGTAGAAGTTGGAGATGGTTCTTTTGCAAATTGCTAGCATTAGCTGAGAGTCGTCATTCAAAAGAATTAGAAGCATATTTCCTATATATATATATGCATTCAATGTAATTAAAAAACATTTACATACTTTAGAGATTGTTGTGGAGTAGATTAGCTAGGGTTTGGCAATGTTTCTCCCTTTGTTGTATATCTTGGGTGCAGTACACCAAAATAATTTAGTATGCTTTGTTATAATATGATATAATATATATAAGAATCTTGCAACAGGAAAATGTTATGTAGCTTGATTTTATTGCAACGATTTTGAGTATCATCTTCACATTCAAGATGAACTCCAAGTTATGATAACAAGTTCTATATAAATTATTGAAATAGTTTCGTTGACTGTTAGATGATAAAAATAGCCACAATTATTGTGCTGTTACGGGGTATTTGGTTAAATGATAAATTGGGTTTTTGGTGTAATTTTATATTTGTGTAACAAAACTTGTTGAAAGAAGTGTTTGAAAATCATTATAATTTTAAGCTTTTAATGAGAATTCTTCCTTGAATAAAAATAAAAAGAAGAGAACCTCTTTTTTATCTTGTGGTCACCACCTCTTTTGATCATATACAACTCTTAATCTCTTTTGTTCTCACATCTTCCCAAACTTAGACAATTTTATGTCAATGGATAAGTTGCATTTTCTTTTAAGACAACTTTTTATCGTGGAAGCGCATGATAAAAAGTTAACATATGCAACCAAACACCTTATCAAGGAATATGCAAATTGAACCGAACTAAACCATGCACACCAAACTCTTGTGCTTTGTATGATGAGCCTGCTCCACAGGTTGTGCATCATTTACGCTGAACAATAACTTTTTTATCGGTCATTAGTCAATCCACTAAGACAAATATGACTGTTTGCAACATTGCAAAACCCTAACTGTGAAATTAATCTTAAATGGTATCTTTGCTGGTCCCACATGAACTCCGTACATCCTATTCATCGATTATATTTTTACGCACGTTAAGAAACTCTAAATTAGGCTTGAAAAATTCAAAAATCATTTTCATTTCCTTTTCAGGATTACCTATATTTTCTCAAATTTGCAAACATGCTTAAACCACTTATAGCAGTTAGAGCTCATCTATTTTTTTGGCAAAAGTTTGATTTTTAGCAAAAATTTCTTCTTGTATCAAAAAGGGTTTATGATATTTATGACTATAATCATCTATAATATTTTATAAAAGTAAAATAAAAACTTCCAAATATTTTATTTTTTTTCTTGCATGATAAATCACTGTCAATAAGGTATTGTTAATTAAAAATGTAAAAGCCTAATAAGAAAAAATCTAATTCTAATATTTTTTTTTGTTTTCAATTGTCTTCTTCTTTTAAAAAAATTGATTACTATTATCAATACAATTTTAGAAAAAATTAACTAAAAAAATCTGCCACATTTTTATAAGAATTTATTAAAAATATGAATAATATTAAGAATTGAAATTTAAAAGCAAGTTAGACAATAAAAAATAAAATAGGCCAAAGACTCTCAAATCTAGTCTATCTTCTTATGTTGCGATCCTTTTAATTATATATCTTTAAATTTTTATATTCTAAAATTATATCTTTTTTCTCTCTACATTATCTTTTTCTAGTTTACTCTTACCAATAAAAGCTTAAAAGTACCTGTTTTTGGCGATGAGGTGGTGACAACGGCGATGGTGTGTGGAGGGAGGTGACAACCTCTGAGGTGAGACAACGGTGTTCGATGGTGATGCTGCATCTTATCTGTTCGAGAGAAAGAGAGAGAATGAGAGAATAGGGGAGAGAGAAGGGAGCCACGTGAGAGTTTAAACCAAACTCATTAGTCTTAGAAGCCGTTATTGATGGTCTTTTTAAAATCATTGATAATGGCTTTAACTATAGCTACCATTTTATTGGTCGCAGCTGAACTTGTTGGAGACAGCCCCGTGTCCACATTTCCGCAATTTGTTTTTGCTTTTGTGATGACTCTCATCAATGCAAATTTATTTTTTTTTAACGACAACTTAAAGTAGCTACCCCATGCATCTACATTTATGACTAAAATTTTTGGAGACGGCTAAACAAAATTTTATGTTTTTAAGGAGAATTCTTTCTTTTATAAAATTAAAAAGAAGAGAACCAATTTTTATCTTGTGGTCGCCACCTTTTTTGATCATATACGACTCTTAATCCTTTTTGTTATTTTATCTTCCCAAGCATAGACAATTTTATGTCAACGGATAACTTGCATTTTCTTTTAAGACAACTTTTTATTATGAAAATGCATGATAAAAAGTTAACATACGCAACCAAACACTTTTTATCAAGGAATGTGCAAATTGTGCCGAACTAAACCATGCAAGCACCAAACTCTTGTGCTTTGTATGACTAGTCAAATCACGTGCTTCCACGTGTTCGAATGATATATTATATACCGATTATATATAAATTTATAGGATAATTGAGATAAATTCTTATGATAGATAAGTACATTATAAAAAATTAGTTGAATTATAAATGTTATAGTTTACTCTTCAAATATACACATAAACCGGTAATCAAACTGACATTGATTTGAGTGACATTTATATGAATTTAACAACTTTCATTTATAAAGATTGATTATAATATTATAAACAACACTCCTTTTATATTATTATTTTTATTATTATTATCATATTTATTTATTTGCAACCAATGTAAACATTGATTGATTCTAGTTAGTTATGATATATTTTTATATTTCTAGACTTATACATTCCAAATGAAAATGAACATAATTTTGAAAGCAAAATAAGATGCGGAGAATGAAGACATCCACCACAACCTAGCAAGAAGTAAATATTACAACATAAATTATCATAAATCAATCTAAAATAGGTAGGACAAAAATATTATGTCAATTAGACACGGAGTAACAAAAAGGCCACTCATGCTTTTGATACAAAATTTTTACTTAGTCATTAAAAATCTGAGTCACGATAAGCTATCATCCATGCTTGAATACATTTCAAATAAGTTATATAAAGAGGTGAGTGAGGAATATGTTTTCAAATTTTACTTTGTTCATAGCAAGTCAAATTCCGAATTGACAACATTAATGTGTCCCACCTGACCAACAAACTTTCCACTTCACAAAAAAATCCTAAAAGAAAGAAAGTGGGATCCTCTTGCGTCAACAATAACAATGCACAAATGTTTTTGGCACACGAAAGAACTTAAATGGGAACGAACATTCAGATCTAGTCTAATTTTCACTTAAACTAAACTTATCTTATGACGACATCACCCGATCCCAATTGGATTAGGTATAACAATTAATCCAAATCTTAATTGGGTTTACAAAGCCTAATTCTCCGAATTGGTCCGCTACTGAGACCTACAGAAATTGCTCCAAATCCTAATTGAGTCTACAAAGCCTAATTCAAATTTTCAGTTAAACTTCGGAGATAGAAATTTTAAATTTGAGAATTTATTTTTAGTTAAGAGTTTACATCTTACTTTATTTCATTTTTACTTTTGACATTTTAGGTTTATAATATGAACTGACATTTTTCAATTTTCAGATATGATTACCTTGGTCATAATCAAGAAGTGGCAAGTTAGATTAGATGAATTTGATTTAATCATATTTTGAACCAATTTCAAATCAACTCAAGTCTTTCCTTAAATTTTATAAATTATATTAATACATTTGCTTTATCTTACATTCACCAAAAAATTTAAAAATATTCATTTATTTAAAAAATACTAATTATAAGAAATGGCTACCTTCTTTTGAGTGAAACTTTCAATAAAATATCTAGGTCATTTATGGTACAAAACTAAGTTTAAATCATAGTATATAATCAGGGCATTTGGATTGGCATTTATAAAAAATAAAGTCACATTTGTTAGACATTTATTTCCAATTTTAGAACCTCTAATTCTATTACACTTCTTTGCTAGGTAAGAGAATAATAAATTGAGATTCCCCACCCATCACTCTTTGACTTCTTTCTCATATATAATGAGAAATGCGGGATAGGAATATGAAAAGAGAGTAACCTATGGTGGAAAAGGAATGAAGAAGTAAAGATAAAAAAATTTAACAACGTATGTAAAGAGAAAAACACGAGAAATGTAATATGTGACTAAAGACATCTCAATTGCCAAATGTACACATAAAGAGAAAAGGTATTGAAAAACAAATAGAACATAAAAAAGATAACAACATATAGAAAAAAAGAAAATATACAGAATGAGAAAACATTTTTAACATTACCGTGAAGTCTCCTTATATACTTAAAAAGTAGCATTTGGGTGTGTCAAGACACTTTTTCATGTAGAGTACAAAAGTTGACGACCAACCTATTAAGAATAATAAGAAAAGAGAGTAAAGTTGCTCCATGAAAAAATGGACGATGGAGTGTAGATAAAAAAATATAATCACATATATAAAAGAAAAAGCATAGGAGCCTAGGGGAAGGGGTAAAGCTGCTCCATGGATCGCACTCCAAGGCCGACCATTGTCACCATTGAGGGGTCTAGCGACAACTCCTCTTATCGTGTCAAGTTAAGACGTTGCCGCGGGGAAAGAGGAGAATCATGAAGCCAATCGAGTCCAGAGAAGGTGAAAAACTGACATGAACTGGCGAGAGGTAGGGGAGGGGTCTCATAGGCTGCAGATATCCTCTTTACTTCACTCTAGCAAATCTCCTCTAGAACGGCAACACTGTAGCCTTGCATAGAGAGGAGAGCGGTATTTTCTACATGGACGAGGTGTCATTCTCCGATGCATACACCAAGCCCATAATGCAGGGCCTATGGTGTTATGTGGGATGCGACGTGTTCTGTAAGAACGGATGGCTGACGGAAGAAAGTTGGCGGAAGAATTGGAGGACGAATCGAGCGGCTCAATGTTGATCGGACGATCGGGGGAGACAGGATGAACAAACAGTATTCGCCCGAGCAAACCAACCAAGAAGGGAGAGAGAGAGAGAGAGAGAGAGAGAGAGAGAGAGACGACAAGGAGGGAGAGGTAGTAACGGCGAGGAGATGGGGGCGGAGATGGCACTAAGAGGTGGAGATGAAAACAGCTAGAGATGCCAGTGCAAGGAGGGAGAGGTAGTAACAGCGAAGAGATGGGGGCGGAGATGGCACTGAGAGGTGGAGATGAAAACGGCTAGAGATGCCAGTAGGCACTTGTAACACAGATGAAAATCGGACGATTGGACGAGGGGACAACACCTCTGTTCACGTAGTTTAAATAACATGATGTATTTTATTTTGAAGGCAATATTTTAGATAGTTTGTGGATTTCATGATTATTTAATTAAATGTATTAGCTAGGTTTGAATTAGAAAGCACTTAAAGGTTTTTAATTGAATATGAGAGACTTTGAAAATTTAGTGAAAGATCCAAAAGTAACTACTTTGATGACTTAGTTTGCAATATAAAGTTTTCTTATTTATTTGACTCTTTCAACTGCCAACATCTTCAACAAAATATGAGAGCGAGAGAGAGAGAGAGAGAGAGAGAGAGAGAGAGAGAGAGAGAGAGAATTGCTCAAATGATAACATTTTGTATTGCAAATCAAACATGTATATTTACATGAAGTGAAATGGTGTAAGTCAAATATGCTTTGGTCATTATAATGGATATCAAAGATAATGTTGTGTAGCCCAATAGAAAGTAGCTAACTCCTACTTTAGTGAATAAAAAATGATTAATTATTAGATAGAAAATAGAGAAATTTGCAAAGTAGAAAATTTTAAATAATGTAAAAAAATATAAAAAATATATATATTATAGAAACATCAAAAGTTATGAAATCTAAAAAATTAGAAAGGGTAGGGATTCAAAATATGGAAACTCCGAAAACTTGGAAATCTGAAAAGATTGGAAAAATGAAATTTGAAAAGATTAGAAATATGACAACTAATTAAACACTTGAAAAGTTCAAAAATCCCAGAGGTTTGAAATTCTTAAACCGTAAAAAGTAAGATTCTAAAGATACATTAAATCTTGACAGTCTAAAAATTGTGAAAGAAAGAATTTTAATCTAACCCAACAAATAGATTTTTATTATTGAATTCATTAATCATAATGGGATGTTTGTATGCATGACAAATTGGGATTTTATTACAATTTTATATTTTTAAAACAAAACTTCATACAAGAGGTGTTTGACATTCATTATAATTTTATGGTTTTAAAGAGTTTTAGTTTATGAACAAAAAAAAGCAAGTGATACTTTTTTTATCTTGTCATCTCCCACCTTGTTCAGTCATATATGGTATCCACTATTTTTTTATCATCATATCTTCCCAAACCTGATAAATATATTTTATTGATTAGCTTAGACTTTATTTTGATACAATATTTTATCATGAAAATGTACACAAAATTATTGTTCAACCAAACACCCTACGTGATGTAAGAGCAAAGCTAGGATGTGAATGAATACATGCCAAACAAATTTTTAAATTTTATAATAGCGTAATGTAGATTATAAATTTTAAAAATAAAAATACACAAATAAAAAATCAAGTCCAAACACTTTATGAATGCATATAATTAAGATGCTGTCAAAATTTCATGTTACCCAAGAATCTATTAGTAAAATATTTTGTAATTTATCATCACTATGTCCTAGAACTATTCAACCATTGTTGATTTCACATTTATAAAAAATATCCTGATGTCATATTATATTGTTGAATCTTATTTGACAACAATAAGTACCAAGCAATAAATAGATTTATCAATAAGCTTATCATTTTTAGATGCTTTGATTTTTTTACCTTTATTTAATTTTCTAGTAAATACATATTTAGATATTTTAAATTTATGTCATACTTAAATAATGACATAGCATTTATATTTACACAAAATACATTTATAATACCAACCGATAAAATAATAGAATGCAATGTTAGTTTTATTTTAAAAAATAGATAATATCAACTATTAAAGATGTGATGTTGACAATTATTATAAAACAAATTTTGTAAAAATGGTGATTAAAATTACATTTTTTACACACACACAAAATGAGACCGTATAAAGAAAAATAATGATGTCAGATGTTAAGTTTAGAGTTCAGGTACACTCTATTAGTTATCAATATAATAAAATATCATTTTAAAATGTGACAAGGGTAGTGGATTTTGGTAATAGATATTTCTATTATCATGAAAAGGGTTAAGTTATTTTGAATAAATTGAAACTTTGTTATAATTTTGTTTTTTTATAAAAATAAAAATAATTTTATTTATGAAAATATAATTTACATTAATCTATACAAAAATAAATTAATAAATGTCATATTACTATTGTATCTAATCTAGCATCTTTAGTATTTATTTTTATTTTGTATTCTTTATATAACAAAATTGTAACTATTTATATATTTATTTATCACAAACCTAAGATACTATTAACCGACCATGAATTCACCGTGAATGTATTACTATTACATCTAATTTACTATCATTGATATTTACTTTTATTTTGTATCTTTTGTATGACAAAATTGTAACTATTTATATAGTTATTTATCACAAACCTAAGATGCTATTTAAGTTCAAAGAAAAAGATCACGACGAGTCCATGGTAAATATGGACGATAAAAGACTATTTTTCTGAGGTATATTAAATGGTGTACACCACCAATCAATTGAATATCTATAAATCAAAACTATAAGGAGAGAGGATGTATCTAGACAACAAGGAAGGCTATATGCTCGTTGATGAAACAAGGACTCCCACTTCTAATCTATTATCTATTAGAAGTGAGAGTCTTTGTTTCATCGACAAGCATATAGTCTCCCTTGTTGTCTAGATACATCCTCTCTCCTCACCGTTTTAGTTTTTTGTTATTCAATTGATTGGTGGTGTATACCATTTTCTTATACTTCAGAAAAATAGTCTTTTATTGTCCATATTTACCATGGACTCGTCGTGATCTTTTTCTTTGAACGTAAATAGCATCTTAGGTTTGTGATAAATAACTATATAAATAGTTACAATTTTGTTATATAAAGGATACAAAATAAAAGTAAATATCAATGATAGTAAATTAGATGTAATAGTAATACATTCACGGTGAACTCGTGGTCAGTTAATAGTATCTTAAGTTTGTGATAAATAAATATATAAATAGTTACAATTTTGTATCTTAAGTTTGTGATAAATAAATATATAAATAGTTACAATTTTGTTATATAAAGAATAAAAAATAAAAGTAAATACTAAAGATGCTAGATTAGATGCAATAGTAATATGACATTTATTAATTTATTTCGTATAGATTAATGTAAATTATATTTTCATAAATCAAATTATTTTTTTATAAAAAATCAAAATTAGAACAAAGTTTCAATTTATTCAAAATAACTTAACCCTTTTCATGATAATAGAAATATCTATTACCAAATCCACTACCCTTGTCACATTTTAAAATGATATTTTATTATATTGATAACTAATAGAGTGTACCTGAACTCTAAACTTAACATCTGACGTCATTATTTTTCTTTATACGGTCTCATTTTGTGTGTGTGTAAAAAATATAATGTTAATCATCCTTTTTACAAACTTTGTTTTATAATAATTGTCAACATTGCATCTTTAATAGTTGATATTATCTATTTTTTAAAATAAAACTAACATTGCATTCTATTATTTCATCTGTTGGTATTATAAATGTATTTTGTGTAAATATAAATGCTATATCATTATCAAAGTATGACATAAATTTAAAATATCTAAATATGTATTTACTAGAAAATTAAATAAAGGTAAAAAATGAAAGCATCTAAAAATGATAATCTTATCAATAAATCTATTTATTGTTTGGTACTTATTGTTGTCAAATAAGATTCAACAATATAATATGGCATCAGGATATTTTTTATAAATGTGAAATCAACAATGGTCGAATAGTTCTAGGACATAGGGATGATAAATTACAAAATATTTTACTAATAGATTCTCGGGTAACATAAAATTTTGACAGCATCTTAATTATATGCATTCATAAAGTGTTTGGACTTGATTTTTTATTTGTGTATTTTTTTTAAAAAAATTTATAATCTACATTACGCTATAATAAAATTTAAAAATTTGTTTGGCATGTATTCATTCACGTCCTAGCTTTGCTCTTACATCACGTAGGGTGTTTGGTTGAACAATAATTTTGTGTACATTTTCATGATAAAATATTGTATCAAAATAAAGTCTAAGCTAATCAATAAAATATATTTATCAGGTTTGGGAAGATATGATGATAAAAAATAGTGGATACCATATATGACTGAACAAGGTGGGAGATGACAAGATAAAAAAAAGTATCACTTGCTTTTTTTTGTTCATAAAGTAAAACTCTTTAAAACCATAAAATTGTAATGATTGTCAAACACCTCTTGTAAGAAGTTTTGTTACAAAAATATAAAATTGTAATAAAATCCCAATTTGTCATGCATACAAACATCCCATTATGAAAATTGTTTGTGGTATTTTTCTATATAAAATACAATAAATTCAATAATAAAAATCTGTTGGTTGGGTTAGAATAAAATTCTTTATTTCACAATTTTTAGACTGTCAAGATTTAATGTGTCTTTAGGATCTTACTTTTTACGGTTTAAGAATTTGAAACCTCTAGGATTTTTGAACTTTTCAAGTGTTTAATTAGTTTTCATATTTCTAATCTTTTCAAATTTCATTTTTCCAATCTTTTCAGATTTCCAAGTTTTCGAAGTTTCCATATTTTGAATCCCTACCCTTTCTAATTTTTTAGATTTCATAACTTTTGATGTTTCTATAATATATATGTTTTATATTTTTACATTAATTAAAATTTTCTACTTTTCAAATTTCTCTATTTTCTATCTATTAATTAATCATGTTTATTCACTAAAGTAGGAGTTAGCTACTTCATACTGGGCTACACAACATTATCTTTGATCTCCAATATAATGACCAAAATACCATTTCACTTCATGTAAATATACATGTTTAGTTTGCAATACAAAATGTTATCATTTGAGCAATTATCTCTCTCTCTCATATTTTGTTGAAGATGTTGGGAGTTGAAAGAGTCAAATAAATAAGAAAACTTTATATTGCAAACCAAGTAATCAAAGTAGTTACTTTAAATTTCATAATATTTTAATGAAACATATTGTGAACTAAGTCATCAAAGTTGTTACTTTTGGACCTTTCACTAAATTTTCAAGGTCTCTCATATTCAATTAAAAACCTTTAAGTGCTTTCTAATTCAAACCTAGCTAATACATTTAAATAAATGATCATGAAATCCACAAACTATCTAAAATATTGCCTTCAAAATAAAATACACCATGTTATTTAAACTACGTGAACATGGGTGGTCCCCTCGTCCAATCGTCCGATTTTCACCTGTGTTACAAGTGCCTACTGGCATCTCCACCTCTCGATGCCATCTCCATCCCCATCTCCTCGCCGTTACCGCCTCTCCCTCCTTGTCATTTCTCTCTCTCCTTCTTGCTCTATCTCTCTACCTCTCTCCCTTCCTGGTTGGTTTGCTCGGGCGAACGCTGTTTGTTCATCCTGTCTCCCCCAATCGTCCGATCAACATTGAGCCGCTCGATTCGTCCTCCAATTCTTCTGCCAACTTTCCTCCGTCAGCCATCCGTTCTTACAAAACACGTCGCATCCCATATAACACCATAGGCCCTGCATTATGGGCTTGGTGTATGCATCGAAGAATGACACCTCGTCCATGTAGAAAACACCGTTCTCCTCTTTGTGCAAGGCTACAGTGTTATCGTTCTAGAGGAGATTTGCTAGAGTGAAGTAAAGAGGATATCTGCAGCCTATGAGACCCCTCCCTTACCTTTCGCCAGTTCATGTCAGTTTTTCACCTTCTCTGGACTCTGATTGGCTTCATGATTCTCCTCTTTCCGGCCAGCAACGTCTTAACTTGACACGGTAAGAGTTCTCGCTAGACCCCTCAATGGTGACAATGGCTGGCCTTAGAGTGCAGTCCATGGAGTAGCTTTACCCCTTCCCCTGGGCTCCTATGCTTTTCCTTTTATATATGTGATTATATTTTTTTTATCTACACTTCATCATTCCTTTTTTCATGGAGCAACTTTACTCTCTTTTCTTATTATTCTTAATAGGTTGGTTATCAACTTTTGTACTCTACATGAAAAAGAGTCTTGACACACCCAAATGCTACTTTTTAAGTATATAAGGAGACTTAATGGTAATGTTAAAAATGTTTTCTCATTCTGTATATTTTCTTTTTTTTTCTATATGCGGTTATCTTTTTTATGTTCTATTTGTTTTTCAATACCTTTTCTCTTTATGTGTACACTTGGCAATTGAGATGTCTTTAGTCATATATTACATTTCTCGTGTTTTTCTCTTTACATACGTTGTTAAATTTTTTATCTTTACTTCTTCGTTCCTCTTCCACCATAGGTTACTCTCTTTTCATATTCCTATCCTGCATTTCTCATTATATATGCGAAAGAAGTCAAAGAGTGATGGGTGGGGAATCCCAATTTATTATTCTCCTACCTAGCAAGAAGTGTAATAGAATTAGAGATTCTAAAACTGGAAATAAATGTCTAACAAATGTGACTTTATTTTTTATAAATGTCAATCCAAATGCCCTGATTATATACTATGATTTAAGCTCAGTTTTGTACCATAAATGACCTAGATATTTTATTGAAAGTTTCACTCAAAAGAAGGTAGCCATTTCTTATAATTAGTATTTTTTAAATAAATGAATATTTTTAATTTTTTTGGTGAATGTAAGATAAAGCAACTGTATTAATAAAATTTATAAAGTTTAAGGAAGGACTTGAGTCGATTTGAAATTGGTTCAAAATATAATTAAATCAAACTCACCTAATCTAACTTGCCACTTCTTGATTATGACCAAGGTAATCATATCTGAAAATTGAAAAATGTCAGTTCACATTATAAATCTAAAATGTCAAAAGTAAAAATAAAATAAAGTAAGATGTAAACTCTTAACTAAAAAAGAAATTCTCAAATTTAAAATTTCTATCTCCGAAATTTAACTGCAAATTTGAATTAGGCTTTGTAAACTCAATTAGGATTTGGCGCAATTTCTGTGAGTCTCAATAGCGGACCAATTCGGAGAATTAGGCTTTGTAAACCCAATTAAGATTTGGATTAATTGTTATTCCTAATCCAATTGGGATCGGGTGATGTCGTCGTAAGGTGAGTTTAGTTTAAGTGAAAATTAGACTAGATCTGAATGTTCGTTCCCATTCAAGTTTTTTCGTGTGCCAAAAACATTTGTACATTGTTATTGTTGACACAAGAGGATCCCACTTTCTTTCTTTTAGAATTTTTTTGTGTGAAGTAGAAAGTTTGTTGGTCAGGTGGGACACATTAACATTGTCAATTCGGAATCTGACTTGCTATGAACAAAGTAAAATTTGAAAACATATTCCTCACTTACCTCTTTATATAGCTTATTTGAGATGTATTCATGAATGTATGGTAACTTATCGTGAGTCAGATTTTTGATGACTAAGTAAAAGTTTTGTATCAAAAGCATGAGTGACCTTTTTGTTACTCCGTATCTAATTGACATAATATTTTCGTCCTACCTATTTTAGATTGATCTATGATAATTTATGTTGTAATATTTACTTCTTGCTAGGTTGCGGTGGATGTCTTCATTCTTCGCATCTTATTTTGCTTTCAAAATTATGTTCATTTTCATTTGGAATGTATAAGTCTAGAAATATAAAAATATATCATAATTAACTAGAATCAATCAATGTTTACATTGGTTGCAAATAAGAAATATGATAATAATAAAATAATAATAATACAAAAGGAGTGTTGTTTATAATATTATAAACAATCTTTATAAATGAAAGTTGTTAAATTCATATAAATGCCGCTCAAATCAATGTCAGTTTGATTACCGATTTATGTGTATATTTGAGAAGTAAACTATAACATTTATAATTTAATTAATTTTTTATAATGTACTTATCTATCATAAGAATTTATCTCAATTATCCTTTAAATTTATATATAATCGGTATATAATATATCATTCGAACACGTGCGAAGCACGTGATTTGACTAGTAGATAATAGATGAGTGTGTTGCACACGTTGTGCATCATATACGCTAAACAATAAATTTTATCGGTCATTAGTCAATCCACTACGACAAATATGACTGCGTGCAACATTGCAAAACCCTAACGTGTGAAATTAATCTTAAAGGGTATCTTTGCTGGACCTACATGAACCCCTTGTATCCTATTTACCAATTAATTATTTTTTTGCAAGAGTTAAAGCAACTCTAAATTGGGTTTGAAAATTTCATAAATCATTTTCATTTGTGTTTCATGATTACCTATATTTTGTCAAATTTCCAAACATGCTTAAACCAATTATAGCAGTTAGAGCTCATATATTTATTTTTGGCATAAGTTCGATTTGTGGCAAAAATTCCTTCTTGTATGAAAGACAGTTTTTAATATTTATGCATACAATTACCTATAATAGTTCTAAACGTGTCTTCATAAAAGCAAAAAAAGCTTACGAATATTTTAAGTTTTTGTTCTTGCGTGATAAATTAGAGTCATCGAATAAAATTTAAGGTATTGTAAGTTAAAAATTTCATAGCCTAACAACCAAAAAATATAATTCTAATATTATTTCTTTCTTCTCTCCTACGTTGTCTCTTCTTCTTTTACAAAATTTTGTTTAGTTTTATCAATAAAATTATAGAAAAAGTTAACTAAAGAAATCTACGATGTTTCTCTAAGAATATATAAAAAATATAAATAATATTAAAAATTAAAGTTTTAAAACAAGTCAAACAATAAAAAAATAGCCCAAAGACCCTTAAATCCACTAAATCTTATAATGTTGTGATCATTTGAATTACATATTTTAAAATCTAATGATCAAAATATTACTTTCTAAAATTATCTCTTTTACTTCTCCACATTCTCTTCTTTTTGTTTACTCTTACCAATAAAAATTTAAAAGTAGCTATTTTCGGCAACGAGCGGCAGGGGTAGCAGCCTTTCGGGTGAGGTGGCGGTGTCCGGAGGTGATGTTGCATCTTGTCCGTCCATGAGAAAGAGAGAGAATGAGAGAATATTGGAGGGAGAAGGGGCCGTGTGTGAGTTTAAACAAAACTCATTAGTCTAAGAAGTCATTATTAATGATCTTTTTAAAATCATTGACGACAATTTTAACTACAGCTACTATTTTACTGGCGACAACACATAGATGCCATCACTAGTACCCCCGTGTCCACATTTCAACAATTTATTTTCGTGACAGCTCTCATCATTGAAAATTTAATTTTTAGCTACAAAATAGCTGTCACATACTTTTACATTTATGACGGCTTCTAAAATTATTGGAGACGACTTAACCTACTGTCATCTAAATATTCATCAGTAATATCATATGTGGTGACGGCTATAGAGTGCCGTCGTCACGTATCTATATAGTTGCGACAATTTTTTTTAGTCAGTGTGACTAATACTATTGGTGTCCCCAATACGTCGTAGGGAAGTCTTGACTTTTTTGAAGTAATTATTATGAAAATAATCTCCATTTAGATATTTTTTTATTTATCTGCAGAGTTAATGTATTTTATAACAATAGGGTTGGCATATCCTTCTAAAAGAATCCTTTTTCCAAAAATGATGGTGGGCATTCAATTGCAACGGAATTCCCCAATTCCTAGTTCAGAAAGATAACTCTAATTAAAATTTTATTTTAAGAAAATGTCCGTGCGTGTCAAAGTTTCTAAATGCACTTCTTTTTATGCGTTAACTACTTTACTGTACAAGGAAAAACAATTTTAACTTGATAAAGAAAATGATTCGGTGGCAAGCTTGTAATTTTTTTCTACTTTAATTACTTTATAAATAATGGATGGCCGTATACCATTATCTTGAATACGCTAGCCATTTGAGAGAAGGGTTAGTATAAAATAAAATTGCTGAATATAAAATGAATCCTTTAGACCATTTAATTAATGCTCATCTTCTTACCCTTCATAGGTAAGAAAATAAATTATAGGGTAGACTTGCCTAGAATGGCATACCCATGTATTGCCACGTGGATACCACCCTCGTTCCTCATCTGCGTATAAATAGCAGTAGTACCCACAGGCATCCCGTATCCAACCAGCACCCCCAGCTCTTTGTGTGAGTGTGTGTGTGTGTGTGTGAGAGAGAGAGAGAGAGAGATGGAGGGTATGAGGGATCTAGAATAAGCGGGAGGGGAAGAGAGAGGGTGATCTAACATAAGCAGCAGGAAGAGATGAGAGAGAGAGAGAGGAGATGGAGAGTAAAAGGGATCTAGAATAAGGGGGAGGGGGGAGAAGGAGAGAGGGGGATCTGACTCAAGCAGCGGGAAGAGATGAGAGAGAGAGGGGGGAGGGAGGGGAGAGATGATAACTTTGTATTTATCATCTTCACATCTTGAGATATATATTTGTCCGTTTAACAAGACTGTGTATTCTATATTTTTGTTCTTGATACCAGGTGGTAATCATCAGTATCTCTAAGAGGCAACCGGTGACAAGTTATCGATATGCCCAACAAGGTTAATTGGAGCTCCAGATTCTTCTCTTTCTATACTATCATCGTCCATGATGTTCTATATTGCAGATGCCGAAGGGGATGGCGGAGATTGAGAGCACCCAAAGAAAAGCTTTCTTAATTCCTGGCCTGTGTTCATGGGTACGATACATTATACATATAAATATGCTTATATATATATATGATGTTAAATTTGCCTCCGCAAAAGTGATCAAACTAAAGATTAGCTTAACACTATCTTCTGAACAGTATCAGATTTGAAGTCTTGATCGTATGCTAATAATTGGTAGGAGAGATCAGTCAGTGAAGAGATATGCAAGTGTGCCTCTATCCTGTAGAAGAACTCGTCGCCAACTTTCGCATTGGGGAACTTCTCCCATGTCTATATACTTTGTGGCAGGACACACTACTTTTTCCTTCCAAAATAAAGATATCGTTGAAGAGGCATCCACCTATATATATGTGGCTTGGTCTCTCTCTCTCTCTCTCTCTCCCATCTTCACCGCTGTTTCAAGAAGAATATATATATATGATTACTTTAACATAGTTTAATTTATATATAACCTGTGTGAAGTATGTACCAAGGAGAATTTACCCAAGTAGAAGTTGGAGACGATTCTTCTACAGGAAAGATCTCATATTTGCAGCTGAGCACTTCACTGATGATCTCCTGCAAACTGCTAGCATTGGCTGAAGTCTTCATTCAAAGGAGTTAGGAACATGTTTCTTGGATATATGTATTCAATGTAATTGAAGAATAATTACATACTTTCGAGATTGCTATGCGTGGAGATTACCTGGCTAGTGTTTGGCAATGTTTCTCCTTTCATTGTATATCTTGGGTGCAGTTCATCAAAATATTTTAATATGCTCTCTGATAATATGATATAATATATATAAGAATATTGCAACCAGACAATGTTACGTAGCTTGATTTTATTGCAACCTTTTGGAGTGTCATCTTCACATTCAAGATCAACTACAAGTTATGACAACAAGTTCTAAATAATGATCAGAAATAAGTATGAAAAAATATTGCCGCCTATGTACGATGATAATAGTAGCCACAACTATAGCACTCCCACGGAGTGTTTGGTTGAATGCTAAATTAAGTTTTTGGTGTAATTTTATATTTGTGTAACAAAACTTGTTAAAAGAGGTGTTCGAAAATCATTATAATCTTATGTTTTTAAAGAGAAATTATTCTTGAATAAAAAAATAGAAGAGAACCTCTTTTTTATCTTGTGGTCCCCACCTCTTTTGGTCATACACGACCTTTAATCATTTTTGTTATCACATCTCCCTAAACATAAATAAATTTATGTTAATGAATAACTTACATTTTATTTTAATACAACTTTTTATCATGAAAATGCATGATAAAAAAGTTACCATGCATCTAAACACTTTATCAAAGAATATATAGTTATACACTTACTTTAAGAAGTTTAATCTATATATAACCTGTGTGAAACATGTACCAAAAGGAATTTACCCAAGTAGAAGTTGGAGATGGTTCTTCCAATGGGAAAGATCTCATTTTTGTAGTTGACCATTTCATCGATGATCTTCTGCAAATTGCTAGCATTAGCTGAGAGTCGTCATTCAAAAGAATTAAAAGCATATTTCTTAAATATATGCATTCAATGTAATTAAAAAACATTTACATACTTTAGAGATTGTTGTGGAGTAGATTAGCTAGGGTTTGGCAATGTTTCTCCCTTTGTTGTATATCTTGGGTGCAGTACACCAAAATAATTTAGTATGCTTTGTTATAATATGATATAATATATATAAGAATCTTGCAACAGGAAAATGTTATGTAGCTTGATTTTATTGCAACAGTTTTGAGTATCATCTTCACATTCAAGATGAACTCCAAGTTATGATAACAAGTTCTATATAAATTATTGAAATAGTTTTGTTGACTGTTAGATGATAAAAATAGCCACAGTTATTGTGCTGTTACGGGGTATTTGGTTAAATGATAAATTGGGTTTTTGGTGTAATTTTATATTTGTGTAACAAAACTTGTTGAAGGAAGTGTTTGAAAACCATTATAATTTTATGCTTTTAAAGAGAATTCTTTCTTGAATAAAAATAAAAAGAAGAGAACCTCTTTTTTATCTTGTGGTCGCCACCTCTTTTGATCAAATACAACTCTTAATCTCTTTTGTTATCACATCTTCCCAAACTTAGACAATTTTATGTCAATGGATAAGTTGCATTTTCTTTTAAGACAACTTTTTATCATGCATGGAACCGCATGATAAAAATTTAACATATGCAACTAAACACTTTATGAAGGAATAAGCAAATTGAAACAAACTAAACCATGCACGCCATGCTCTTGTGCTTTGTATGATGCGTGTGCTCCAAACGGTGTGCATCATTTATGCTAAACAATAATTTTTTTATCGGTCATTAGTCAATCCAATAAGGCAAATATGACTGTGTGCAACATTGCAGAACCCTAACTGTGAAATTGATCTTAAAGGGTATCTAGCTGGTCCCACATGAACTCCATACATCCTCTTCACCGATTATATTTTTTTGCAGAGTTAAAAAACTCTAAATTAGGCTTGAAAAATTCAAAAATCATTTTCATTTCCGTTTCAAGATTACCTATATTTTCTCAAATTTGCAAACATGCTTAAACCACTTATAGCAGTTAGAGCTCATCTATTTATTTTTGGAAAAAGATTAAATTTCGGCAAAAATTTCTTCTTGTAACAAAAATGGTTTATAATATTTATGACTATAATCATCTATAATATTTTATGAAAGTAAAATAAAAACTTCCGAATATTTTAATTTTATTCTTGAATGATAAATTACTATCAAAAAGGTATTGTTAATTAAAAATTTCAAAGCCTAATAACAAAAAAAATCTATTTCTAATATTGTTTTTTCTTTTCTTTTACATCGTCTTCTTCTTTTAAAAAAAATTCTATTACTTTTATCAATACAATTTTAGAAAAAATTAACTATACAAATCTACCACGTTTTTATAAGAATTTATTAAAAATATGAATAATATTAATAATTAAAATTTAGAAGCAAGTTAGGCAATAAAAAATAAAATAGGCCAAAGACACTCAAATCTAGTCTACCTACTTATGTTGCGATCCTTTTAATTATATATCTTTAAATTTTAATATTTTAAAATTGTCACTTTTTTCTCTCTGCATTATCTTTTTCTGATTTACTCTTACCAATAAAAGCTTAAAAGTACCTGTTTTCGGCGATGAGGTGGTGACAATGGCGATGGCATCTGGAGGGAGGTGACAACCTTTGAGACGAGGCAGTGGTGTTTGAAGGTGATGTTGCATCTTGTCCGTTTGAGAGAAAGAGAGAGAACGAGAGAATAGGGGAGAGAGAAGGGAGCCATGTGATAGTTTAAACAAAACTCATTAGTCTTAGAAGCTGTTATTAATGGTCGCTTTAAAATCATTGATAATGGCATTAATTATAGCTACCATATTATCAGTGGCAGCTGAACTTGTTGGAGACAGCACCGTGTCCACATTTCTGCAATTTGTTTTTGCTTTTGTGATGACTCTCATCAATGCAAATTTATTTTTTTAACGACAACTTAAAGTAGCTACCCCACGCATCTACATTTATGACGGCTTCTAAAATTATTGGAGACGGCCAAAGTAAATTTTAGGTTTTTAAGGAGAATTCTTTCTTTAACAAAAATAAAAAGAAGGGAACCTATTTTTATCTTGTGGTCACCACCTTTTCTGATCATATACGACTCTTAATCTTTTTTGTTATTTTATCTTCCCAAACTTAAACAATTTTATGTCAACGGATAACTTGCATTTTCTTTTAAGACAACTTTTTATCATGAAAGTACATGATAAAAAGTTAACATACGCAACTAAACACTTTTATCAAGGAATGTGCAAATGGTGCCGAACTAAACCATGCAAGCAGCAAACTCTTGTGCGTTGTATATATGATGAGTGTGCTGCATACCTTGTGCATCATTTATGCTAAACAATAATTTTTTACCGGTCATTAGTCAATCCACTAAGACAAATATGACTGTATGTAACATTGCAAAACCCTAACCAGTGAAATTAATCATAAAGGGTACCTTTGCTGGTCCCACATGAACTCCTTGTATCTTATTTACAAATTAATTATTTTTTTGCAGAGTCAAAACAACTCTAAATTGGGCTTGAAAAATTCATAAATCATTTTCATTTCCGTTCAGTGATTACCTATATTTTGTCGAATTTCCAAACATGCCTAAACGAATTATAGCAGTTAGAGCTCATATATTTATTTTTTGGCAAAAGTTTGATTTGCGGCAAAAATTCCTTCATGTTTGAAAAAGGGTTTTTAATATTTATGCCTACAATTATCTATAATATTTCTAAAAGTGTCTTCATAAAAGAAAAAAAAAGCTTACAAATATTTTAAGCTTTTTTTCTTGCGTGATAAATTAGAGTCGCCGAATAAAATTTAAAGTATTGTTAGTAAAAAATTTCATAGCCTAATAACCAAAAAATATAATTCTAATATTATTTATTTCTTCTCTCCTACGTTGTCTCTTCTTCTTTTACAAATTTTTTTTAGTTTTATCAATAAAATTATAGAAAAAGTTAACTAAAGAAATCTACGATGTTTCTCTAAGAATATATAAAAAATATAAATAATATTAAAAAATAAAGTTTTAAAACAAGTCAAACAATAAAAAAATAGCCCAAAGACCCTTAAATCCACTAAATCTTATAATGTTGTGATCATTTGAATTACATATTTTAAAATCTAATGATCAAAATATTACTTTCTAAAATTATCTCTTTTACTTCTCTACATTCTCTTCTTCTTGTTTACTCTTACCAATAAAAATTTAAAAGTAGTTATTTTCGGCAACGAGCGGCAGCCTTTCGGGTGAGGTGGCGGTGTCCGGAGGTGATGTTGCTTCTTGTCCGTCCATGAGAAAGAGAGAGAATGAGAGAATATTGGAGGGAGAAGGGGCCGTGTGTGAGTTTAAACAAAACTCATTAGTCTAAGAAATCATTATTAATGATCTTTTTAAAATCATTGACGACAATTTTAACTATAGCAACTATTTTACTGGTGACAACACATAGATGCCGTCACTAGTACCTCCGTGTCCACATTTCAACAATTTATTTTCGTGACGGCTCTCATCATTGAAAATTTAATTTTTAGCGACAAAATAGCTGCCACATACGTTTACATTTATGACGGCTTCTAAAATTATTGGAGACGACTTAACTTACTGTCATCTAAATATTCATTTGTAATATCATATGTGGTGACGGCTATAGAGTGCCGTCGTCACGTATATGTATAGTTGCGACAATTTTCTTTAGTCAGTGTGACTAATACTATTGGTGTCCCCAATACGTCACAGGAAAGTCTTGACTTTTTTGTAGAAATTATTATGAAAATAATCTCCATTTAGATATTTGTTTTATTATTTATCTACAGAGTTAATGTATTTTATAACAATAGGGTTGGTATATCCTTCTAAAAGAATCTTTTTCCAAAAATGATGGTGGGCATTCAATTGCAACGGAATTCCCCAATTCCTAGTTCAGAAAGATAACTCTAATTAAAATTTTATTTTAAGAAAATGTCCGTGCGTGTCAAAGTTTCTAAATGCACTTCTTTTTATGTTTTAACTATGTTACTATACAAGGAAAAACAGTTTTAACTTGATAAAGAAAATGATTCGGTGCAAGCTTGTAATTTTTTTCTACTTTAATTACTTTATAAATAATGGATGGCCGTATACCATTATCTTGAATACACTAGCCATTTGAGAGAAGGGTTATGGGGTGTTTGGTTGCAAGATAATGAAGGTTTTTGTTTTAATTTTTAAAAATTGTAAGAAAACTTGTTAAAAGAGGTGTTTGGTAATCATGACAATTTTATGTTTTGAAAGTGATTTTCTTCTTAAACAAAAAAAGAGAGTCTCACCTCTTTCTTTTTTCTTGTGGTCCCCCACTTTGTTTGGTCATGTGTGGTAGTTACTCTTTTTTGTAATCATATCCCTCCAAACATGATAATTTTATGTCATGAGTTAGTTCACTTTTTATTTTAATACAATTTTTTATCATGAAAGTGTACAAAAAATTATCATGCAACCAAACACCCCATTAGTATAAAATAAAATTGCTGAATATAAAACGAATCATTTAGACCATTTAATTAATGCTCATCTTCTTACCCTTCATAAGTAAGAAAATAAATTATAGGGCAGACATACCTAGAATGGCATACCCATGTATTGCCACTTGGATACCACCCTCGTTCCTCATCTGCGTATAATTATCTTTTTTATCTACATTCTTTATTTTTTTATCTTTACCGATAAAAAATTAAAAGGACATGTTTTTACTTAAAAAATATTTTAATAAAATTCAAAATATTTAATTTTTATAAAAATATTAAAAAATATATTATTGTCATATAAAAATATTCTTAAATAATAAAAAATAAAAATAACCCCTGCCGCCGAGCAAGGACCCGTCCTGTCGGCACTCCGGCGAGCAACCGCCGGTCGTACCCGAAAATTTAACCCCTTTCACATCTCTGCTCGGGCGGGGGACCGTCACTTCGGAGGTCTGGAACGACGAGCTTTGCCGCCTAAGTTCCTTCTTCCCCGGTCCTCCGTTCCTCCTCTCCGTTCACCCTCCGATCTCGCCCGGGAAGGTTGGCGTGGGAGCGAAGGGAAAGGCGGCATGGTGCAGCCGCCGTTGCCGCCGGCTCCTCCCCTCCGCCGGGCACCTGCCAGGTGCGATGCGCTGGATGCCACTGGATCCTCGAGGTGGCCCCGGGGATGACGGAGTTCAGCTGTCCCAAGTGCCGGCTGCCGCAGATGCTCCCGCCCGAGCTCATGGCATCCGCCGGAGGCCGGCGAGCGCCTCCCGCCGCCCAGGGCATCGACCCCACTAAGATCCAGCTACCCTGCGCCCGTTGCAGGGCTATTCTCAACGTCCCTCACGGCCTCACCCGCTTCAACTGTCCGCAATGTGGCGTCGACCTCGCTGTCGACCTCACGAAGCTGCACCAGTACTTCGCCCCCCCGTCGGCGCCCTTCCCTCTTCCCGCCGGGATGCTCCCGCTTGAGTCTCTCGACGAAATCAACGAGGTATGTGGTTTCTAGCTGTCCTCCCACTTGCGTAATCAAGTTCGACTAGACTTCTGTGTCTTCTAGCTTGGTTACATAGCATTTCCTATCACTCTAAACCTCCACGAATATGGAGATCAAAAGCAACCTAAACCCAAATGCCGGTTCAGTCGAATTGCAATCTCTGCATGTAGCTTATGTCAGCTGATTGAGGATGAGTATAGATAGTCGATGCCGTCAAACTCGGTAGGAGCCACCTAAGTTAATGTGGAAAGTAAAAAATATGATGGAAATCCTTAATTTATACCAACATATCTCTGGGCAATCTATTAATGTGGGAAAATCTAGTATTACGTTTAGTAGAAATGTTCCAGAGGATTTGGCTATGCAGATTTGTTCTATCACTAAATTTGTTAAAGCATCTCTTTTTGACAAATATTTGGGAATTCTAATTGGTATTTTGGACAATAGAATCAACCATTATAAATGGTTGTTTGATAATTTTCAGCAGAGATTAGTAGGTTGAATTTACTAACTGGATGTATATGGAAGGTAAAAGATAGCTCAGGGATAAATATTACAATGCAGAATTGGATATTTGATGGTAATGGTCCTCTTGTTTTTGTTGGTGATGTTCAAGATAGACCTTTGTTTGTTTCATACTTGATTACTATTGGTTGCTGGAATTTGAATTTGCTACACAGATTTTTTGACAATCTTACTATTGAATGTATACAAAGAACACTTATTTTTGAGGATGAATATCATGATAAAATGGTTTGGAGGTTTGCTCAAAATGGTATCTTGACTACAAAGTCAACTTATTCATGTTTTATACAGAATCAACTTCCTCCATATACTTCTAAAATATCAATTTGGAAAAAATTATGAAATCCAATCATGAACAAGATATTTCCATCTAAAATTATTCTGTTTCTGTGGAAAACTTTAAATCAGGCTCTTCCAACTAATGAAGCTATTGCCAAAAAGATGTTCAAATATGTCTAGTATGTGTCATATTTGTCAAGCAGCCCATGAAAATATTGAGCATATTCTTTTTACTTGTCCTAGAAGTAGGGCTGTCTAGTTTGCTTCATCTTTGGGGTTTAATGCACAGTAGTTTAATTAAGACTTTCATGATATTAATGTTGTCTTTTTAGACTGGATACTTCATAAAAGTAGTAGTGTTTTTCAACATGCAATACTTGCTATTGTCATTATGTGGCGTCTATGGAAACATAAATGTGAAACTTCTTTTAAAGATATTATGATTAGTCCTGTGTGGATAATGAATAAAACAGTAAATGATGCTTGTTTTTTTCACTCAAATATAACAAATGTGACTCATGAGCATGGTTATCGGTGGGAGCCACCTAAGTTATCAAAGGTGGTGATTAATGTTGACGTAGCCACTGACTCTTATAAGGGAGCAATATGAATAATAATCAAGGATCACAGGAAAAGAATATTGACTTGGAAAACTTCTTTGGCTGTTTATACGGATTCGCAAATTTTGGAGGCGATAGCTATCTTTGAAGCTTGCTCTTGAAAGCCGTTCGATCATTGCTCCTCCTCTATTCATAGTTATGCATTGTCAGTTGTTAATGCCATCAAAAAGCAGGGACCAGATATCTGGAAAGCTTCGTCCTTCATCAACAGATGCCGTCGTCTCTTGGAAGCGTCCTTTTCGTCAGTCGTCTTCAGCCCTAGATGGATGAACATCGCAACTCACCTTTTGGCTCGTTGGACAGTAAAGATGAAAAAAGGGTTATTCAGTGGTCTACACTCTACATCGCTCTTATCTTTACGGTCTAATATGATCATGTTTTGGAGGACATGCCGAGATCAACGGCTAGAGTGTTTTTTTTTTAGTTTATGTTTGTACTTTATTTTCTTTCCTAATGAACATATATTACTTTGTGACAAAAAAAATAAAAGTGACTTCATTTAACTCTACTCATTT
The DNA here is from genome assembly GCA_036172225.1 of Cryptocoryne crispatula var. balansae. Classification (NCBI taxonomy): domain Eukaryota; kingdom Viridiplantae; phylum Streptophyta; class Magnoliopsida; order Alismatales; family Araceae; genus Cryptocoryne; species Cryptocoryne crispatula. The sequence goes on from CM069923.1 coordinate 3,418,114, forward strand.
GACCCCTACGTTCAGAAAGAAATATATTTTATAAAAAAACACTAAGGCTCCACAAATAAAAGGCAAGATCGCACAACTTAAAATAAATAAATTATTGATGCTTTATGTACGTATTTCTCATAGGCCACTAAGATCCAAGTGGCCTATGAGAAATACGTCCCAAGTGCCGGCTGCCGCAGATGCTCCCGCCCGAGCTCATGGCATCCGCCGGAGGCTGGCGCGCACCTCCCGCCGCCCAGGGCATCGACCCCACTAAGATCCAGCTACCTTGCGCCCGTTGCAGGGCTATTCTCAACGTCCCTCACGGCCTCACCCGCTTCAACTGTCCGCAATGTGGCGTCCTTGCTGTCGACCTCACGGAGCTGCACCAGTACCCCCCCCCCCCCCCGTCGGCGCCCTTCCCTCTTCCCGCCGGGATGCTCCCGCTTGAGTCTCTCGACGAAATCAACGAGGTATGTGGTTTCTATCTGTCCTCCCACTTGCGTAATCAAGTTTGACTAGACTTCTGTGTCTTCTAGCTTGGTTACATAGCATTTCCTATCACTCTAAACCTCCACGAATATGGAGATCAAAAGCAACCTAAACCCAAATGCCGGTTCAGTCGAATTGCAATCTCTGCATGTAGCTTATGTCAGCTGACTGAGGATGAGTATAGATAGTCGATGCCGTCAAACTCGGTGGTTGTACTTAAATTGATAGAGGATCAGAGGAGGTGAAAAAGAGAATTTAGTTCCTTCTCTCATCTGTAGGTCATACAACTACAAGATGGATGGGAGTGGTGGTTCTGCTGTTGGATGCTAACTCTTTTCACCTAAGATTGTGGTATATTTGGATGGAGAAGTACTCTTCACATTTAATTTTGAACTGGGTGCGAGTTTTACATATAAAGAATAAGCAAACTATTCACCATGACTATTTGCAATTCGACCAATTTAATTGTTACATCAGCATTTAATCCTGCTGCATTTATATCCTTTTTGAATTCTTTCAGGTTGCTCTAGATGTTGAACGGGAAGAAGATGAAGGTGGCCCAGTTGCAGAAACATTTATTGATTATGTAAGTGTCTTTATGCCAAGCATCTATTACATGGTAAGTGCTAGATTTTTGTGCTGTTTGCTGTTCTTTTTCAAGTGTTTACTGCGAAAGGAGAAATTGGCCTTTTTTGAAGGCTAATCACAAAAAGCAGTACCAATTCACTGGATAAAGTGAAATAAATGCGATAAGGGAAAACAAAAATAAGCAAAAATATATATGCATACCATAGAACCTCCAGCAGCCAAAAGTGGGGAAAGTAAGTTGCTAAAGGAACCCAAAAACAGAATATATAATGCAGACAAGATAAGGTAAGAAAATCAACAAACATCCATTTTTGACAAGTAAAAGAAACATTGTTTTGCTTATTGTAAATTTGATCTGTTTTGAATGAATTGTGACCATGGTTAACTTCTAAAAAAATTAGAGGAAACAATAAAATAAAATGGTGTATGCTATTTGCAAATGATAACATAGTAAATGAAACTCAAGGAGTTAAGAAGAAACTAGAATTTGGAAAAACACTTTAAAAGTTTAAGAGTCTTAAAATAAATATAAGTAAGAGAAAATATGTATTGTATGTATAATGAAAATCAAAGAGAAGAAAAGAGGGAAGTTAGTTTGGATTGAGTAATTTTATCTTAAAGTATTCAATTTAAGGATCATGACTCAATTATTCAAACAAGATGGTGAATAACCATATCATTAAAGCAAATAGATGAAGTGAATATTAACCATATGAGTTCTATGTTATTGTAAGATTCTACTAAATTTGAAAGATTTTTTTTTCAATATAGTTTATGACCTGTAATTCTGATTGGTAGTGAATACTGGGTAATAAAGGAAACAAGTATTTCCAAAATAACCGTTGTTGAAATGAGAATGTTAAGATGGATGTATGGTTATACTAAACTAGATGTTAACTATATTATTAAAACAAATATATGAAGTGAATATTAGCCATATGAGTTTTGTGTTATTGTAAGATTCTACTAAAGTAGAAAGAAAAATTGTCATACAGTTTAAGACCTATAACGCTGAATGGTAGTGAATATTAGGTAATAAGGGAAAAATGTATTTCAATAATAACTATGGTTGAAATGAGAATGTTAGATGGATGTGTTGTTGTGCCAAGTTAGATACAATAGGTAATGAATATTTTAGAGTAATTATGGGCATAGCGACACTTACAGACAAAATGAAAGATGGTGAAATGTGATTGTTTAGACATATTAAACATCGACCTAAGGAAATTCCAATTATAGTTAGAAAAATAGAAAATTTAAAATAATTGAAAAAGGAAGAAGGATGTGGTAGATCCAAGTTAACCTAGAGATATGATTTGGATGAGTTGAATATTGTGGATAAATAACTCAAAATTGACACAAATGGAGAAAAAGAATTCATATGGCCAACATCAATTGATTTAGGTTTAAAACTTGAGGTAAATTGAGTTGATTGCTGAAGCCATATAATTCATTAATTTATAATAAAGTTATTACAGGCAAAGATAGTTGTTGGCACTCAAAATTTCATATGAGACATAGACACAAGTAAGAGGGAATTAAAAAATGCTTAATTCCCCGCACTCCAACATCACTATATGGAACAAAGAAACCTATAAAGGATGGATGCAAATATATGAAATTCGACAGAATTTCAAGGAATTCAGAAAATAGAAAGAAGCAAAGCCATATCAGGCTCTATGCCCGGTCAGTTTGGCACATATCCGTTCAAACAAAAGGGCAAAAGATTGTAAGCATATACCTTATCAGTGGATCAAGGAAGGGACCAAGGTCATATATCCAAGGCCAGATATGTATAATTGGGTATAAGTATACAAGGAGAACTCAAGGCCCATCCTGGCCAAAGAGAGAGACCAGCAGCTTTTCCCCCCGGGTATAAAAAAGAGAGGGGGACAAGGAGGCCAAAAATGAGACATATCCTGCCCCCTTGAACTCTTAATATAACTTCAAAGGGGTTTAGACATCCAGGAGCTCATAGACTCCTGTCCAAGCAGTACAAAGCCCGGTCAATGTAGCCTATGAAGAGGTTAGGCCCTTGCATATGGATCAAAAGAAAGAAAATGGAAGTGAATGTACTGTCCCAATGGGAATACCCCAATACAAATGGTCTTATGTATGTTTGGGACATGGTCTAGGTCCAAAGGCATGATCCCAATGGAAGGGGAGGACCGGGGACAATATGCAAAAGTCAAATTGGCTCCTAGTTGAGGGCCTCGGATATGTATATTCAGCTAGAAATCTGCCAGATTTCATGAGAAGATGGGGAGATCTGCCAGACCCAATTCAGCTTGAAAGAAGACCCAATTCATCACATGGAGAAACCGGGTCTTCAATCATTTATTCTGGTTGACACAAACAGAGGGAAAATTGAGAAGAAGCCCCGACCAAGAGTGAAATATAAAGGAGACAGGCCCTCTCGGGCATGTGACAGACATGTCTTTTTGAGTTAGGACATTCCAATGTCACCGGTCATATATGTGGTACCCTCCCAACAGAAATCTGAAAAAAGGGAGGGCCGGAAATAAAAAAAACAGAAGCCAAACTGGCTCCTGTTTAATAAGTCCGGCAGTGACTACTTTAATGACATGCTGTCGATGGATTGCCTAAAGTTAGACACATGTAGAAGGCAGCCATTAGGCTCAAGATTTGGAAGAAGATCCAATCAGCATATAAGGAAGCCGGGACTTCACATATATGCACAAATGGATAGGAGATTAAGAGCTAGACATCTCAACACAGCCGGCCATACATATATAATTACAGATCAAGCATGATATAGAATAATTGGGACAATGGATATGCTGCCCGGTGAAGAGAAAAGAAGAAAAGTTACCATATATGGAATTGAGGAGATGAATGCATAGACTTCACTCACCCGGATATAATTAAGAAGGTGTTCACCTCCTCGGCTTGATCCCAAGTGGGAGAGGGAGGCACCCAAGAGCTCCAAGTAGCAGGTCCAGTAGCTCCCCTTGACAATGGCTAAGCTGCAACAAAACCTGTCTAGAAAAGAGGGTGCAACAGGAGGAAGGAGAAGGCCGGCTAGAAGAAGACCCGCGGGAGAAAGAATTTGTCTCCCGATGGGAGACTTAACAGAACCTGCAGCAAAAGGGGGAAAGAAGGCAATCCGCGGGAGAACAGATTAGAGAATTCAAATGGGATTAATCCAATGGCCGGGATTGGTTGATTTATAAGTTAATTGGATCTTAATATCCATGGATCCTCATCGGTGCATTGAGATGGCCTTGTTGGATCCTTAATAGGATAATATCCAATGGATCCTGTCTAATGGGACATCCGATAGATAATCCATGAGACTAGGCCAATTACCGGGTGTCAAGGCCTTCCCGGATCCTTAATGGGATTAATATCCAATAGGAGGATCGATGGCTTGGATTAGATGGGATCTCCATCAACCGGGTAGACCATATACTCAAGACAATCAATGGAGGGCCGGGATGGAGGGGATATGCATCCAAAGGCCAGGTTTAGCTGTCGGATGAGTTATTTGGATCCATGATATTTTTGGATCCCCGACAGCATATTGAGATAGCCCAATTGGATCCTTAGTAGGATAATATCCATTGGATCCATCCTTAATGGGATATTTGATTGGATGGATTGATTCTCTCCGCATGGACAACAAAGCCTAGCTCCAATTAATTTATGGATAAGATATATGGAGGGCTGGGATTAAGCTATCAAGAGAGGATCCGGGGGCATTCAATCAAGGGTGGAGATGCATACTTACTATGCGATGAACCCATTAAGAGAGTTCATTGGATCAAGGGAAGGGATGCCCATGACTGAGGCCAATCAGTGGCCGGGATCCTCTGAATAATCAGAAAATACACCAAGGAGAAAATCAGAGCTGAGCTACACCCTACGATGCATCTCCTCCAGCCATGACTTGGTCAAGCCCCACTCTCCCCACGTTTAGGAGAACATGGCCCCACTTCCCCCATGCGCACACTACCTTGCAGCCCACTCTCTCCCGGGTGAACAGCACCCATCCAGTGGTCTATAAAAAGGCCAGCCCCCGCCTATGTGCAGGGGTTGGAGGAGACAGAGAGCAAAGAAAGAGGGTCCTGCCGGAGCTATTTCTGCAAAGAGGAAGAAGGAAATTGGGTGGTCACCGGAGCATCAAAGGATCAAGGGACAGAATTTGAAGATCATAAGGTGAGATCTTGGGTCAATCACTTTATCCGTCCTCCCCTAAACATCATACCCATTGACAATTCAAGGTCCATCACCCCATCCGTCCCTAATCAAATGCCATGCCCATTGACTAGCCAGTGCCCATGACTCCTTAATTCCGGCCCAAAACACCATCCTGTTTGGGCCGGACATGCCTAGATAGGTTATAGAACCCCACGGGCCCATATGATCATCAATTTCCTAACTTGAAATTCATACCTTACCTTCCCATACCTATATTCCAAGAAGGCAGGTTTATGGGAAATCTTTTTGTTCATCTCCCGGATATCAAGGGAATGGCCAAGGACTAGTGGTTTAGATAGATTGACTTGGATAAATACCAATTCGGTAGCCACTGTCCTAAATACATGTGATTCATATCCCAACCCTCTGTTTGGTCCTCATAATTGGGCCCATTTTTTTTGCTTCCTTCCCCGGAGTGTATATCTATATCCATGAACATGTTCAATTCCCCTTCTCGACCCCCTCACTAGAGCTCCCCTTGGGCCTTGAAATTCTGAAGATAAAAGTTCAAAAATCCGACAGGTTCAGCAGGAATTGAATGGGAATTGACAGCCACAATATGAAGATGAGATTATACCCGGCCTCTTTGGGACCCACATGATGGACCAAAGATCCCCCGGGTAGCCTTAGACAAAGTACAAGGCATGGGAAGAGGATGGCCAACCGGGCCTTGAAGAGGTTATGATATCCGACCATGGAAAGGAATATATTATAATCACCCTTCGATTATAAAATCAGGAGGCCGAAGGTGCCAAGGGACTGATCCATGTTCATACAGGACATGATTAGAGCCCAATATTGGGCCTAGTTTCATGGGCATGTCCCGGACAGGACTGTAAGCATATCTATAGTCCTTTTGGTCTATCTTATAGTGGAGAAACGCTAGTGCGGGGCAGACTCCATGACATAAGTGACTCATCTCTATGTATTCCCTAGAGGGGTGAAGGAGCCTTGATATAATGAGGCTATGGATATATGAACATCTCACCATATAAGGATATGTAATATGCCATATGGCATGATTAAGGCATATATGTTGATACTCATTAGCAAAGACCATTGCATATATATATATCTATATCCCGGTTATAAGAACCATATGCAGCATAGAGTTCAGGCCATAGGGCTGAGTCATGCCCATAACAGGTCATAATTGAGGCCTAATATTGGGCCTAGTTCAGTGCACTTGTCCCAAGTAAAGGTCATAATCATGTATAGCCCTTTGGTCTATCTCATAATAAAGAAGGCCAATTGTGGGGCAGACCCCTATAAGGAGGGGTAAATGTATGATGCTTTGTTCTCCCAAGAGGGATGAGGTGATCCCGACATAATAAAGTTATAGCTATATTTAAACTCCACCATAAAAAGAAATGTTCTGCACCATGGGGCACAAATGAAACATATGTTGATATGATAATGATCAAGCATCATTATACACATACACATACATATAACTTATGAGAATTATGAAGCTAGTGGGAGGCTAAGTCTGAATAGAAAAGGACAAGGTATCTATGCAGTCCGACAATGGACAGAACTGAACTCTAATCTTCTAATTTCAGGCATATTGACCTGATCTCTGATATCTAGATTCTGGTCTACCTATTGAAAATGGTTAAAGGGAGTAGTTGCTCCAAGGTTAGATGAAAACTTGAGGCTGGACATAAGAATCAAGGTTGAGTTATCCCAAAACAGTGGGGTTTTTTTTTATATCCAGGAAACCCATATCCATGAGTATCTAAATCAGGATATGGAGGAAAGATTCGGGAGGACAAACCGAGGGCATATTAGACCCTGAATTCCAATTGTCTTATAGTCTTGACGACATATGAAACATGAGCCTCTCGGCCATGGATCACCTAACATATCTCCATAGAGGTTGACCTTTGGAAAAGCCTGTTGGTCTTGATCTGAATATAATTAGACCATTGAGGTCTTACATGATAGATCGATGGCCAAACTTGGCTATATCTAATGACAGGCATGTAAGCCTATTTTTTTTTTCAACCCCAGTTATAGCTAGAGGATGGTAAGCCTCAGATCTGGACATGACCACTCATATAGGAGTTTAAGATGAACACCCTTTGGCCTATACTAAGGTCTCACATGGCAGACTGACATATGAGTTTAGAATGCTTAAGGGGCACACATTTCAGGCCTCATTTAGCACCTGTCATAAGGCAAGTTCCAATACATCATAGAGGGACTTGAATGAGGGGCTGATAGCCGAACTTAGGAGGTCCAGATAATAAATATTTCAGGCTTATACAAACCTCATGTTGAACCTTAATGCTTGGTATAATTCTGACCAAGGTCAATTTCAGAGCCGGCTCTGAGCATGAGTCCGGATGATTAAGTTTAGGCCATTAAATTCTGAATTTTGAATCCAGTTGCATAAATCCTAAATATCCAGGATCCCAAGAATATAGATAAGGGTTCATAGTCCATATGCAAGCCAAACCTGATTCACGAAGAGAAGATGTTTAGCTGTCCTTAGACCTGAAGTATAATCAGATTATAGAAGAGGCCAAGATAGGTATCCTATAATGTGTACAAAGGTCTTACATAGTAGACTTATGACTGAGCTTAGGGCAGCCCAGGTGATAGATACTTTAGGCTTATACAAGCCTAGTTTTATATGGTATTATAGGCTCCATCCAAACTAGATCTTGTGTTTCAATACATGTTTCAGAGTAAATTTCCGACCGGTCTGAGGTCCATTGCAGGGTCAATTGCAGGACTGAACCTCAGTGGCGGTCCAGGGCATCATAGGCCTTGAAGCTCTAACTTTATCCAAGGGGTCTAAAGATTCCCGGAGGTCTGCATTATAAGGACCTCAGTTCTGATCTTGATAATATAAGCCTCTTGGCCATAGATATAGCTAGTCCGAGGGGCAGATGAAGAGAAGGTCCCAGACCTTAGATCTGGATATAACCGGACTATGGAGGGGCTGATAAAAATATCCCTTGGTATGTGCAGGGATCTTGTAGGACAGGTTGGTATATGAGCTCAGGTGGCTCAAGCGACAGACATTTCAGGTTTGTACAAGCCTTATTTTGCATGGTATTTTAGGCTTTGTCTAAGCTGAATTTAGTACCTATCATATGGCAGATCTTGATGCTTGGCTTGGTATAGAATTCTGACCATTTTATGGTCAATGTCAGGGTCGGCTAAAGGTCTAAATCCTAGCAATACTTAGGATCCAGATACCCAGGCTCAGGTTGGTATTTATGTCAATGATATGGTTACATGAATCTTAAATAAGTTGGAGCCCTCATCCATGAGTGTTTGAAATAATAGGGTAGACCCGCGACCCATATATGGGTAAGGCCGAGCCTAAACAAAATTCTGGTTGAACTTTTGAGAAGATAAAGAAGTATAGTAAGGTCCGAAATGCCTATTCGACCCGAACATACTCGGATCTAGGTTAGCATTAGCATGTGTCTTAATATAAGACTTCAAGTTAAAAGGGCTAATCTCATGCAAAGTATGTTGATCCTTACCTATATTTCATACATCAAACTTAAATATTAAGTTTGCGTTCCATTGATGTTATGGGCTATAATTCCCATATACTGACGTTTTTTGTGGGTGAATGTCTTCTTTCGGATATGAGTTGCTACGACAGTTAATCAAGGGTGTTCGAGAATCTCGATGTAATTAACATCGGAAATTCGCAACTTCCGATGGAGAGAGGTCCAAAGACAAACTTCATGAACCCTAACCTCGACATATATATTTTATATGCATACCACATATTTTGACTAATATTTTCTATGAAATAACTTTCATAGTAGCCAAAGATGAGATAATGGAAGTTCATTTCCCAAATAAACGGAAATCAAATGAATTTTCAAACCATGAACCATCAAACATAGATATTTTTATATATATCCATATAATTCTTTTCGAGGTTTCACAATAGTTAAGAAATAAAAAAATCTAGATTAATATGAAGGTGATAGTGATCTAGAAGAGGCTATGCATTAAAGGGCTTTCATTTGAGGAAATCATTTTCAAAGGAAATCCAAACCGTATGAGACCAGTATGAGCAAACACTTAATCATTGACAAGAAGGTGAAGCGACATTGGATTTTTAAGGTCATTGTAAACAGTTCTCTTATTCTGCACTCCAAACTATCCATAACATAGCTGTCAGCATAGTTGACCATAAAGTTGGAGCCTCTCTCTAGTCTTCACAGATTTGAGCTCTCCCACTAAGCTAACGTTGCATATACGTTCTGATAATCTGGCCAATGGCATTCCAGCTCTTGAAGAGTGTGCGCTATAACCAGTCAATAATGCCACACATCAAGAAGAGGTGGTCTAAATCTTCTTTGAAACACCCATTAGAAGGCACCATTGAGGATTGGATAGAGAATATGCTTCAGATCAATGCTTTGGTTGGCATCCTACTCCCACACAATGCTAAGAATAATTTGATTCTGAGAGGTAAAAAGCGTACAGAGTTTTCAATGACACCCACCAGTTGTGCAAACTGAACAATTTCTTTGTCATTTTAGCTTCCTACTTAACAGAGGATTCCGTCCCATCTCTTTATCCCACAGAATATATTTTTGCATCTTTATTGGAAGCGATTATGAAAATTGGAATCTAGTTGCTAACTTACTATGACTTAATCATGGAACCTTCTAAAAATGGCTTTCTTTCCTTCTCCAATGCTGATAGTACTCGATGAACTAAAAAACTTTCACTTGTGCTTGATTCCTTTCCAGATGTCAGAAACTTTGGCTTTGTCTCTAAAATCTTTGATCTGCCCTTCCTTGTTTCCAATCCCATACTTGGAGTGATTAAGCTTTCATAGGCACTTAATAAGAAGGACGTTGTTCATTATCTCAAACAGCATTAACCTAACACTGCCTTCTTTTGTATTCATGCATACATGATTCCACCTGATCAGGTGTAGACTCCTATGGTTTCCACTATGCCCTGCCAAAAGAAATTCACTATGATGCTTTCCACTTTCTCTTAGAATTCATTCATGATTTCAAGAACATTGAAAAAAATAGAGGGATACTTTGAAGTCCACTTTTGGACAACATCCATCTTCCTTCTACCGAAAACATTATACTCTTCCAGCCATGTTGCTGGTTTTTAACCTTTAGAAACATATTCTTTCAAATTTTTTTCATACCCTTATTGAATAAGGGTAGACTGGATATTTAATTGGAAAAGTCAAAATGAGTATACCAAATATCTTCTACACCCTTTACAACGTGTCATCTTTCACATGATGCAGATTGCCTCACATTTATCTTTGTTGATTCTCAGCCCTGTAACTAATTCAATCAAGTTTAGCATGACCCTTAGGTTGCCACATTTTGTGGTCATCCGAAGCAAACAACATTGTGTCCTTTGCCAATTGGTGGCTAGTGACATTTTCCTTGTAGGTACCCACAAATACACTCGATCAAATCACTATCTTTAGCCTTCTCTCACAGTTATAACTTTTAAGCACATGTTTGTCTATAACAAACAAGGAGGTGAAATAGGGTCACCTTGCCGACCGAGCGTGGCTCGGTTGGCACGACGCCACCCCCGCGGGGGGGGGGGGGTGGCGAGGGTTCGAGCCCGGCTGTGATCAGCCGGGACCACCTCCCCATGGGGGGGAGGTGGTATCCAGTGGGGATCGAGCGCTGCACCGGCAGCGGCAGCGCTCGATCCCTCGCCGGCGCTGTGCTGCGCCCCTGGGTTGGCCATCCGGCCATGGTGTCCAAAAAAAAAAGAAATAGGGTCACCTTGTTGCAAACCTCTTCAGTGGTCAAACTAGCCAAAAGAATTTTCATTGACTTCTAGTGTGAATTTTGTTGTACTTACATATTCTATGATTTACCTGATCTATTTGTTTCTAAACCCCATGAGTGCCATAGTTATGCTTAAGTAGCCCTGCCATATATTTCTTAAAATCTAGTTATAGGAGTATCTGTTTTCTTTTATGTTTGCAGGTTGTGAATACACTCGAATGCTGTCGTGAAGTTGTTTAAATTGAATGAAAGTTAACTGGGAACTACTAACAAATGTCATGAATATAAAAAAGTTCGTGGTGGTTTTGGATTAATAAATTTAAATGAAGGGAAAAATATTCTAAACTTTTCTGTCTATCTTATTCTAATAAATATTCATTTTATTAAAAAGAGAATCTCATTAAGAACAATTAAAAGTGGGAAAAATAAAATTAATTTTACTTTATTTTCGTAAGAAAATATAATTTTTCTATTTGCAAAGATTGCAAAGATATTTCAAATGAAACTTTAACAACCCAACATAAGTCAGTGTATCTAGATGTTAAGATTAAAACACATTTAATAGAGATATTTTTTTATAATAAAAAGGTGGAAGTTAAAATGGATGAAACAACAAACATTTATGAATGAATTTCTCAAGATAAATGATTGGAAGTCACATGTAGACGTTAATACTATGCAGATGAAGAAGTTTTGGAGAGTTTAAAGGACATGGTCTACCTAAATAGGGTGAAGTCTTGACAAGGATTTCAAAATCATAATCGGAATCGGTCTAGACCCTTCTGATTCCTAAGGAGGAAATCAATTTCGAAATTGGCCGGAATCATTTTTTTTGAATTTTTTTTTTCAAAAAAATAGGAATTTTTTTTTTAAAAAAAATGGCTTAGAAAATTTTTTAAAAAAAGGTTAGCATGCATCTACATGCATTGAAGCACGAAATCAGTTGAATTTGATTGGAATCGGCCGATTTCAAAAAGATGAGGTTTTTTTTTACTTGTTTCTTAGTTCTTAACTATGTAACATTACAACGATAAGATGGTAATGATTGCAATATTATAACAAGAGAACATGTTAATTGCTAATAAACATGAGAAGATTTTAACTACGTGGTAAGATGCAAAAAGTATAATAAGATATAACTGTATCACATGAAAACATGAAAGTAAAAATATACATTTTATCACATCTTCACCAATATCCATGATATTGGCCTTCATCGTCTTCTTGCTGTTTTCAGAACGACTCAATTGTACCTATTCTTCTATTCATTGTGAGGCCATATTCATAAGTAAACAATGACTCTGTCATGTCATTAAAATCGTAGGCATCAGATTGTGACACATAGTTAGGCAGGTGGAAGAATCCATAGGTGCTGAGGATCATAGAATGCTGGTTATTCTAGCTCCATATGATGATACTACGGTGTCTACTTATCCAAGGTGAAATATGGTTTTGGCCGCCGTGAATCAGGTGATTTCGGAGCTGTTGTACCTGCACCTGGTACATGCACCTCTCCCCCTTCTGTTAGCTGTGTGGTTGGTATGCACTCCTCGTCATCATCAATTGAGGAGTGAGAAAGAGCCTATGTGCTATCATTTGGGTTCATAGGACATTGCCTGATTTTCAGTTTCCCTCTCTTCACTTCTTCAATCATCTCTGATGTCCCACCACGACTCAAAGATTTTTTAACCGAGAAAATTTGCTTATTTTTCGTGATGTAACTTTTGTTGTAGTCCTGCTTAGATTGCGAATGGGCTGGATAGTTGCAGTTGGGGTTGGTAGGAATCGCAGGATCGGAATCAGTCCCTGGATTGGTGGGGTCCGATCTGATCTGGATTGGATCAGATTGGTCCAATCTAGGGTGATTCGCCAGAAGGTGGACCGATCCAGACTCGATCTGGATCGTTTTTTTATTTTATAAAAATTTTGAAAAAAAATACTAAAAACTCTGAAAATTTTCAGAAAATTTTTAAAAAATGCAAAAAAACATAGCAAAGAAAACATAAGTTTTCTAACCTTGGACATTTCTACATAACTTTTAACATTGACTAAATGACATACATACATCAGCACAAGTGGTTGTAAAATATAAATTGTATCTTGCAATCACTCAATCACACAATACAATGTGTATTTAAAATTCATATTACATTCCATTAAATAAAAGAAACAAATACAATTGCTATCATAAGTGACTCATCATGTCATCACCACCAACTATGAAAACGTCCCGGATCCCTGTCTTGTTCATCCTGATCTTCTTTAACTCTCCACTGACTTTAATCAATCATAACTGGCTCATACCCATAGGAAAATAAAGATTGGGCCATCTAGCTAAAATCATAAACTCCACCCTTAGTCGGATCTGGAGTTGGAGGAGATAGTGGATAGCAAGGCTCAATGTCTAAAATAGAATGTGGATAGGAATATGCGAACTCATCAAGTATATTCATCATCGTCTAACATCTGTTGCTCCTTCCACTCGAACATGAATGTCTTTTGTCACACAAATCATCTGGATTTGTTCCACTCGTACGTGTACTACTAGTAGAGCCATCATCGCTTGAGACTCTACCTATGCCTCCACTCTCACTTCCACCTCCACCTCCACTCCCGTACGTTGTTGTTGTGTGGGTGGAACAAATTTTTCCTCATCCTCATTTGATGAAGGTGGTCGAGTGGTCTTAGTATCAAGGAGATGATGTCGATGTTTGATAGTTATCTTATTCCTTTTCAATGTATCTTTTCTTTGACTACTTTGCTGTGTAGGCAAGCAAACTTTTTTTAAAGCCTTGAATAAGCCACCATTCTTCTTGGTGGTGGTGGTGGTAGATGTTACTGCATCTGGAATTTGAGCTGGAGCTATAGCGGGAGCTAGATGTCGTTCTGGAGAAGCTATAGCCTGGGGTGGATCAGGAAGTGGAGCTGTGCATGGAACTTGACTTTCTTCTTATTCCTGCAACTGTTCGTCCTCACCAAGGACGCTGTCAAGCTCACCTTTAGTCCATGATCTGTCATTCGGGTCGAACTCTGGCTCTTTCTCAGTATCCTTATCTTTCACCCATGTTGCAAGTGGATGTTCTTTTTGAAATAGGTATTCCAAGTCCACATCCTCTTGTGACAAGTCCTGAGTGGCTTGAGCTTGGGTTCTTTGTTGGTACAATCCACCTGCAAAATATGCAAATCTTTGCTCGGATGTCCTTTGCTTATCTTTGATATTCTTGATCCTCAACCTCACATTATAATGATAGTAGACAAGTTTCTCCAATCTTTCTATCTTCAACCTATTTCTTCGGTTGGAGGTGCTCCAATTTCTCTTGTATTGGGATGAGGAAGTGCTCTGACTTAGCACCGGAGTTGCAACGGATGCCAGTGGATTTCAACATGTTCTACTTGTCACCATATTCTACCACTCAGTTGTAAAGAAGACAAAAAATACATGCATTAGTAATTTATTAAGAAATTCTTACATCAATCTTCGATATGTTTAAAGTTATTTGGATGAGTCAGCTTACTAGGAGGAACCTTGTCATCTGAGTAATGCAAATCAGGATCCCCATACACTCTAATCTTATGCCTGTATGAAGTCATCTGAAAATTCAAAATAAAGCAGTTAAGTCTATTGCTTTTTATAAAGTTCAAAACTTACTAAGATTGTAAGAAGTACTCACTTCAACCTCAGCGGATGTTCTGTTATCCTGAGTCTTACAAAGCCGCTTAATAACTGAATAGTGTGCCTGATAATACCTCACCATCATTGCACACTTGTCCATCATGCTGCATCATCGGGTTCAAGAAGCACATTGTAACGACGCTAATACCAATTTAGTATGAAAGTCTAAAAGTTGAAAAGAATAAAAGTTCTTATATACAACAAATTAAAGTATATCTACGGCATGAATATCGTGGCGTAGTGTTTTGTTCCATCTGTTGTCTATCACCTTCCACCACTTTTTATAACCCTTGTGATATTTTTATTGTAATCTTTAATTTTGCTTTATCCATAGCATCATACAGGTACCCCATCTGATTTTTATTATTTGAATCCATCAATCTAAGCACCTGTACTAAGAGTTCTATGACAGACAAGTGGTATTGCACCTTCTCCCACCACCTGTTGTCCTCTATCAGTTGCTCCATCTTTAACGATACTTCATACTAATCCAAGGAGCTCCTATAGGTATCCATATAGTCCTGATAAGTAGTGAAAAAGATAAACCTCTTCAGATTAGCCTTGTATCTGTAAAGACTCTTTAATGCAATAAAATGGATAGTAAATTTGGTGGGACTCGGTCTGATCAAATCATGACCATCAGTGTGTTGCCTCATGATATGTAATAATCTTGGATGACCATAAATGAAGAAGGTGATCAATTATCGTTGGTTGACCAAGGACTTGACATTAGAATCCTTACCAATGTCTTCCAACATCAAATTAATAGAATGTGTCGCATAGGGCACCCAAAACAAGTGTGGTTTGGCCTCTATAAGTTTCTTTCTTGTAACCTTATATGACATCTTGTTGTCAGTCACAGACTGCATAATATTCTCTTTCTCAATATCATCCACTACACTGTTCATCAAACTGAATATGTAATTTGTGTTCTTGACTTGACTTGACTTGATGTGTCAACAGACTTCAGGGATATGGTACCTTCAGATCAATACACAAGGAAGTTTATAAGCAACCTCTTTGTGATTCTAGTCCACCCATTGCACATTACAGTGCACCCACTCTCTTTCTAGATGGATTTGAATCCATCTATCCATGAGGTCAATTCATCGACCTTCTTATCCAAGCCTGTCTCATATTTATACTTTGATGTCGGAGCTTTCAACCCTGGCTCAGCCTCATCAATGGCATCTTCCATTGTCTGGAAATAAGGACTCGTGGATGTATGTGTCGAGACACCTACATAAACAAAAACAAAAGAAGAAGACATCATTGTTAACACAAATCTCATAGAGATTAGATACAAGTCATATCAATAATAAAAGACTATCAACATCTTCATCAAACATTTACCTGCATATAGAAAGAACTTTACCATATGCTTTATGACTTTTTTCGCAGCTGCAGTTGAGACCTTCACTTCTTTAAATGCTTATTTTATATTCCTTTGGCCTTTGCCACTCTCCTTGTACATGGTAGTGTCTGCCGTTGGCCGAATTGAATGTGTCAGATAGAATTTAGCTTCTCGAACAGGGCGTGTGCCCGCCCCCACATCAGAATGTCTACTAAAAGCAGCCAAACCTCCTACTCCTCGTCTTCTTTCTTCATCTTCACGGGATTGAGCCCTACTCTCATCTATAGCTCTCCTTACCTGAGCCTTCTCTACATCTTCTGAATAGGATGAATCAACTTGGACTTGGGCATGTGCTAGTCCTTTTCCTTTCTTACTTTTTCCAACCATAAGATTGACGTCTCTTTGACCTAGTAACTCGTCATGTAGCTCTTGTCTGTGTCCGATTCTCACCTCTCTGTGAAGCTCTTTCTATTAAATAACCCTTCATCTCTTACCTAAGCTCAGTCGGTACCTTATCGCACTTCTTGACATTGCCACCCGTATTGGCTATATGTTGCTTTAACCGATACAAACCTCTATTCATATCTTTCTAACATCACTTGCATCTAACCCTCTTCTTCTCATAATCGAAGAGATAGCCATGTTGTCATCCAATGTCGCGATATTCCATGGCACAATGCTCTTCGTCTGACATGTTCTCTACATCACATCAAATCATACATAAAAAATAAATACATTAACAACTTGATCAAAATCAAGTCCTTAAGTGAATTAAACAACAACCCGCCCCCTTAGCATGGGTTATTAGCACACATGCGAGGGTGCAATTCACCCCCTAATGGGGGTGAATTAAAGCCAATCATAGATTGCAGAATTGGCAGAATCGGATCAGTTGATTTCGATCTGATCTATGGCTAAAGGACTGATTCCTCCAAAAATTCCGGAGGAATCGGTAGAAATCGATCCGATTTTGGCTGATTCATTGCGAAATCCGTTGATCTCGACCGATTTCACGGAGGACTTATTCCTTCGGATCCGAATCAATTTCGGACCTTGAACCGATTCTAGATCTGAACCGGACCTGGAATCGAACTGATTCCGGCCCTTTTAGGGCCAAAATTGACCTCGTTGAAGGGTCTTACGCAGCCAACATCGATCCTCCTTCTAGCGACCTTCACCGGCGATTCCAGTCCATAATCGCTCAACCTAGTGGTTTTAACATATCGAAAAATACGACTAATGGGATGTTGTCTTCCTGAACAGTTTCTAAAGCAATTGTATGCATGTCTAACATGTTGTTATGAATTGTTTACATATTTTATAGGTATAAGCAATGACCGATCAGGATAATGTAGCGCCGACACGTTCTTTTGACGTCGGCTGAGAACACAGCCACATGGTAGACATATCAAAGAAGAGGGTATAATGCAAGTGGTCTGGCAAGGAGATGAACGGGGAGGTGTTTCGGCTTAAACAGCACATTGCCGGGCGATGTGGCAATGTAAAAAATGTGATAAGGTGCCTAGGGAGAAGAGTGAAGAGATGAGAGGTTACCTAATAGGTAGAGCTTCTCAACGGCAAATTAGGATTGAGCAGAGAGAAGAGTTGCAGGATGAGTTGCTTGAGAGGAGGAAGGACTGAGATTTGCCAACGTACAAAGGGAAAGACAAGGGGAAGGCACCAGCTGAGCTAGAGTTGGAGAGTGAGGACGACTCCACAGACTCCGAGCTCAAGATAGCTAGGCATGCCAAGTATGCAACTGCTGCGGAGGAAGAGAGGAGGGGAGCAGGGTCTAGAGTTGACCTAATTCTTGGCTGATCAACATTGACTTGCCCTACCCAGGATCGAGAGACTGAGGGAGGGAGATAGGAGTCACATCGTCATTTTTATTGATACTCGGTTTACACTAAGCGATGAGTACTTGTTTAGGAAACAAAGTGCTGGACATGTGAATATCAAACAAGCAATGAAAGGGGTGAAGGCAACATGAACGGTTACAAACAGAGCAGTTCGCCACATTGTTAAGTGATTTTTACGTGCAAGTATCACTCTTAAAATGGAATGTATGTATGTTTTATTTAGTTAACCTTGTTTATGACTGATACATTTTTTTTTAACTTCACGTAGTCATCCTAACATATGCAGTCACCGGTCCTTACTTCCAGATGATGGTAGATGCCGTGGGTGAGGCTGGATCGGGAATGCAAGTCTCGACAAATAGACATGTGGTGGTGGGTTGGATGAGGAGATGCGAGAGTTAAGGGAGTGGATGGATGTGTTTAAATTGGTATAGAAGAAGAGGGGTTGCACAGTGATGTGCGATGGATGGATTGGCATTACAAAGTGGTCCATGGTTAACTTCTTAGTGTACCATTCAGAGGGCACAACACTTTTGAAGTCGGTGGATGTTTCTAGGAAGATAAAAAATGTCGATTACATTTTTTCTTTGATGAATCTTTGCGGTGGAGGAGAATGGGGAGGAGAATGTGGTTTAATTTGTCATCGATAATGAACCCTCCTATAAGGCGGCTGGAAAGAAGTTAATAGAGAAGAGTCAACATCTATTCTGGGTGTCTTGTGTGGCACATTCCATTAATCTCATATTGGAGGATATAGGCAAGAAGGAGATAGTTTCTACACTTGTCATGCAGGCGCATACCATCACTTCATTTATTTATTCACATCCCTGTCCTATATATTATGAAATCCTACACTAGACGGCATGATCTTGTCAGGCCCGATCCTACTCGTTTTGTCACGAACTTCATTGCATTGGAGAGTTTACATCAACACAGACATGCATTTGTCAGGTTCACTCAATCTGAGAAACATTATATTATATATGGTGGACCACCTGCATAACAAGGAAGATCAGTTGAATATTCTTGTTAGATCTGAGAAGCAGATCACTGACAAGAGATTTTAGGAGAGAATTGCCTACTACTTGGCAATCATAGAGCCATTGGTTGTTGTGCTGAGGTTGGTAGACTCCGATGACAAGAATCAGATGGGCATGTTTTATGATGCAATAGACCGGGCCAAATCAAAAATAAAAGAGAAGAATCTCAGAGGTTACAAAAAATAGTGGAAGATCATAGATGACCGATGGGACAAGATTTTACATCATGATGTACATATTGCAGGTTAGTTAGTGAATAATTTATTTGTGCTTATCTACTTTCAGTTTAGTCAATAATTGTCTTGTTCATAATGTAATACTAATATTGATGAACGGTTGCAGGATATTTTTTGAACTCCCGTATCTAATATAGAGGATATGTGGTGAACGACAATATGGTGATGCAAGGTACACTCTCTCTACCGATCTCAGCAGGATAAGATAGAAGTTGAGATAGAAGTAGATTAGAGTTTAGTCAATAAATTGGAGTCAATAATTATTTGACAACTAATGAATTATTATTCTTGTCATTTTTTAGCTGCAAAGGTATAAGATGAGGGTAGAGGTATATTTAGATGCTAATATGAGATATTCTTGTGACAAAGTGTCTCTTGGTATAATTATTTAAGATAAAATTTTTATTTCTTTATCTTATAAGTTATTTAAGATGCTGGGTTGATTGTTTGTTTGTTTGTTTGTTTTTTTTTTTTTGAAGATGAGTGGTGAGTTCAGATGTGAATACTAGGAGTGGATGAAATCCATTTGTTGCTATTGATATCAGAATACTTAGCCAGAGCACTAGTTTATCTCATTGTGAGAGGAACTGCAGCGTATTTAACCTGATACATACAAAGAGGAGGAACAGGTTGACATCGGACAGGTTGGAGAAGCTGATCTTCTGTCATTACAACATGAGGCTGCTCATCAAAAATATTAAAGATCGACAGAAGATTTTATAGGAGAGATTTGCACGGTTCGTGGGTGGTCCTTACGAACAGAGGCATAAATCAGCCATACCACCATCTGAGAAGGTTGACATAGATCTTATATTTCAAGATGAGTATGCACTTGCTTTCTGGATAAATGAGAGGACAGTTAGAGATCATCTAGTTGAGTTTAATCTCGATGACCGTGCCTAGGCAAAAGGAGAGTTGGATGATGTGAAGGCCGTGGAGGATATTCCACATACTTCTTAGGCTCAAACTCAGGTTCAGGTAGGTCCTTCTTCTGCTCCAGTATCTGTACAACAACCACCTCCAGCGTTAGCCTCAACTCTAGCCCTAGTCGTAGTTACCTAGTCCATTCGCAGTCACGAAAAATGGGCAGATTTTCAAGAACAACTAATGCACAAAAAATGACAGCACAAAAATGACTGCACTCCGGTTAAAGAACAACTAATGCTGATTCACTAACTGGTCAATAAGTCAATCGGATCCTCTGCAAAACCATCCCTAACTATTCCAAGTCTTATCCTTTTGCTGACATAGACCTGAATGACGCCTGACCCTTCCAAAATAGAGCACTCCACCTTCTTCGGCACCCAGCTCTCCCTTTTCGTTAAACATCCTGGCTCCATGAACCTGCTTTGTATCACTTCAGAAATTCTGCCCTTGCTAAAAGAGCTCACGTCAGATCTGGTTGGGAGTAACTCCAGATCCTACATCGCCATCCCGCCATTTGTGAACTGCCCTTATTTCCCCGACAATGCCTTCTCTGCCAGCACCATGCAGACAATGTAAAATCTTCGTTCAAAAGACACAAGCACGGTCATACGAAACTCCACCCTTTTTGCCCCTTTCACCACCGATAGCACTTCACCCACTGCCAGCCAAGTCAGAGAATTCTGATCAATATGAATGATGGATCCCAAAGCACTCCACTACTGCTGAAATCATTGGCGATGACCAAGCATACAACAGCATCCCTAACATTATTACCTACTGTCGAGATGAGGAGATTGAGCTGACTTTTTTAATTGGGCCCCATTGCTTGAAGAAATGTCCAGCCTCCCAGCCCTATGAACTCCTTTCTAGACACTCTTGTTGCCTATGCACTTTGAGGCATTCTTTTGCTGAGGAACTTTGCCCTCGACACTTGACAGACCCACCAGTAAGCATCTCCGGCTAGTACAACTTGAGAACTCCTTGAAGGCACCTCTCTGATGTAACCTCAAAATTCACAAAAAAAAGATTTTAATATCTTTTGGTTTTGGAAATTCATTTTCCTTTTGAATTTGGATTAGACCTTAGCATTGACTTCTTAAGAAAATAGATGGTATTCCATAAGAGTACTAACTAGGGTCAAAATTATGTGTTGAGGTTGTTAGGTTCTTTGAAAATTTGTTTTGACCTCTCCCCGTCGGATGGTGCGAAGATCCGACGTTAATTACATCGAGATTACTCGAAAACCCTTGATTAAGCGTCATAGCAATCCATGAAAGTAGAAGACATACATCCACAAAAAGTAAAGAACTCAAAAGGGCAGCGGCCTTCTGGGTCCGATGAGATGCAAACCGATTTGTTCGGGTTGATTTTATTTGTTTGTTGGTTGATTTTTGGATCGACTTGAAAGTCGGTTAGAAGGTTTGATTTGAATCAATTTGTTTGATTGATTTGGTTTTGTTGTTTTGGTTTAGTTTTGATTTGTTTAATTTTGGACTTGATTGGTTCAAGTTTTTGTCTTGATTTCAGTTTTGATGTGCTTAAAGTTTTAAGCAGTTTTGGTATTTGTTGTTTGGTTGGTTTATTGGATTTTCAGATTCTGGATTATTCTAGTTTTGAGTTGATTTTTGTTTTAGGTGGATTTTTCGGGTTCATTAAACCAGTTTTATATCTGCAATGGGAGTTGATTAGAATCGGTTTTCTTTTGGACAGATTTGTTTAAATCTGGAATTTATGTGTTTTAGGCTTCATCAAAATCCGATCTTGGTAGATTATCTGATTTCTTTTTATGTTGACAGATTTTAGTTGAAATCTGGTTTTGTTTTAGCAGATTTTTTGTTTGAAATCTGATTTCGGTTTGGTTTGTTTCAAAACCGGTTCAATTTTGTTAAAGATCGGTTTTGCTGAACCGAATTGAGTTAAATTTGAATTTCAGATTTCTTTTAATTCTGATTTTTTATTGTTTTGATTTTTCAGATTTAATTTAATGTTTTAATTTTTTATTTGGCGGTTTGCATCGCCTCCGACCCATCGGGCTGCCATTGGGTACCCGGTTTCAAACATCTCAAGTCGACGTTGAACTTCATTTCATTGAAAGATGGAGGGAAGTACATCGATATATGATATGATTAATCCTTCCCCAAACTTAGGTTTATCTCCACTACTTTGTAAAAATTTTGGCATTACGACGACATGCCGGCTATTTTTCAACTTAGTGAAAATTTACCCATCCAAAATAGCCAGCTTTAGCTTAGCCATATTGGGGGAAGGATCGACGGCTACGGGACTCATGCCCGCGCCCCCGTCCGGGTCGTCGGCTACGGGATGCACCCGCGCTTCCGCCCAAGGTGGAGTTCCCCCGCTAGGGGTGAAGTCCTTAATTTAATGTAGCTTTCGCATTTCTGATTTTTTTTTTTTGTTCATTTTTGGAACAAAGGCCATGGAGGCCGATTCAATTTCATCGGCGT
This sequence comes from Cryptocoryne crispatula var. balansae, assembly GCA_036172225.1. Taxonomy (NCBI): domain Eukaryota; kingdom Viridiplantae; phylum Streptophyta; class Magnoliopsida; order Alismatales; family Araceae; genus Cryptocoryne; species Cryptocoryne crispatula. Next base: position 3,440,713 of record CM069923.1, read on the forward strand.
TCCGAGCCGGCCTTCAATCTTCATAGGCCCGCCGGGCCTATCTTGGACTGTCTTTGGGCCGGATGGGCCTGTTGAGAAGCTGCTGCACTGCTGGAGCTGCTGGGCCGGACCGACTCGGAAGGCCACCCGGCTAAGCCCATGGCCCGTCGTACGGTTTCCAAGGGGGGCCGGGCTGTCACCTTCAAGTCGGCCCACTTTCTGGCTGCTGTCCTCCTGTTTGGAGCTCCCTGGACTGCTGTCCTCTCAGTAGGCCACAATGGGGCTGTTTTGATTTGGGTTTAGGTGGGCCGGAATGGGCCTGTTTGATGGTCTGGTTTGGAGACCAGGTTTGGGATCTGGATGTAAGCCAGAAGATGGGCTGATTATGGGCCTATCTGGGATGTCCTTGATGGACTGAAACCGGGTCACAAGGGGACTGGTTTTAGGCCCTAGACATAGGCCTGCAAGTGGGCCGGAATATGGGCCTGTTTGGAGGTCTGCTGGATGTATGGCAGGTGACCGAAGATGGGCCAGCATGGGGCTGGGTATGGAGGTTAAATTGAACTGGATTTGGGCCAGATCTTGGGCCTGACATATGGGCTATTTTGGAGATCAGACTTGGGACCGGTTTTGGGGTCTGGTTTGGTGACCGGCTGGGGGCCTGATATGGGTTTTGGTTGGGCCGGAATGGGCCTGGCGAGGGCCTGGTTTGGAGCTGGTTTTGGGGTCCTGGTTTGGGCCGGACGGGGGTCTGGTTTGGAGACCTGCAGCAGGGGCTGTTCGGGCTGTTTGGGGGCCTGGAAACGGGCCTGGAATGGGCAGAAAAGAAGCCCCTTGAGGGGGCTACATGGGCGCACCAAGCAGCCTTGTTTTTTTTTTCTTTTCTTCTTCTCCTTCCTTCTCCTGGCGGCAGCAGGTTGCAGGTGGGCAGGAGGAGAGCAGCAGCAGCAGTAGGAGGGGGGGGCAGGTACAGCAGGGTGGTAGCCTGTTGGTACGCCAAGCTCCCTCCTCCTCTCTTCTTCTTCTTCTCTTCTTCCCTTTCCTGGTCGCAGGCAGCAGGTGGCAGCAGGAGACCAGCAGCCTGTCGGCCTCCAAAGACCTCCCTCCCTTCTTGGTGCGCACCCCTCTCTTTATAGGAGCTGGAGATGGGGTGAGGGGTCAGCCAGGGGTCTGCACATGGGCCTGGGGCGGCTGCATGGTGCGCAGGGGGCTGGGGTGACAAGTGGCAGCAGGGTGCAGGTGCTTTGGCCTCCCCCATGCAGCCAGTATATTTTAATTGGCTGCCCCCTCTTTCTCCCCCTTTCTTGGGCTGAACAAGGGTCTGGATTGGCTGCAGGGGGCGGCTGCATGGTGTTTAGGGGGCTGGGGTGACAAGTGGCAGGTTGGGTGTGCAGGTGGTGCCCAGCTTTTTCTCCCCCCCATGAAGGGCTGGATTGGCTGCATGGGGGGCTGGCAGCTGGGGTGACAAGTGGCAGGTTGGGTGTGCAGGTGGGCAGGTGGTGCCCAGCTTTTTCTCCCCCCCATGAAGGGCTGGATTGGCTGCATGGGGGGCTGGCAGCTGGGGTGACAAGTGGCAGGTTGGGTGTGCAGGTGGGCAGGTGGTGCCCAGCTTTTTCTCCCCCCCATGAAAGGCTGGATTGGCTGCATGGGGGGGCTGACAGCTGGGGTGACAAGTGGCAGGTTGGGTGTGCAGGTGGGCAGGTGAATGGCAGGGGGCTTTTTAGGTGCTGTTCACACCTGGCCGCATGTGGCAGCAGGACAGGTTGTGGGCCTGCAAGTGGGCCGCGGCCCAGTCCCCTTCCCACTGTTGTGGGCTGCGCAAAAAGGCCTTTTCATGGGCTGTATTTGTCTGGTTATGGGCTGGCCGACCAGGGGAGATGGGCTGCCAATTGGGCCCATATATTGGCTGAATTGTGGGCTGTGCACCTTACACTTAAACCCATTTTTCTTTGGCCCAATTTTCTTCTCCTTTTTCTTGAAAAAACCAGACGCCAACAAATGCCCCCCGCGGACGATTTCTTGGAGACGAATGTTGACAAGGAGTCGTCCGTGTAGTTGGTGACTGACTTGTCTTGTTTCGAAGCTTCTCTGGATCGAAAGGGCTTGGGCCCTCGCAGATGAACGTTCTTTGTCATATCGAATTCTGCCGTTGCTCTGCTTAACATAGTTGATGCAAACTTGCTGCCGTTTTCTTTTCACCCAACGTTTTTTTTTGCGAGTTTTCACCCGAACCATCCTCCTTGATTCCTTTGCTTACATGCTTCCAGAGCGGTTTTCATGTAGCAGGGTCATCCGATTTCGCCTAGGGTGCCCTTTTCGTGCTTTCACTCTAGCCAGGTTTTCCTTTGACATCCTTACCCTCAACCGATCAATGGGATCAGATCAGCTAAGTCCGTCGGGCATCTCTATGTTTAGCCCACTTTTTTTCCTTTTTTTGTAGAGGATTAAGGCTTCCCTCAAGCCATGAAGTTATTTTGGGACGGTGAGGAATTAAGGCTTCCCCTGGGCCATAGTGGCTTTGGTGGCTTTGTGCCGGTGGATTTGTAGATTTGTGAGTATGAAGAAATCATACTCGGTCTATAGGGTATGGAGTTTGGGTACATGAACATTGCTTTAGACTATGAGATGTGCTTTGAGGTGGCATGCTGCCGCTTGGCCCGTGGACTTATGAATGTGGAGAGGCCGCATCCGGTCCATAGGGTATGGTATTGGGGTGGCTTTGTGCTGTGGGAATCCATGGGATATTTGAGTATGCAGTGATCACACTCGGCCCACAAAGTTAGTGTTTGGGATGGCTTGATGCCAAGAGGATATGGTTTGTTACAGCTTAACGCCTAACAGGATGCGGTGGCTTGGTGCCCGAAAAGAGATGATGGCTTAATGCCGGTTGGTTATGGTGGCTTGATGCGGGAGGAGTATGTTGGCTTGATGCCCAAGAGAATATGGTTTGTGATGGCTTAATGCCGAACGTGTTATGGTGGCTTTATGCCGAAAAGTGAGATGATGGCTTGATGCCAGTTTGGTTATGGTGGCTTAATGCCATAAAATAGGGTGTTGTGGCTTGATGCCCAAAGGAGTTGACAGCTTGATGCCGTGGCGGGGTATTGTGGCTTCATGCCAAAATAACTTGGTGGCTTGATGCCGAAAAGGGTGTTCTGGCTTGACGCCAAAATGATTTGGTGGCTTGATGCCAAAAGGGTGTTGTGGCATGGAATGACTCCATACCGAGTGTGATGGCTTGATGCCGAAAGATACGACAATGTCAAAGCGGTATCATGGCTTGATGCCAAAGGACATGACGGCTTGATGCCGAATGAAGTGGCTTGGTGCCAAAAAGAATATTATGGCTTGATGCCAAAGAGGAGGTGATGGCTTAATGCCGAATGTGGTGGCTTGATGCCGAAAAGTGACAAGATGGCTTAATGCCACTGAATTTAAAGACTTATGAATGCGAAGGAGTCGCATTCGGTCCAAAAGATGAAATATGGGATGGCTTGCTGCCGCTTGTAGAGTTGTGGGACATGCAAGTATGAAATGATCATACTTGGCCCGTGAAATATGAATTTAGGGTAAAACCCAAACTTAAAGGCTCAAGGCTCAAATGTTGCCGGTGGGATTTGGGACGTGAGAATGGTTCCATGTCCGGCCTTGGTGGCATAGGATCCAAACAACATTTAGACGAAAGGCCATGGTGGTATGAGATTTATGAAAACCATATAGACTGAGGGTCATATTGGTATAGAATTTGACAACCATGTAGACCTTGCTGGTCATGATGACATAAGAATTTAGGGACTATGTAGACCGGAAGGGCCATGATGGTATGGAGATTTGAAAACCATATAGACCTGAGAGGCCATGATGGTATGAATGTTTGAACACCATATAGACCTGGAGGGCTATGATGGTATGAATTTATGAAAACCATGTAGACATGGCTGGTCATAATGGTATGAAATTGTTTGAAGCCATGTGGACATACAAGTCATGATGGCATGAAATTTGATATGTTTAGAGAAGAGGTGAGTCTCCTCTTTCTTGAACTTTGAATTTCCAGAGTTTCCTCTTTTTTTTCCTTTTTTTTTTCAAACTAACTTGACTGCCTTCTGAAAGGTTTTCACCCAAGCTAGTCCCCTTTTTCTTTTGCCTGTACGCCCTTTTGCAGGGTTTTCATACAGCAGGGTGATCCATTTTTGCCTGAGGTGCCCTCATCGGGTCATCACCTCAGCTGGATTTTCTTTCTTTCTTTTTTTTGTTTGACGTATTTTGCCCTTGGTCAATTAATGGTGTAACTAACCAAGTCTGTCAAGGTATTTCATTTTTCTTTCTTTCTTTTTTTTTTCTTCTCTTTTTTTTTTCAAGGGAATTCAAGCTTTTGTCAAGCCATATGAACTTCGGTCATGCTCCAGCTAGAGAGTGACACAAGGTGGACACCTCAAGCTCCTGACCTTCTTGTGCATCTTCTTTGGTTGTTGAAATTTGAGGGGTGACAAACACTAACCAACATGTTGCCTTGTGTCCTCAGCACTGCCACATCAGCATTTCTTGCGGATTCTGACAAGGTATCATTGAAATTGGTATGGAATTGGCCGATTTGGTCGGTTTCGGTCTTGATCCTACGATTCCTTGTTGGAATTGGCTGGAAGTGCCGATGTGGTAGTCGATTTTGGTCCTAATCTAAGCCAATTTGACGGATTTTGGTCCATTTTGGTGGGAGATTGGGTTGGATCAGCTCTCCAGGCCAAAATTAGATTGCCAATGGTCGATCCAATTCCGATTGGCTGATTTTGTAATTAATGTCTATATATCAATTGTGTGAATGAGTAATTATAAAATTTTCTAAATATGAAAAGGATGATCTATTTACTTTTGATTGATCATTTTGTTAGTCACTTTGTGTCATAAAATCACCAACAAAATCACAATATTGACTCCATGACACCATGACATATGAGATTGATGATATTTCTCTGATGATCATAGTTGTCAAAGTAGGTGCCTTGGTACAAAGGCACTTTTCCACCAACGCGTTTCTTGGGCACCAACCTAGGTGCTCAAGGCATCTGGATTGGGTGTCCTTTAGTTGATTTGCGATATGTGGGTGCCCATTCAATGACAGTGTAAATATATTAACATATTTTACTAACACTTATATTATTACATATGTTTAAGATTTATAATTAGGGATATGTTATATCCTTAGAAATTATAAAGTTATCTTTTAACCCTTTTTCTCTTGTTCTCCAAAAAAATGTTTATGCACTTTAAGATGACACATACATAATTACATAAAATAAAATCATGCAAGTCTTTGGACTTTCTTAAAATAATAAAAATAAAATTACATTAACATATCACTCATAAACACATTTTATTATAACATACAAATATAATTGTATTTATGTATATATGTTTGCATGTATATATAAATATATATTATTAAGTACTGACATCTAATTATATATATTTATATACATAATTTTTATGTGTTACTGTCTAGGTGATGCCTAAACGAATGTCTGGTTACCGAAGTGGAATTGACACTTTTGAACATCTTGGATGTCTTGTCGTCTTGACAACTATAGTCATTTTCACTAGCGCCTTGCTCGGGTGCTCATCTAGGTGCTAAAGATGCCTCAACTAGGTGTCCCATCGTTGATCCCTGATATGAATGCCCATTTAATGATAGTGTAAATCTATTAACACATTTTACTGTCACTTATGTTGTTACATATATTTAAAATTTATAATTATAGTTATGTGTTATATTCTTGAAAATTATAAAGTTATCTTTTAGCCCTTTTCTCTCTCTCATATTTAGTTTATCAAGATTTACCCAAAAATATATACACCACATGTGCATAATTGCATAAAATAAAATTATATTCACATATATGCACTCATAAACACATATTCAATTACATACAAATATACTTGTATTTATTTATAAATGTTTGTATGTATTCATAAATTTATAGTATTAGCATTTAATTATATATATAATTTTTATGTGCTACTGCCTATGCGATGTCAAAATGGTCGTCTTATCAACTAAGTGGAATTGATACACTTAAACGGCTTGGATGTGTTGTTGCCTTGACAACTATACTTGTGATAAATTAAATCCGTGTTCAATAAGTATCAATGATGTTTGAAGAGTCACATTGTGTTGTATATCCATCATCGTGCTCATAATCATAGCGGTAAGAACTATAATTACAAGGCATGTTTGAGAAAACATGTTAGGTCAATTTTATGGTTCACGCGAAGAGCCTCATTGCATTGTTCCATATTCATATCTATATCTATACCTATATCCATGTTCAAATGAAGATGGATCTGGATAGTGTTGATATCCATAAAATCTTTTTTTTAGGGGAAATTACCATGAAACTAAATGGGCAAGAAAGATCATATTCTTCTGATTGTGACAATTTTTATTCCTTTGATGGGCGTTGGACAAACACCCTCCTTAGGTCTTTATGCTTATTTTGTTGGTTTTTTATGTTGATGATGAACTTACTGAATTGCATCAGTGGAAATTGCTTGACCTTCTGCTTTTATGTCATCAGCACCACCATTGGTACCGCGTATTCATTTTCATTATTGCCTTTATTATCATCATCGTCTACTAAAATTATCATTATCAAGATGACTAGACTAAGAAGAGGACTGAATAATTTGTTATACAACTGGCCTTTAAACCTTTCTTGCTGAGGTAGAAAGCCTTTTTAAAGATCTCTAGGATGATCTTAGTCTTTAGGTGAATATCACTCTACAAAGAATTGGACTATGGATAGGATGAAGCCAATCACTAATTCTTCATCTCCATCTAGAGATTCAAGAAATTGACCACCGCCTCCTTCAAGAAGGCACAATGGCTAGCGTCTGAAAACTTGGTCACTGAACCTCCAGCCATTGTCTTTACCTCTTAATATCCTGTCCCCATTGTAAATCTACATTCTTCAGTAAGAAGGATGTTGCTGCACCCTTAGGCTTAGGAGCAAACCAGCGCACCTCATCTGAGAAAGAAAATTCCAATGCCAACTCCAAAACATCTCTGGCACAGAATGCCCCCTACAAGTTGCAACCTGATGACCTTTCTCCGAACACCTTGCATAGGTATCCGTGTGCAGCTCCGGAACAGATGAACACAGAACCCTACTGTTGACACCTGGAATTTCAAAAAAAAAAAGGAAAAGCAAAGGAGAAAACGATGAGGGATGGGGATCGACCGGCAGGCAAAAGGAAGAAAAGGGGAGGCAAACGCAAATGGAAAGAGGGCAGAGCGCTTTACCCGCCGACTGGTGGTCGGGTGCATAGGAGGGGGGGTCGCACCCCTTGCAGGATCCTGAATAGGGGGGGGGCAATCCCTTTACCGGTCCCTACATTGGTGCCTTGCACCAACCAAGAGCTCCTCCGAGCTCCCCCGGACAATCGGAGATGCCACGCGCCCGGACAACGGCTATAAGAGAGAGCCGGAGGGTCGTCGCGGAAAAGGAGGCGAGGACAGAGGCCAGGAGAGTGAAGGAAGAGAGTGGGCGACAGGAAGGGAGATCGAGAGAGAAGAGAGAGAGAGGCCAGGAAGAGAGACAGAGAGGTAGAGAGGTTTTACCAGAGCCGTCGGAGCCGCTGCCCCCCCCTTTCCTCTTCCCGTCGAAGCCGTCCCCTCTTCCCGCCGAAGCTGTCTCCTCTTCCAAGCGAGGTTGAAGGCCCCGTTTCCCCTTCCCGTTGGTGGCACGTCTAGGCCCCTCCCGCAAGCAGGAGCTCCCTCTTCTTCCGCCGAACGCCGTTGAGCCATCGCCCCCTACCGCAGGCCGCCGCAGACGCTGCCATCGTCGGAGGTCTCTACTTTCCCCTCCACCGCCGCCGCTGGCCTGCCGCCATCGCCGGAAGCCCGCTGCCGCCGCGTCCGGGTGGCCGCCGTGCGGAGAAGTCGTCGAGGGGCCGTCGCCGGGCTCCGGTGCCGCCCCGTCTCGGGAGGAAGGAGCCGTCGGGGGGGGATAATGCCCCCCCCCCCCCCCCCCCCCCGACTTTGATCCGCGGTGGAAAACCACCGTGGGCCCGTTGGTAAAAAAAAAAGAAAAAAAAAGGGAGAAGAGGAAAGAAAGGGGAGGCTCGCTCGGCCGTGTGCGCGGGAGACGGCGGACACGTGTGCGAGGGGAGCCGGCTGCGAGAGGTAGTGCGCGGGACTGGTCGACCCGCAGTCAACCCGATGGTGGGGTCCACCGAAAAAGCGGAGTGAAAAAAAAAGGGGAGAAGAAGGAGACCGCGCGGCAATGGGCCGCGGAGAGAGGCCCAGTGACCTCCAAGGAACAGTGCCCGAACAGGGCCTATTAAAAAAAAATAAAATAAAACAAACAAACAAATGAAATTAAATAAAAATCCACCTCTTTAATTAACAAATCGAGACTAGTTGGGGGGTCGACTAACCATCCGCCCCTACGTCTCGACTTAATCTAAAAGAAATCAAAATTCGGACTAGTTGGGGGGTCGACTAACCATCCGCCCCTACGTCCTTAAGGTAGACATACAAAGGTCATAAAAAGACCCCAATGTCTTACCATCTAGCTATATATGAGGCCGTGCATGATCAACATGCCATTAAGCCGATTATATGCTAAAAAGAGAGAAATGGAGGAAATACCCATAAGTCTATCTAAGGACCGGGTATATTCCCCCATAAATTGACAAGTTCATCATATCCCAATGAGGATTGAGTGATGATGGTCTCAAAACCATCAAGTTGTAATGACATGGGACCAAGCAATGAGATGGCATGTCCGGTTTACAAGTGACCCTGAGTGGAGGATCAATAACCCCATGAAATTGAGAGGATTGCAACTAAAAAAAAAGAGATGATGAAATAAAACAAAATAAAGCAACCTGAACATAAATAGAAGAAAATCTCTTGGGCCATTCCGGGTCTGAAAACACAGAGGGTTGGAGAGCTGAGCTTAATAAAAAAGAGGGGGTAGGCAGAATTTCCTAAGGTTAAAATCAAAATCTGAAATACGTAAAAATCTGAAAACACATAAAAATCTGAAATATACAAAATCTGAAACCTAAATCCGAAGCTTAAAACCTGCAAGTATTAAAAACAAATCAAATCCGGCCCAATTCAATAACACATAGCCTTTAATAATTGAACAATTCAAATCATAAAATCTACGTCCCCACCAGAATCTGGAAGGCACATGGGCAATTTATGGGATTTACAGAAATCTGAGACTTGAAGCTTAATCTGGAGAATCCAAAACATGTAAGGTCTGCAAATTAAAAAATCCGAAAGTCTAAGATTTAAGAACTGAAATTTAAAACATAATCTGAAGTTGAAATGTGCAGAATCTGGCAAAATCTGTACTCTGAATTTCTGAAATCTGAAGATTTAAAACCCGGACTCCAAAATTGAAATCTGAACTTCACATCTGGAGATAAAGATTTGAAAAGATTCTAAGAGGATCGACAAATTAAGATAACAAATAAAGATGAGAAATTTCTGAAATCAGAACCCAAAACTAAAATTGAAAACGGTAAAATCCCAATCTGTATAGTCCTTAACCTGTTCCAAACACAGATTCATTAATTCAAGCAAATGCCACTCAGCTCCAACGAAATCAAATGACAAGCCATAATCCGTCAAATAAATTTAAACCAGGCAATTCAATGAACTTTAATCAACCCAAACCAGATCATTAACCAACCATAATGGAATCTGTAAACGGAATCTAAAAAAATTTATTAATTCTCAAGCAAATTTATAAAACAAAGTCATAACTCCTTAATGGGCCGGAACTCCCAAATTCAGTTCTTAATCAAGACTCAAACCAAAGAAATCTGCGATCTGGATTCAAATAAATTAAAACACTCTTAAAATAAATTTCAAGCTCAATCAAATCAGTAAATAAGTTTAAACAAAACCAAATTATGTCAAAAAATAAAGCATACAACCATAACTCAAACAATTCAATCTCGTGAATCAAATCCAAGATCAACTCTAACTAAATAATTCCAATGCAAGATAAATTTAAACTAATAATTCAGATAATCTGAAAGTCTTTTTCCAAACCAACCAGATTCTGTAGGCTGAGCCTAAATCCCATTCAAATCAATTAAATTAAATCAACCCACATAAAAAAAATCTTTGAATTAAACCCAAATCAATCTTAATCAAACAACCTTGATTCAGATCTGAACCCCGTGAAATCTGCATATTAATCAAATTTTAAATAGGTTAACTAAATAAGATTAACCTAAAACAAACTGAATTTAAATTAATAAATAATCCATCAACAAATTCAATTCAAGACAATTAAATCCTAATTCAGTTCACATAAATCTGAAAGTTGCATGAAAGAATCCACAAACTGTCAAATTCATGAAATTTAAAATCCACAGATTCAACTGAAATTTGATAAATCAAAGGGGTTAAATAAGATAATCTCATTCCAAACAAACCATATTTCTTAAGTTAAACCCAAATCCCACTCAAAATGAAATAATAAACAAATTGTCAAAATTCAATCAAACAAACTCAAATTCAAACAGAATATAAATCAACAAATAACTCACAAATTAATCAAATTCAACTTAAATCAAGCCAAATTCAAATCAAATCAAACAAAATTCAAATCAATTTAAACCAAATTCAAAAACACACTAAGTGCTTGCCTTCCACCAAGTTCATGGGGCTTCCTGTTTCTCCTATTATGTGTGTGAATGTTTATTGTGGATGCATGTTTTCTATTTCCATGGATTGCTATGACGATAATCAAGGGTATTCGAGTCATCTCGATGTAATTAACGTCGGATCTTCGCACCATCTGACGGGGAGAGGTCAAAATAAATTTCAAAGAACCTAACAACCTCAACCTATAATTTATACATACCATTCACCCTAGCTAGTACTTCTATGGAATACCATATATCTTCCTAAGAATTCAACGCTAAGGTCTAATTCAAACCAAACCGGAAAATGAATTTTCAAAATCAAAATCTCTTAAAAATGTTTTCGAATTTTGAGGTTACATCACCTACCTCTCACCGGGTGCATGTTGGACATGGTTGTCAAGGCACCCAAGGAATTCAAGGGTGCCAATTATACTTAGGCCTCGCTTAAGCGATCAAATTAAATGTTAATACATTATATATTAGTATGTGTATATACATATATGTACAAACAATATTTAACAATATGTTAATACTATATATTTATGTATATGTACAAACATATATACACAAATACAATTATATTTGTATGTTATAATTGAATGTGTGTTATGAGGGCATGCATGTAAATGTGTTTTTATTTGTATAAATATGTCTGTACCAGTATATATATTTGGGAAATAGTTAATCTTGATAGAATTTAAGTTTGAGAGAGAAAAAAGATTAAGATAAACTTTAAAATTTTAAAGTATATAACATATATTTATGATAAGAATTGTTAAAGATATGTAATTTTATAAGTGATGGTGAATAATGTTAATATGTATACACTATCGTTAAATGGATTCCTCACAAATCGACTTGTGTGGTTAGGTGGTAGGGATCAAGGGGGTAGTGCCCCTTGTGAGGGGGTATCCCGAGGTCAACATCTCTAAAAGAAACTTTTTTCAGATGTGTAGAAGTCCTTGGCCTTCTATCCAGGTGCCTTGGGCACTAGGGCAGACACCTTGTTCTCCTCGGGCACATTTTGGGTTCTTAGAAAGGTGCCCTGGCTAGGCATCCCTGCAAAGGCACCTTTGCTTTAGGTGTGCACCTTGACAACTATGACACGGGAGTAGGGCTACCAATGATTTCGAGAGACAACCTTATCACACACCCTTCAGGAGTTTGTGAGGACTCAATGGCAAAGGTGTCTGGTCCTGCATGGTCACCCTGACCACAATACCTCTCTTGACCTCCTGATTGCTCCTGAGACAATCAAGTTCTGTTTTGCTAAAGAAATTGACCTTGATGAGAGTAAGTGTGCATCTTGCCTCTTTTTAAAAGTTTTTGGTGCTAAAGGCTCCCTTTTTGTTGGTTGTGTGGATGCTCTTTTCTTTCTTTTGTGTGTGGTTGTTCATCCTTTCCCCGTCACCTTTCTATCTTTTCTTTTCTGAGTTTTGTGTACTTGTACAATTGTTTTCTTTATTTACACTGTTTCTGTCAACACCTAATGAAGGTTGAGGCAATTTCGACTTTTAAATGAATGACTTTTGTTTTTCAGCATCCAGCAAAACTGACCATAGGTGAACCTCATCCAGATCCAATTGTGGAAACTTCTTCTTTGTCAGCTGTTCAGCCACCAGAACCAACTTATGATCTGAAAATCAACAGCAAATTAGAGACGTCAAAGGCACTATCATGCTTGCAAATTGAGACAATTGTCTATGCCTGTCAGGTTCGGTACATACAAAGTTCATTGTTTTTTATTTGATTAGAAGTCCAGTAACTATTTATCTGCACATTCACAGAGGCATCTGCACCATCTTCCAAATGGTTCAAGGGCGGGCTTTTTTATTGGTGACGGTGCTGGTGTGGGTAAAGGGCGAACAGTTGCTGGTTTAATATGGGAGAATTGGCAACAGGGAAGGCATAAGGCCCTGTAAGTTCTTTCAACTTGTGATTTTTCACAGATAATATTTCAGAACATCGAGGGAATGTTGGTAAAATCTTGGTCAGAAGCTACTTCAACTTTCACTTTTCACACTAGGTATAAATATTAAGGGCAGTTACAACTATATCTTGCGGAGAAAAGCTAATTCCAGGGAATTCATTTTTTGTCAATTTAAAGATCCAAACTTAACTTTTGGCTTACAACCAAATGGGCACTTGAAATTTGTAGCAACTCCCTAGTCATAATTTTGCCTCTAAGATTAACTTTATGTATCTTGTGAAAGCCTCAAAGATTATGCCATTGGCTCTGGCAAACGTGATCTAAGTTAGTAACGTTTGCTTCCAGCTTGTAGGGTTTGTAAATACGCAATAGCTCATCAAGGATTTCAGAGTATCAGTCAGGCTGTTATGATTCTGGTCAGGATTGAATTGTCTGGCTGGTCATCTGGGGAAAGTTGAGTATTGTAGAAGGCTCGGCCTGTAGTTGCCTCCTAGACTACTCTATTGTGCCATGCTCCCTACTCTTCCACATCCGTCACAGCTTCACTCTTCATTGCATGAAGGAAATGCCTTGTGACATCACCAACAAGCTTTGTACTTTGTGTTGATATTAGCAACTATATACCATATTGGAAGTATTGAATGCGATCTCTCGAGAATCTCTCTCCACTGGTCCGAGAAATGAGATCGTTGAGAAGAGAATATCTATATAGTACCTCTGGTACTTTTATTTCTTCTGTCTATTATTACCCATATGTTGTTAGATGTTCTTGTTAAGTTTGCACTATATAATGTCAAATTTATTATGAAATCTATCTAAGTATTCATCTAGATATTATTGTTTGATAAAATTTTATAACTTAATATTTTTATGACTATGTATGTACAATTGTCCCAAGATGTCATCATTCTCCTATCAATATTGTTCAAGATGAACTTTTGGTTTCACATAAGATTCCCTATGCCCCTTGTTAACAATGGTTCACTCTCCGTATTTCACTTTTAATTCTCTCACATCTTATTTTGATGTTTGATATGAGTTCCCTTGTCTTTTTTGAAGAAATTACATGACATTTTGCACTTAAACATGCATATTGATTGGTCTTTTCGAGATCCAATTTCTCGAGATTTTTTTGAAATCTTTTCTTTTCCATCTCCGTGAGATAAAATCAAGATGTGAGATGACAATTCTTGCATAAGATATACCCTACATAAATGAAATTCGAGATTTGATCTACCGAGATTTTTCTCGGAATCTCACCAGATCTCTTATTCTTCACCCTTCCGAGACGAAGTCGAGATTCGATACAACAATCCTTGATTGAAAGTGGAAGAGATGGAGATGTTAGAGCAAGAGAGTTGAAAAAGACAAGGTCTAAGGGGTAATGGAAATCTGATCCTGGACAATTATGGAATACTAGCATCAACGTGATCAGACATTATAGATCAGTTTCAGCTGGCCAATCTATTTCACATCCATTTGGTAAAGCTTGTTGGGTGGGGTCTTAAGTGGCTGTATTCTTTGTCACTCTAGGGTTAAATGACTGTATTCAATTAGATGACTCTATTCGGTCACACCTTGTGGTGTAAATATTGGTTGTTGTAATCAGATAAAAGAGGTTATTGAGGTTTATCCCGATCTAGACATCAAGCATTTTTCTTTGGAGTTTTTTTTCCCAAAACATACTTAAAATATATGGATAGCTTATGAAATATATAAAAAAATCAATTAGAATGCGTGGATGGTTAAAATTTTCTAATCATATTTTAGAATGCATAAAGTCTCAATAGCGCCTATGAATAGGGGTGCAAACGAGCCGAGCCGAGCCGAGTAGTATGGTATTCAAGCTCAACTCATTTATTTTACATGAGTTTGAGTTTGAGTTCGAGCTCGAGTTTTAGTAAGTATGTGGAACCCTTGTTCAAGCTGGTTCGTTTATTAATTGAGCCGAGTCGAGCTCGAACTCGAGTGGTAGTTATACTAAAATTCAATTCACATTCAAGCTTAAACTATATACAAACTCGTTTATAAAACTCAAAATCAATGAAAAATTATTTGTGAAACTCTGGATTTAGCTCATTTATGAAACTCAATCTAAGTTTAAACTCAATTTTTAATTATTTAATATATTTAAATGACAATATATAATTATTAATACTCATAATTTATTTTTTAAAAATAAATAAATAATATAATATTTAATCGAACTGCTCGTGAGCTTATCGAGCTGAGTAGGAGTCTATTCAAGCTCGGCTCGTTTAATGAGTCGAGGTTTATTTTTTGTTCAAACTTGTTCATTTAACATTATAAATGAGCCAAGTCGAGTTTTTATCAAGCTGTGTTTTGAGCTACTTGTCGAGTGTAGTGGTTCGTTTGCACCCCTACCTACGAATGTGGAAGAAACAAAAGTTTCCGCACAACGAAATCAAGTTTCTTTAAATAGTTGAGTTTTTATTATACAAGGTGGCTTATCATCATTTCCACGTCTTAGGTACTAATTAAGTGCCTTACATACCTTTAGTTTCATATTGATGATGCAAGTCATGAGTTGCTTCGTGCTTTCAGCCACACTTTCCCATGTCACATAGGTGTGAGGCGGGACCACCTAGGGCCTATATGTATATTACCTAAAACGCTAGTCCTGTTCGCTCAAACTCTCAGGCCCATCTCCCCTCGTGTCATCATGCCTTTCCATCCTGCCACGGCTCTCCCACGGAATGTGCCCATGATACCCGTGTGATTAAGGATTGCGGGCTTAGAATCGAGACTTGGATCTGTGGGTTCTGATCCGATCTAGAATAGGATCGGATTGGCGATTCCGACTAGTTCTCCGCAAGGATTTCCGATACGGACTCGGTCCAGATCAGTTCTTCAAAAAGAGCCCTAAAAATGGAAAAAAACACAAAATATGGGGCTATATTGGATTCAATAGGGTGGGGAAGATCACTGCAGTGGTGGTATTTTCTACTGATTTTCCAGAATCAACTGATTTCAGTCTTTATCTAAGCCAATATGACCAATCTCGGATGATTCTGGTGGGAGATCAAGTTGTATCGGGACTCCGGGCTGAAATTAGATCGGAGGGGACCGATCCTATTTGGGTATTGGTCGATCTTGATCCAAGATCGACTGATTATGCAATCGGTGCATGCGAGAATTGCATGGACAGATCCTAGCACATTGGACACTGATTACTGAACCCTTGGTCTATCTGGTGCATCAAGATCAGACATTTTTGAAGAACGTTTCGATAATCCAAGTCTGATCCTACATCTCGCCTACCTTTGTCTAAGATTGGTGGTTGCCTACTTTGGGAACTTCACTGGAGGTGGATAAGTTCTTCATTTTCAGAACTATTTTTTTGTAACTTTTTTTCTCACCTACTACCTTGGTAGTTGAGAACTTTCTCCACTCTTATTTCTACTTTATATAGTGTAATTTTTTTGTACCATTTTTAATAGAAGTTTTGGTTACCATCTTCAAAATAAAAAATAAAAAATAAAAAGGTTGCCCATCTCTCTTTTCTTTCTCCAATTGCATCGTGGAACCTGCACCAGCTCATTGTTTTCCCCAGGTCTTCCATCTTTGTAGTGCCCCCGCCTGCTTCATCGCAGTTGCATCCACTTCCATTCGGCTTGCATTGTCTTTCACTGCCATCAACCTCTCCTTCTCACACCTTTGCTTCTTGAGTGATGGTCTAACCATCGCCTGAAGAACTTCTGCCTAGGATGAAGCCAACTACCAGGTGTAGCCTCCTGCCATCCCTTTGCAAGGCTTCATGGCCAACTTGGATACTGTCAGAGGCCTGCCAAAGCTGCCTTGAGCTTGCCAAGTCAAGCATCATGGTACTTAGAGTTTGGTGGCCGAGCATGGTTCAAGTTAAGTTTTGTAACTCGCTCATATCAGTCTGAGTCCTAGTAATCAGGTCTGGTATCCCTGGGTGGGGAAGATGTCACATACCAGGTCTTCATGGACCCCCATCTTTTCCACTTGAAACATGATGGGGAAGATGCGGCCAGCACCTGTAGTCATTGTTCATGGAATTAACAGATTCCAGGATCGGATCGGTATAAACCAATCTGATTTAGGATGGAAATTGGAAAGTAAAACCCTGCTTTGGAATCCCACCCGAATCAGCTTTGATCGGGAACTATTTGGCCTGAATTTTACTGGAATCAGCGGTCAATGGCATCAGTGCCATGGTTGTGTTTTCCACACCCGACGAAGCATCATTGGAAGTCATCAGATTCTGGTATATATGGACTGATAGACCCGGAAAGGCTTAGGTCAATTTGGAATCCTCTTAGGAACATGTACATGTTACTTTTTTTACGTTTTTAAAAATTTGTCTTTTTTTGAAGAACCGATCCGCACTGATTCTAGATTGTTTTTTCCCTTTGGATTTGACCAATTCTGCCTATCCATTCCAGATTGGATCGGAATCAGCACTAGCTGATCTGGTCTTCAATTCTGAATCCTTTTTCCTTGCCTGTAGTACTAGACCAAGCAGCCATGGAAGTGGGCACTACTCCCTCGGCAATTTGACCCAGGTCAAGGCAGTTAGGGTCACCTCGGCTTGCCTCCTCACCTAGGCGATTGATAGTATGTTTGCCAAAAGTCCTCAAAGGATGAAGAAAGAAACATCACATGGTTTGTTGAGTGTTGCTTGTATACAGATGAAAATTGATCTTGTAACCGAACAAAATCAGCGACAATATTGATAAAATATATATTAACATCATTGTTGACACTTCATTATTTTCTTGCTTTCTGTATTCTTGATATTTGTTGTTCATAGGTGGATTTCAGTTGGTTCAGACTTGAAGTTTGATGCACGAAGAGATTTAGATGATGTAGGTGCTTTGGATGTAGAAGGTACATAGCTTCTTTATCCTAGTCCTGTGGTTTGATAAATCAGCTGGAATTCATTGTAGAATTTGCTCTTTGTATCCATTTCTACTTTCTAGCGCCAACCATCTATCATTTGTTCGGAATTTTCTGAAGAAATGTTTGTTTTCCACCGTTTTCTAATTTGTACCATCAGCGTCGTCTCAAATTTTCAAATACTAATTTTGAATGTCGTCAGACATTGATTAAAACAAACATGATTGCTTGATGATAACGCATAATTGTGGCTACTTATGCTGTTATTTCTTATAAAACATCTCTTGTTTAATTTTGCAAAAATATCAGCATGGATTCTGGGATCGCAATCAGCACCCAGATTGGCGATCCGGCTGATCCTCAGGGTGGAATCCTGTTCTAGAAATGCTCTAGATCATTTTTTTCATTCTAAAAAATAAAAAACATCAGTAAAAATCAGAAAATAGGAAAGCCCCTGTTAAATTATTAAAAATAAAAATTTAGCATCTAACACTTTCACGTCACTACGAGAGATTTTAAGATTCATGGATATAATTTAACATTAATAATCATTTCAACAAAGAAATAACATGGTACAAATGATTTGGAATACATAGATATACCTTTCTATCATTAATAGTAGAACTGGCCTTTGTGGTCCTTGTCTTGATTATCCAAGATGTTCTTGGAGAATTGGCGGTCAAGATTGGTCTCTTTTCATATGAAAATAACAATTTAGCTATTTGACTAAAATCAACACCGTCTAATGTTGGTGGTGCCGTGGGTGGAATATATGGCTACAAGTCTTCATGAGGATCTAGATAACTGAGCCGTGTACTTAGCAGAAAAAACATTGATTCTAAAGTTGACTTCGACTACTTAAATATTGTCATTGGCTTAAATCATCAACCACAGCTCCATTGGTATGTGCACATCTTCTTGCATTTCTTCATTCTCACCCTCCGTCAAGCTCTTTTTCAGCCCATGCGTGATCATTTAGGTTGAACTATGGAGATGGTGCAACATCTTTATCCTGTGACAAATCTTGACCACTTGTATTGTGTCTTTACTTGTAATGATCACTTACAGTTTTAGGGGATTTGGGAAATTCCATACAGGGGTGCTTAGGGGGTGCACCCCGCCGATTACAAAATCGGTCGATCCGGATCGGATCGATCATGGTCAATTTGATTCCCTCCCAAACTACTGATCCGACATAGACTTCTGGTTGGATTGGTTGAAATCGGTAGGATTGGTCTCGGATTGACTGATCCTATTAGTTCGAATTGTGAATTGGTCAATCTTAACTTAATTGTTGGAATCCAAAAATGATCGGAATCGGGTTGATCAGGACATGATTCCGAATTGATTTCCTCCCAATAAGGGGGAGATTGGCTTAATTCCCCCCTCTAGGGCGTCCCTTCGTGATTTTCGGCTCCCCTTCCACCCCTCCAACGATCCTTGGTTTTCTTTGGTGATCCCCTTTAAGATAGGTATCTACCCTTCCCCCGATCCCCCCTTACCACGGAACCTTCACCCCTAAGGGGGGATCCCATGGGCCCCAAATGCATAGGTCACCCCTTCGGGGGTGAGAATAGGGGTGGTTTTCTCACCCCCAAAGGGGTGACTATGGGGGTGACCTGCATTCACCCCCGAAGGGGTGGTTGTGATCAACCACCCCGAAACAACCACCCCTTCGGGGGTGATTTTTTAATTTTTCTACACCCTGAATGAGGGTGATGATCACCCCTTTGGGGGTGATGCTTAGTAAACCCTGGAGGGGTGATATCATGATGTTTATAATCTTTAAATTGCTATATGTGTAGGCAAATAAAATGTCGGACAAGGTGCAAGGTGCCACTACACATCACGACATTGGATGACATCATGGCTACTTATTAGATATTGAGAAGAAGAGAGTGAGGTGTAAATAGTGTCAGAAAGACATGAATGGAGATACATACCTCCTTAATTAACATATAGTCGGCGTAGGTGGTAATGTGAAGAAGTGTGATAAGGTCTCAGCTGAGCTTACGAAAGAAATGAGAAGATATTTAACTGGGAGAGTATTACAAAACATATATTAAATTTAGGCAGTGACAAGATCTTCATGATGAGTTATTAGGATGGACAGACATTGATCTTATGTTTGGAAATGGTAACAAAAGAAAAATGCAAGCTCATGTCTAGGTCGATTCATCATCCTTAGATGATGATGATGAGAGAGGCTTGGGTCAGAAGAGCCATGAATGTGAGGGATGTAAATGTAGTGGGGTGGTCACCTATGAGACGAGGCGGCGAGGTTTTGCTTCGCCCTCGATGCCTAGGTGGCCGAGGCATGCACCTCCATAAACATAGGATTTGCAAGACTTGCAAGTGGACCATATCAGCCAATAGCTGAAGCAGGAGGATAAAAGGCCACTGATGTTGACTTGGAATATCTTTTCTATGAGGAACATCCACTTGCATTTTGAATGGAAGACAAGGATGGCAGACCACATCCAGAGTTCAACCCAAATGATTGTTTTGGGACGAAGTTGAACTTGATAGTGTACATGCCGAAAAGAAAAAGATGCAACAACAAACACATCCTTCAATAGTTCCATATGTATCTCCCACTCCAGCTCCTCGGGGGTAGAAAATTTCATAGAAGACAAAGGCCAGCACAAGCGAAACAACATGACACATCAATGTTATAGTCGCCAAAGTAAGCATTCGGCACTAATTGGAATTTTTTGATCATTATGAGGCAAAGTGTTATCTAGATGGACTAGAATTGTAGTTACATATTCCATCTACACATCCAGCACTAGACATGATGTGTGACTTTAGTAAGATGGACTAATTGTTATTAGATATGGAAATATACCTATCATGAGTTTTAATTTTTAATGGACTATAGAAAATCTAGAGAATGAGCAGTCTATTGATTTTTTATCAGAGATATAGGTGACATTAAGGTATAATTTGTATTGCATATTTTTGTACCATGTATCCTTATTGGATCAACTCATTGATATTCACATATTTATCTACTCATGTTAATACCTCTCAAAATGATATATGTGGTTGAATTTAGTTTTTTATTTTTATCAAAATTTTGACAAGTTTTTTATTTTATATGAATTTTATTGATTTTATGATCTTTTTAAAGCAATGACCAATCTCAACCGATTCTAGATCAGTTTTCCTTCTTGAAAAATGACCAATTCCAATCCGATCCAGGACCCACTGATTTTGATTCTGCAATCCTTAATCATACAATTATCTCTTAGACGAGGAAGATTGTTTTTCTTGCTCATTCAGATACTGTTCAATCTTCATCAGTTTTTATTTTTTTATGGATATTGCCATTTGTCATCTTTATGTCATGCAGTACATGCATTGAACAAGCTGCCATATTCTAAACTTGACTCGAAGGCAGTTGGTGTCAAGGTTGGTGTTATTTTCTTGACTTACAGTAGCTTGATAGCATCTTCAGAGAAGGGTCGTTCTAGACTGCAGCAACTTCTGCAGTGGTGTGGTTCTGAATTTGAT
Source organism: Cryptocoryne crispatula var. balansae (assembly GCA_036172225.1). NCBI lineage: Eukaryota > Viridiplantae > Streptophyta > Magnoliopsida > Alismatales > Araceae > Cryptocoryne > Cryptocoryne crispatula. The sequence continues at coordinate 3,461,693 of CM069923.1, forward strand.
GGTGTTGTGGTGTTTGATGAGGTAAGCATTTGACCATTGCATTGTTCATATTGTATTATTGTTCAACATTTTGATACTTAGCCTTGGTATTTTTTGGCGCCTGTGCTCATGTTTTAGGGTTCTAAACTTGTTACAGTGCCACAAGGCATTTGACCATTGCGTTGACCATTGCATTGTTCATAATGTTCAACATTTTGATACTTAGCCTTGATATTGTTTGGGGCCCGTGCTCATGTTTTAGGGTTCTAAACTTGTTACAGTGCCACAAAGCAAAAAATCTAGTTCCAGAAAGTGGAAGCCAACCAACCCGAACAGGGGAAGCAGTTGTTGAAATCCAGGTAGATCAAATAATTGTGTCCGTGATAGATTATTGTTCCATGTACAAATTCTGTCTCTGGTTTATCCTGTCTCCTAATCTTGTTTTGTTGTGGTTGATTAGTTGTGATTTTTCTTAACCTTTTTGATGGGGAATTTGACTCATGGAAAATGTGCTTGCGACATAACAGTAAAAGCTGATTAAAATTATTGTTTATCTAGTAACTAGAGAAAGTGAAGCCCAAAAAGAATGGATACTTTAATCGAATGTTGGAGATGTGAAATTTACTAGGGATTATGGATCTTTGGTGAACACCATTCTTTCTTCTATTGCTGTTTATTTTTTTCTATATTCAGAGTTCCTAAAGGTATGATGTATGCAGGACGATGGAAAGAAAGAGAGTTGCATTTTTACACAGTAAGGTACCAGAGGAAAGGAAAAAACATATGATTAATTGCACCAGTCACGTAAACCCAAAAGATAAAGGGCCACGGGCTTGGTTTTGTTATGAATAAAGCTTACCAAGTCTGTTTTTTGCGGCGGGGGGGGGGGGTTCTTCAACTCTACCTATCTATGAAGGGGCATCATCACCTCCTCCATATTCTTTTGATCTCTCCCTTTCCCAGTATGTTTCTCTTTCAAGTTCACTTTCTCTTATGGTTGTCATGAGTTCCCAAAGTTGCCATGGGAAGAGTCATCCTGTGGGCACGGATTGCCTTATCTGATCCTATCATCATCTTGGTGGGAGGGGTGTGTGAAAGAAAAGTGATCTCATGAGAATATTGGAATATATCCATGTCAGATATGTTCTACGTAAAAATCTAAATCAGAAAACACGAAAAAAAACCTAAAAATTGGCCCACAGATAGATTTTATGTTGGACTCTGGTCCAGTCCAACCCATTTGGGTATTGTGTCCAGGGCAGCACCCATCACACTGTGTCAGTGTCAGCTCCAGCCAGGCACAAGCAGCATGTGGACCACTTGGAACAGATGATTTTGGTTCTTGCAGGTTTTGCAAGACTGAAGAATCTCGTGAGATGGCAAACCATGCCTTTGGTGAGAGATCAGATCACAATTTTCTTTTCACCCAATGCCCTCCTTAATTGTTTTGCCTTTTTGATGGGGGACTGAATGACCCGAACAGGAACCAGATGCAATGGAGCAGCAATACTCAAATATAAAAAAAATTAAATGCTGATTCCAGACCGATATCAAGGAACAAAGGTAATGATTAACATGAAACTAGAAGGCTAAGTGAGCTGGAACATGCGGTAAAACAAGAAGGTAATACATCATGCTTGATAGTAGGGACCCCTGAGTAATACCGATATGCTCAGACTCTTAACATAACAGATTTAAATCGACTGGAGCAGGTAACATTCAAAAAAATTCTCACTGAATAGGCCCAACAGCAACCATTCAACAGGCTAGGACCTAACTCTCAAGCATGGCACATTCGAACATGAATAATGAACTAGCAGACAAACCACTGCAGAGAGAGTGCCAGAAATTACCTCATATGCTGATTTGGAAAGACGTATCAGAAATTACCGTAAAAGACGGGAGCAGACCAGATCCATAGCAACAAACCGGGCTCGGGCCGCTGGAGGAGCTATTCAATCATTCCGAGAAAAAAAACTGCCGGTACGAAACTCAAGTCCAGAACCACGGTAGCAAACGAGACAAACTCAACCCCTTCACAGCAGTGAGGGGGATGGAAGTGGGGTCAGCGGATGCCGACTGATGTCATTCCTCATAGGGATTGTGGGGTTTGATACTGGCATCCGGAAGGTCACCTGAGTATCAATCCTGCCAGACCGGTGGGGTCAGTTTGGGATTAGGCACCCTCAGCAGGGACGCGAGTGCTTAGTAGCATCAGCAGGGTCACCACTGAGAGTCGACCAAAAACCCAGCCCAACCAGCCATCGGATGACTATGCATCCCTCATCATTCCCCTGTCGGAACCCATAGATGCCGACCATTCACAGCCGTGGAGGGAGGAGATCCACGCTGATCGCTAGGAGCAAAACTGAAACCCGCTGTTGTTAATGGGGGACAGAACTGGGGGGAGGGACATTCTTTCTTTTCTCGGACAGGGCATGATCTGTCCATCCATCGTGTAATCCGGCTCCAACTCCGTTCATCATAGTATGGAGCATGCGAGTGACAGACAAGAAAGAGAGAACCCACACTTCACACAAATTACCGCCACAGAGGAGAGGAGTTCGCGGGGATCACCCCGTCAACCAGGAGAAACAACCGAAGGCACCCTCCATCGTGCACTGCTCCATCTACCTTCCGACAAGGAGGAAACCTCTCCGATCCAAGGGGTTGATCGGAAACTCAGGAGGAATCAGGACTCCAGCTACGGAACCGACAGCACACAAAGAAGAGCAGAACGGTGAAGGCTTATTGCAGAGGGGACCGATCAAGGGATTGTCCAGCCAGATCCATGCTATTGTTGCGCAGATACTTACGATCGAGATCAAGAGTCACAGATCCACCTGAAAGAAACAGCAGGACCGTCGGGAGGAGGGAACAGATCCGGATCTGGCACTCTGAACCCGCCGGAACGCGCTGCGACAGAAGAACCTGAAGGGGGGAGAAGGGAACTTGGGGAATGAGGGAGGTTTTCCCCTTAGCAGCAAAGCCCGACGGCCACCACAAGATGCGGATCTGAACGGGGAAGAGGGCGGAGGGAAATTGCCATCGCCGGAGCTCGGGAGCGCAAGGGGACAAGTCGCGAGCGGGACGTGACCCGCAGGCATCGTTTCCGGCAGAAAACCTCGCGGATGCCACACCGTCTTCAATCGCATTAACCGGACGGGAGAAAAAATCGCCTGGACATTGGAACAGTAACCAGCCAAAATCGGCCTCCACTTTTCTTATTCTTCTCTATTCAATATGCGACCCGAGGCTCCCATTAAATAGGGACCTGGGGGGGAGGAATTACAAAAAAGGACCTCAAAAGTAAATGAATTGCGCCTCAAAATTGCCAAGGCAGAAGTGACATGCTGAAAACATCGACCAGAGATATAGACAAGAAATAACGTAGAGTATGTATAGGCATGCAGCTATTTACCAAAAAAATGTAATTAAGTGATTAGTGACCATATAATAAAATAACTATCAGGTATGCATATGTACGTAGGTATGTATATATATATGTATATGTTAAATTTCAAAAGAGAGGAATATGTTCAACTGTCAGAACCAGAGGGATCCCAGTCTCTGCGGTCTTCTTCTGTAGACCTTTGAGAAGTAGTCAAATTTGTCAAGGAACCTGGTGTCCGCACCACTTTTGGTCTCTCTAGTGCTAACTAACCCATAGTTTCTCAGCTTAGGGATGGCTTCTCTACTGTGCTATAGAGGCTTGATCCTAATTAAGTCCAGTCAGCAATTTGTGAGCTGCTGTTTATGTAAACACTATTTTTGGCAACCACAGCTTAGCCAGATTGTCTCCTGGTCAAGCAGGATTTACCTCTTCTAGGTGAACCTTCTGGTGGAAAATCTGTTCAATTGCTTGATTACATTGCTACTGTGGCATACTTCCAAGATAGAGGTGTTGCTGGGATAACCTGTGCAGTTATGTGGTGTTAATCCCATTCTGATTTGAGAAAGAAAGAATAAAAGAATTAAAGAAAAACCATGGCCATGAAGAACTTCAAAATGATGCCTTGCCTATGTTGTGGAGACTGGAAGGGCCTTCCTAAGCATTGTGATGGATGTGTGACCCGCTATATATGCTTCTCTTTCATATTCTTTGCTGCTATTAATTTAGTTACCCTTGCTGTTGCCACCTTTTGACAGAAAGCTTGTTGGATATGCTTGTCATCCAAATTCTCTACTCAAAGGAGTGCTGGGTTGTCCATTCGAATCCCAGAATGTCTATTTTATGTCATTGGCAAGTAACAGTTGACATGACGGGCAGACTTGTGAATTTCTAGCAACTTGTTACCTATGAAGATCTGAATTCTTACATGGGAAATTTCTCTCACGGGGACTACTTGCATGTGATTGTTTGAGTTAGGTGGTGAGGAACATGCTTTATGTATCTTTACTGGTCTATTTGAAGAATCTGTTGTCTTCTGTTTTTTAATTTTTTTTTGATGTGGTATTGAAGTTCCTTTTGGAAATATGTATTCTTTTTAGAAGGTTCCAGGTGGAACATCTGCATCCAAGATAGAGGCAGGTTGACTTGGGATCTACACTTCCAACCATGCTTGTGAAACACCCGGGGGGGGGGATGGTACTGTAGAAGATTTAACCAAGTTTTCAAAGCTGTGTTAGTTGTATTTCATTTGCTAAAGAATGGAAATTCAGTCTTTCTGGGTTTCTGAAGAGGACTTGCCTTCACCGGTGTCTCTTTAACATGGGATAAATCTGTCTTTGTAATTTAAGTGTGGTTTTCTTGGTTTTTTTCGTATTTTTGTTTTGCGGGGCATTTTCTTTTCTTGTTTGTTTTATTGTTCTATATTGATGGAAGTTTTTTATCTTTATTTTGCTTGTTTTAGTGAAATTTGTTTTTCTTTGAGGTCAAATCGAAAGGATCATGGATGATTCTAATTTAGATATGGCTTGATTCAGCCATGGTTAATTCTAAGTCTTGATCTTGTCCTTCCATCTTTGCCTGACACTATGGCTTGACTATGGTTGAGAACTTTCTGGTTGCTGGTTGTTTCCTTTTTTTTCAGCTTCTTGTGTGAAATATTCTCGATATGATGCATGAATTCCAAGAATAAATAGAAATGTCCATTCTATGGTGAGTTAATGTGATACTACTTTTTCCGCTTGAGATGTTATTTAGCCAAGATGGTAGATATAATTTGCTTTCTTACTGCTCCAGATTTTTTTTTGTTTCATTTTTTGCACTAACATTGACGTTACCATCTGCCTGGCCTGTTTCTGCACAACTGTTAAATTGCTTATTAATTATGCTGACGTGGTGATCCTGATATTATGATTTAAAGGTGGGAGCCAACTCAACAAAACTTCTTTATAATCATACTGGTCGTTGATACTGGCAGAAATCGTCATACCTTCTCTGATGCTATGCGAATGTAGTTATGGGGTATCATGTTCTTGTAGCACCTAAGTTGAAACCACAGCCTGCCTTTGAATGGGGTAATATGAAGACAATTCTTGGACTGGTTAACAAAATAGAGGGAAAACCTAACTCAAACAATGGGAATAAGTCTAACCTTGGACTGTTGTTTCTAAGACAAATCTAAATAGACTAAATGAGATTAATGGCAGAATCTAATATTTGCTTGGTCTAGCTTTAATCCGTGGATGGCAGAATCCTAACTAAGGGAACTTGTTCTACCTGCTATTATATGGGGTGAGGAACAATAGGATTTTTGAAGAGCGCTTTGAACACCCAAGATCTATTCTCTACTTGATGTCTGCTCTACTCTAGTCAAACCTTTTTTCACATTCAGGAAGGATCTGGTTTGTCTGGTTCATGTTTTTTTACCAAGTCCCTTGTTCATCTCTATCCTGCAGATTATAACAGTATTCTGTCTTGCCCTTGCTGATTAATTTACTATCTTGCATAAATGTATATTATTGTTCATGACTAGATAGTATTGTTTTTGACTTGTTATTATCTCTATTCAAATTTACTATAAAGTTTTTTGAGTAACATCTTATTAGTTTAAAGTCCTATTTCTTGGTTGTTTCAACTTCTCCAACAGTAATTTATTGCAACTTTTCTTTTTAACTTATCAGGCACGTCTTCCTGAGGCTCGGGTTGTTTACTGCTCAGCAACAGGTGCATCTGAGCCAAGAAATATGGGTTACATGGTTCGTCTTGGGCTCTGGGGTGATGGAACTTGTTTTCCCAAATTCCAAGAATTTATTGGTTTGTTAACCACCTGTATTTCTCAATCGTTATTTTGAAATTTCATGCATTTTATACTGTAGAGTTTATTTATTCTACAACGTTGTCCTACTGGCGCTATCTGATGGGAGGTTGCAGAATTGATTCTACGACCTGATTGCACATTCATGTTGGCCACTGAGGAGTATAACTCATTTAATTTTAGAATTCGTTTCAAGTCACATGGTTTAATTTTCTACATTTGATTCCTAAATTCTTGAACATCAAGCAAGAGAAAGATGGCCGCGTGCTAGGCATGCTTTGGACAATTTTGGAAAGAGTGCAATAATATCATTTATCGGCAGTTATCAGATAATGTCCTGTTGCCCTGTTTGGTAACTGTATTGAACATCTCTATCACTATCAATTTAAAATTGGTAGTGATATAAGTCATCAACGGGTGTTTGGCTGTCAATATCAATATTGAAAGTCAAAGCAAACAATGCCTGATATGCAATGCGGGTGTCCACTTGTATCAACTTGATATTGATACTCCATCCTCTACTAATATCAATATCAAAACCAAACATGGTTAAAGCTTGTATCCGCTTTATTGTTAGATAATATCGTCACCTTCTCCTAGCATCCAGCAACTGTTCAATCAGGTTTAAGTGTAGTGAATACAACACAGAAATCTGATCTTCTGGGCCAAATTCCCATCCATTTACCATTTTGGAACTGAGTTCTCAAGCTATTACCATCATGTTTGGCTGAGGCACTAGTGCAGATGTCTAGTTGCTCATAGATGTCCTTCCAAACTGTGGACCGGCGAGCAGATGGGTCCTACACTGTGCATCCACCAAGTTCTCTTCACACTATTATTCGTAACCACTGTAACACGTAATGAAGAATTATCTGATCCTAACCACCATAGCCACTTGCAATTTGCAAAGTAGAGCGTTGTTGTGGTTCTCTAATGGGAACTCTGCCCTCCCTGCATTCTAGGACTGCAAATATACTCCCATATACAAGGATCGCCGGATCGGGATCGGATCCTGGATCGGTGGGGTCCGATCCGATCCGGATCGGATCGGATCGGACCGATCCAGGCCGATTCCAATGGAGCCAGACCGATCCAGAATCGGTCTGGATCGGTTTTTTTTTTTTTTGCTTTTCGAAAAAATATGGAAAAATCGCCAAAAAATCAATAAAAATACATAGGACTCAGGAAAAATGTGAAAAAAAATATAGGGAACACTCATTCATATAACAAATTAACAATCAATCATATAGAACACATATCATATCCAATCACACAATAGAACACATCATGCATCAAATAATATACATGTTTTTACCAAACAAACAATCATACCCAACTCCACAAATTGTACAACACATATTCTTCTTACCACTCATATTACATTGCGTGAAATAAACAAAGAAATACATTATACATATGCATCACCACCAACTATGGTAACGTCCGGAGTAGGATGGATCTGGATCTGGATCTCTGTCCTGGTCATTCTGATTTTCTGCAAATCTCCATTGATTAGGGTCAGTCATAATTGGCCCGTATCCATAAGAAAATAAAGACTGGGCCATGTCGGTAAACTCATAAACTCCCTGATCAGTCGGAGGTGGAGGTAAAAAAGATGGTGGAGGTGGATAGCCAGGCTCACTGTCCGAGGCTGCTCGGATAGGAAGATGCAAACTCGTCGAAAACATTCAACCTCGTCCACCGTCCGCCGCCCTCGCCACTCGAATACGAGTGTCCTTTATCACTCACATCATCTGGACCTGCTCCACTCGTCCGAGCACTACTAGTAGAGCCACCCTCACCTCCGCCACCCCCACCTCCACCTCCACCCCCTGTACGCTGTTGTTGTGTGGGTGGCACAAATTCTTCTTCATCCTCATCTGATGAAGGTGGCTGAGTGGTCTCGGTGTCAAGGAGATGATGTCGCCGTTTGATACTTATCTTCTTCCTCTTCAATGTAGGATCTCCTTGACTTGCTTGCTGTGAAGGTAAGCATACTTTCTTTAAAGCCCTAAATAATCCACCATTCTTCTTGGTGGTGGTGGTGGTAGATGGATCATTGGGTTCAAGAAGTACCCTGTAACAACATTATTACTCCATTAGTATAAAGACAGTGGGGGTAATACACAAAATAGAACTTGTAATACAATTATATCACACTAGTAAAGTATACCTGCAGCATGAATGTCGTGGTGTAGGGTTTTGTCCCATCTGTTGTCAATCACCTTCCACCACTTTTTGTAACCCTTGGGATGCTTCTCTTTAATTTTCAACTTAGCTTTATCCATAGCATCATACAGGTACCCCATCCGATTTTTGTCATTTGAATCCACCAACCTAAGTACCGCACCAAAGGTTCTATGACAGACAAATAGTACCGCACCTTCTCCCACCACCTCGTTATCTTCTATCACCGCTCCATCTTTAGCAGTATCTCATACTGATCCAAGGAGCTCCTGTATGTATCCATGTACTCCTGATAAGCAGTGGAGAGAATGAATCTTTTTAAACTAGCCTTGTACCTGTATAGGCTCTCTAATGCAATAAAATGAGTGGCAAATCTTGTGGGACCCGGTCTGATCAAATCATGACCATCAGTGTGCTACCTCATAATATGTAAAAGTCGTGGATGGCCATAGATAAATGAGGTGATAAGTTGTCCTTGGTTGACCAAGGACTTGACATTAGCATCCCTACCAATATCTTCTAACATCAGGTCAATAGAATGTGCCGCACAGGGCACCCACAATAAGTGAGGTCGAGCCTCCATTAGCTTCTTTCCCTGAGACTTATACGAGGCCTCATTGTCCGCGACAACCGCACAATGTTGGCCTCCCCTATCTCATCCACCACATTGTTCATCAAGCCAAATAGGTAATCTGCATTTTTCACCTCGGCCCGATGCATCAACCGACTTCGTAAATACGGTGCCCTCGTAACAATACACAAGGAAGTTTATAAGTGACCTCCTTGTGATTCCAAATCCATCCATCGCACATTACAGTGCACCCCCTCTCCTTCCATATGGTTTTGAATCCATCTATCCATGAGGTCAACTCATCGACCTCCTCATCCAAGCCTGTTTCATATATATACTTTGATGTAGGGGCTTTCAACCCCGGCCCGGCCTCATCAATCGCATCAACCATAGTCTGGAAATATGGACTGGTGGCTGCATGTGCCGGGACACCTACAAATTCAAAAACAAGATAAGGGAAAAGAGAGGGTTGTTAATAATAGCTAACCTAATAAGAAATTCATATCGACAAACAAATGCTAACCACAACTTCAACAAATCTTTACCTGCATGTAGAAAGAACTTGACCATATGCTTAAGGGCTTTCTTTCGTCGCCCCGCCGATGCCTTCACCCCTTTAAATGCTTGTCTTATACCCTCTCGACCTCTCGCCACTCTCCCTATACATGGCGTTGTCTCCTGTCGGCATCGGTCGAACGAATGTGTCCTCCGAATTTCGGGCTCTCGAACAGGCGTGTCCCCGCCCCCACATCGGATCGTCTGAAGCCGAACCTCCCCGCTCCTCGTCTTCGTTCCTCATCCTCACGGGCCCGAGCCCTACTCTCGCGAACGGCTCTCCTAACTCGGGCATCTTCCTCATCCGATGAAGATGAAGAATCAACTTGGACCCTTTCACGTGCCGGCCCTTTCCCTTTTTGCTCTTTCCGGCCATAAGATCGGCGTCTCTCCGACCTAGCAACTCGTCACGTAGGTCTTGTCTCCGACCAATTCTCACCTCCCTCTCGTGATGCCCTTCCGCTATATAAGCCCTCATCTCCTCCCTCGGCTCACCCGGTACTTTATCACACTTCTTTACATTGCCACCCGTCCCGGCTATATGTTGCTTCGAGCCGATACACACCTCCATTCATCTCTTTTTGGCACCACTTGCATCTAACTCTCTTCTTCTCTGAATCAAGGAGATGGCCATGTTGCCATCCAATGTCACGAAATTCTGCGGGTCCGGTGCCATGCTCCTCGTCCGACATCTTATCTACAACACAAAACCATACACAATATTAGGCCAAGCAATTCCAGCCCCCCCCCCCCCCCACCTAGGGGGGGGACTGTAAAAAACAGTCACCCCTTCGGGGTGATCGTCGAACACCCCGAAGGGGTGATTAGCAGCCCTTCGGGGGTGGAATTCGACCCGCATTGGGGGTGAAATAATCCCCCCAATGGGGGGATTTTATGCTGCAGCCCCCCCCCCACCTAGGGGGGGGACTGTAAAAAACAGTCACCCCCGAGGGGGTGACTGTTGAACACCCCCGAAGGGGTGCTAATCACCCCTTCGGGGGTGCAATTCCACCCCCCATTGGGGGTGAAATAATCCCCCCCAATGGGGGGATTTTATGCTGCAGCCCCCCCACCTAGGGGGGGACTGTAAAAAACAGTCACCCCTTCGGGGGTGACTGTTGAACACCCCCGAAGGGGTGCTAATCACCCCTTCGGGGGTGCAATTCCACCCCCCATTGGGGGTGAAATAATCCCCCCGATGGGGGGATTTTATGCTGCAGCCCCCCCCCACCTAGGGGGGGACTGTAAAAAACAGTCACCCCCGAGGGGGTGACTGTTGAACACCCCCGAAGGGGTGCTAATCACCCCTTCGGGGGTGCAATTCCACCCCCCATTGGGGGTGAAATAATCCCCCCCAATGGGGGGATTTTATGCTGCAGCCCCCCCCCACCTAGGGGGGGGGACTGTAAAAAACAGTCACCCCCGAGGGGGTGACTGTTGAACACCCCCGAAGGGGTGCTAATCACCCCTTCGGGGGTGCAATTCCACCCCCATTGGGGGTGAAATAATCCCCCCCAATGGGGGATCCCATGCTGCAGCCGGCCAGGGGCCAAGGCCCGGGGGGGGAGGGGAAAGGAGATCGAAACCCCCCCCCCCTACAAACCTTGTGCTGTTTAGGGTGGATCGCCCCTCCCCAAGGTGGATCGCCCCTCCCCAAGCCTTGAATAGGCTGGATCGCCCCTCCAAATGCTGGATCGCCGGATGCTGAAGCCCTAGATCTCCAAGGCGCCTTGGGGGAAGGAGAAGAAGCCGAAGGGGGCAAGTAGGGAGGAGAATCGGTCCGGATCGACCCCAAATAGGGGGTGATCGGACCTTAAAACAGGACCGGATCGATCCCGGAATCGGTTCGATTCCGGGACTTCCGGTTTTCCGGCGAATCGGTCCGGATCGACCGATTTTCGGATCGATCCGGGTGGATCGGTCCGGGATCGACCGATCCTATCGATTCCGGCCGATCCAGCCGGGACTCCCGGCTGGATCGCTAATTCCGATAGGAATCGGATCGGTAGGTACCGATCCGATCCAAGAATCGGTCGATCCCGATCCGGATCGACCGATTCTGCAAACCATGCCCATATAGTCAAAAGCCTTTTCTAAAAGGGTAGACTCCTTTTCAAAAGCACGCCATCATTTTTTTTAGTCTTTGTATTCACCTCTGGTATGAAGTTATTGAGCAAGATGCTGGACAATACCGAACAAATCTACATCTGTCTGCCTCCTGCTGAGAGAAGATTAGCTTTCCAACTTTGTAATTTGCCGTCTAATTTTCTGATCACTTGGTTCCAATCAATATTAACCAAAGCTTCAGCCAGATGGATCCCCAAATATCTGATTGGAAAATGACTCATTGTAGACAAGACAATGGTAATATCTTTAACCTCCTTTGCTGTGAGATCAGTGCCAACTACGCCTGTTTTAGACAGATTATCCTTTTGGTCTGTGGTGATATGTACAAGAAGAATATAAGATAGTATCATCCGCTTAATATACATAGATGACATGCATCACGTCTGCCAATCTTTTTTATCAGCCATTAAATAATACATGGATTCAGAACAATCTAAGTACTTGGCTGGCTGATGCAGACAGTGACAAAGGGTCATTTTGTTTCAGTTCCCTATAGGTTAAGAAGAATCCTGCTGGTTGGACACTGACCACTAGGGAGAATTTAGCAAATCTCTAAGCTTTAATCCATCGGATGCATGTATTCTCGTAGGCCATGAGATGTAACACCCTATAAATGCACTGCCAATTATGTCGTGCCTTTTCAAAGTCCAACTTCACCATTGCTTGCTTTTTTTGTGTTTCTAATCTTGAATGTTCTGATACATTGTCATAATTTTAATATTCTCTGCACTTTCAAGAAAGGGGTTTAATACCCATCCGTTACTTCATCAACGGCCAATTGAAGTATATTGTCAAAGATCTTCATGTAGATTTTGTATACACCGTTGAGGAGATCAATGGAATGCAAATTGCCTATATGAATTACCCTTTCTTCAAAGGGATCAGCGTCGTGTAGGTTACATTTGAAAATGTGATTATTCGAGGGTGAGCTTGACTGGCCCTCATGGCTACTACCAACTTTTCTTTGGTAACCTATCAAAAGATGTTGACAGGTTATGAAAACTCATAAGGCCCCTGTGGTTTATTGTTCCTCAATTGTAAGCATAGATTGCTGGATAGGAATCGTTACCCTGATTGCAAGGTACCAATTTAATCCAGATCGGATTGGTCATTTCTAACCAATTTTTTGGGACGAAAATCAATCCGGAATTGGTCTAGATTGGCAATTGTTTTCATTGTAAAAATCTATAAAAATTATTAAAAATCTTAAAAAAGAGGAAAGCCTCTGAAAAATTGTTAAAAATAAGAAAGTAATATCTAACACAGTTTTATATCATGTTAGAGAGTTTAAGACAAGTAGATAACTAGATATACTTTAATGGTAATGAACATTCTATTAAAAAAATTAACATGATATAAATGTAGTTTTGATATTTAACATAATGAAAATAATGAAAACTGACTTTCATTTTCTTTCACCAATATTTATTAAATAGTCTTTCATTTTATTTTATTTTAATTTCTTCTGGATGTTCCATTGAGTGTTGTATATCATGATTGATTTATATCCATATGAGAATAATGAATCAACCATCTGCGTAAAATCATAGACAATGCCTTGTGTCGGAGATGTGATTGGAATAGATGGGTAGAAGTTCTTATGGGGTTTTGGATAATTAGTTACATATGAAAGTCTTTGATTTTAACGTTAACTTTTTTCACTCAAATAATACCTCAAGTCCAAATCATTGTCAGTTGCCCACTGCTAGGTGCGCTCTAGGAAGAACCTACTTCACTTGCATCTCCACCTCCACCCGAAACCCCTATATTTTATTGTTCGATAGGAGGAATGGACTCCTTTTCATCGTTCGAAGAAGGTGCATGGGTACTGTTTGTTGTATTGATAGGATTCCGTCTGATTTTCAACTTTCTTTTCTTTTTTATTTTCTCTATTTGTGATAAGCTCTCAATCCCCTTGTCATGTTGTTGTATCTTTTTTTATTATGAAAAATGACTCAATCTGCTTATCATCGTTTTTGTTTTTTGTCTTGCTTGGAGTTGGTAGTGAGGTTGAGGTTGGGTTTAGGGTTGGGATTGGAGCTGGGGTTGGGGTTGTAGCTATAATTGGGGTTGAATCAAGGACATGAGGTGTGGTAGTAGGGCTTCCTCCTGCATCTCTTTATCTTCAAGTTCAACATCTTTAAATTTTTCTTTAGGCCATGCACGATCCTGAGGATTAAATTTAGGTACTGCTCTTCCTATCTTCTCCTGCATCCATACAACAAATGGCTGCTTTGCTTGGAAGAGGCAATCCACATCAACATCTTCAGTCAGTGGTTTATGTGCTTGTGCTTCAGCTCTTTATTTATATAATCTATTAGCAAATTTTGTGAATCTCTGTTTTGTAAAATTTTGGCGTTGTTTGAAGTTTTTTTTATCTTTAGCTGCATGTTGTAATGATAAAACACAAATTTTTTAACCAACTAGATGTTAACTTATTCTTTACAATTCCTTTCATGTTGGAAGAAAATTATATCTTGACTCAAAATCTAAATGTCAATTGTAGCAAGTTGATTACCCACCACTCAGTTGCACAAGAAAAAAGGAAAAGAAAAGAAAATTAAAGGAGATGACATTACTCACACAATAATATGAAATATCATTGTAGAACAATATGTTCTTTCAACGTACCAGGAGAAATCTTGTCAAATGAATACTTTAGATCTTCATCTGAGTAAACTACAACTTTCATTCTATATGATTGCATCTATGAAGTAATGTGGGTAGGTAACATTGTCAAGGCGACAAGGTGCTTAGGCATCGCCTAGGCGGTCGAGACGGTGTCATTAGATGTGTGTGTGTATATATATATATGCATATACACATATATATATGGATATATACAAGCATATATATAATTAGATATTAATACTATATATATTTATGCAAGCATACATACATATATACAAAAATATAATTATATTTGTATGTTATAATTGAATGTTTATGATTATATGTACATACATATAAATGTGATTTTATATATGTAATTATGAATATGTGGGTATTTATTTTTAGAGAAGTTAATCTTGATAAACTAAGTGAGAGATAAAAGAGAGCTAAGAGAGAACTTTAAGTATATAATATATATTTATAATCATAAATCTTAAATATGTATGTGTCGAACTAGAAAATATAAAAAATAAACTTTGCCCGCGCGAGCGCGTAGTGGCCTGGTCAAACCGGGCTTCCCCGGTCAACTAGCTCTCTTTAAAAAAAGAAGAAAAAAAGGGGAAAGGAGAAAGGGGGGGAGACCCGGTCAACTAATCTCCCCAGCATTTTCACGTTCCCCACTACGTGGATGTGGCCATATGTACAAGAGGTTGGAAAGGTTTCGAAAAAGGGATTTTGAAGAGGCTTTTGGAGAGAGAAGGTCTGATCTTTAAAGTAAGTCTCAATCTCTTCGAATTAGCTTGTGGTCATTCGAAAAAGGAAGGAAGGTTTTCACCCGACTTTCAAAGAAAGTTCCAATTGTCTCGAATTGGCTTTTAGCCATTCGAGAAGGGAGTAAGGGTTTCACCCGACTTTCAAAGTCCAATCGATCCGAGTCCCACCTCCCTTCGGGAGAGAGACCGAGTAGCCCGCATTTAAAAATGCGAACTTAAGCTATTCAAAATTAAATGAGAATCCAAGTCGGTAACGTTGAAGTGCCGGCCAATCTGAATAGGATTCAAATGGAAAACCTAAGGCGGTAAAGTTGAAACGTCGGCAAAACTGAACGGAATTCAAACCAAGTCGGTAAAGCCGAAATGTCGGTCAAATTGAACGGAATTCAAAAAGAAAATCTAAATCGGTAAAGCCGAAATGTCGACCAATCTGAACAAGATTCAAATGAAAAACCTAAATCGGTAAAGTGAAAATATTGACAAAATTGAACGGGAAACGAGTAGCCTGCATTTAAAATGCGAACTCAAGCTACTTTGACAGTTAGAAAGAAATCTGGTTCAGTAAAACTGAAATGCCAAAAAAGTCGAAACCTAAATCGATAAAGCCAAAATGTCTACAAAATTGAACAAGCTCCAGAAATGCCTTATAGCAAATGCAATCAAGTCATTTTTGGATATATGAGGAAAATCTGGTTCTGTAAAAGCCAAAAATGTCGGAAAAGCCGAAATCCGGATCGGTAAAGCCGGAATGTTGACAAAATCAAATAAGCTCCAGAAATGTCGCATATCTAATACAATCAAGTCATTCTTGGATATACGAAGAAAGTCTGGTTTGGTAAAGCCAAAAATGTTGGAAAAGTCAAAGCCCAGATCAGTAAATTTAAAATGCTGACAAAACCGAACAAGTTCCAGAAATGGTGTATATCAAATGCAATCAAGCCATTCTTGGATATATGAATGAAAATTTGATTCAGTAAAGTCAAAATGCTGGAAAAGCCAAAACCCAGACCGGCTAAACCGAATAAGCTCTAAAAGTGCCGCATATCAAATGCAACCAAATCATTCTTGGATACTTGAAAGAAAACCTAAATCGGTAAAGTCGAAATGTCAGCCAATCCGAACGGGATTCAATTGAAAAATCAAATTGATAAAGTTGAAATATCGGTAAAACCAAACAAGTTCCGAAAGAAAAGTTCGATTTGGTAAAGTTGAAATGTTAGCCAAACCGAACAAAATTTGACATGTATTGGAGAACAAGGCTTGTATACCCCCTTATCTATTATACTTCCATGTACTCAGATCGACATGAATATCAAATCAAATAATGACTTATTTATTAACAAAAATGCCATCATAAGTAAATTAAATCCACGCCATAAAATCCTACTTAAAAAATGACCACCAATGGTTACAAAATACGTTAAGTTCCAAATCAACTTAACAAAATTAACAAAATCCAAAATAAATAAATGGTCAAAATGTTAACATAATCCAACCAAAATTATGCCATTAAATAATGTGTAAAAATGTGAATTAATGGCTACAAAAACATGTTAAGTTGGATTAAAATCAACTATTAAAATTTAAGTGGTCAATGTTGTCAAGAAAAAATCTTAATAATAAAAATTCACTTAAATCAAACAAAAATGTTAACAAGCACACAAAAAATAGAAATCAATTCCTACAAATAAAAAAAAGGCAGATATCAATTTAAAAGATTGTCTAAATCATAGATGATCAAAGACACAAACAAATCAAATCGAATTTCAAATAAAAAATTAGAAGAAGTTCAAAGAATCCAAACTAATAAGTTTGTATTAAGTTTAATTAAATTCCATTTCATAAGGTTATGGGGATATGTCTTTCGGCTTTGTGTTTATGTGGATGAATGACTTCCGTCTAATATGTTGCTGTGACGGTTAATTAAGGGCGTTCGAGTATTTGCTTGATATAATTAACACCGGAATATCGCAGGTCCGGTGGAGAGAGGTCAAATTTTAGTTTCAAAGGACTCATAAAGTCTCAAAAATTAAATTGTGGTTCAAATCATCTAAGTGGTGGGTGATACCCATATTGACACTTAGTAAATCTGTGGAACCATTGGTGTTCTTATGAAAGAATATCACATCAAATTAGCTAATACTCTTATGAATATCACATATTTTTCATAGTAATATCATATCGACACTTGGCAAATCTTTGGCACTTAGGCATCCGCCTTGACAACTATGTTACATAAAAATAAAAATGATTGAAAAGTAATAATTCTCATTTACTTCCAACTTAGTTTGTGTTTGATCCTTCTAAGTTCTAGACATCCGTTACATCACTGATAAAGTATCTTTCAATACCTCTTGATTATTGTTCACTTTCATATTGTATGCAACGATTTAAAAAATATTCTGGACACATTTCATAATAACGTAACTATAACATCAAGAGGTATTGATTTAATTAAAGATAAGTAATAAGACGATTTACCTGCTACATGCATGTCATGTTGGTTTAATATTCCACCACTTTTTATACCTTTTATGCCGTTTCTGATTTAATTTCAACTTTTCTTTGTTCATTGTATGATATAGGTAACCCGTCAAGAAGCCGTGTTCTAACTTGAGATCGCGGGGAGTAGATACATGTCCTTTGTCGGCCATTGCTAAACTATGTAACATTAACACATTAAAATAAATTAGAATATTAGAAGTTTGGAATATTAATCTTTTAATGATAGGGGGATGGAAGAAGACAACAACCCCTTAGGGGGTTACTATGTTGGGTGAGTCACCCAAAACCGTCACCATTGGGTGACTATTTAAGGGGTTGGGGGGGGGGGAGGGGAGAGGGAGCTGTTTTGACTGTTTGAGATTCGAAATTAGGGGGGCTGGGGGGGAAGAGAAAATTGAGGTCTGAAATTGGGGGTCAGAAGGGGGCACTAGGGGGAAGAGAGGGGGCTGTTCTAATTGAGGCATGAAATTGGTGGGCTGGGAGGTGGCTCGGGGGAGGGGGAGGAGAAGAGAACAACCTCTTTCTAACCTCGAGTGACTATTTGAGGTCTAAAATTGGGGGGGGCAGGAGGGAAATGAGGGGGGCTTGTTGTTTCCTGGCTTGCGACTGTTTGAGGTGTTTGGGGGGGGGGTGGACAGAGACCTTTAGGTGGTGGGGACAAGAATAGGCCCTTAAGGTGATTCTAGAGGGGGGAGATCGATGCTGAGAGGAGGGGAATAGGCCCTTCACAACACTGAATCGATGGAGAAATGGTTAGATTGACTTGTCCTTTAGAGGTTGGGATTGTACCCAAATTGTTGAATCAACACTAGATCATGCGGAATTGCATTGGAAGAATGTTGGAGTCATCAAGCCCTAGGACAGAGTGGATGATCGACAATTCCTAGCCGATATTGGATCGATATCCGGGCCCGCTATTGATTTTAGACTAAAACTTAAGTTGTCTTGTCGGAATTGGCTGATTCTAATCTGATTTATAGGATGTTGTTGGAAATTGGATTATATGTATCCTTTAAGATTCTGTTGTTGCTCTTTTCAAATATCCATAAGAAGTAACCGCAGTGGCATCCCAAATGTGCCTTTTGTGTGAATAGCTTTTTTGGTTCCTCCACTCTTGTATCTTGCTCCTAACCTTCACAGTTGAAGATAATTGTATTCCAAATGTCCTGGTGCAGCATTGCCATGTGAAAATGATAGTCACTTCTGACTAAAAGATGGCTCCGACTTTCTTTGTTGTGACAAGAAAATTTATAAATTTTTGTGATCTTGCTTCAAGGGAATCTTCCCAAGCTATGTTTTCACAGAAAAATATGTATCTTCAGCCAAAACCAAATGTTTTCAGTCTTGTACAAGGGCCCCTTGACTGAGCATTCCAGATATTTATTTGACCGAGAAAAGTTCTGTTCTATATTCATTTTCCGTGGTATCTGATGTTCTGATTGACGTGGTCTTTTTGTACTATCTTTTCTTTCGGCTGGCCATTGAAAGCCTGGTGAATGTAGCAAGAATTACCTGGGCCTGTTATCTTCCCTGGATGGCTGGATGCTACACTGCGTGCAAGTGAGTAACCTTACATCCTACATTAAAAAACACGAAACATGACACAATCCTGTAATTTGTATGGTAAATGACTGGCTTCATCCTGACTATTAGGTGATTTTTTTTTTGAATCCAACTATTATGAGGAAGTTTTGTTAGCAAAACAAACACAAAAAAATTCCATGGTAAAAATTTACAAATTGGGCCAACTAAACCAACTAAAAAATAAGAAATTTTAGTATTCTAGAAGATTCCATCTTTTTCTTATAGGTTTTACTGCCTTAGTGTTGGCGCCACATTTAAAAGAAAAGAGAAGAATGGACCATGGGCCCAGCTGGTCCGGTCTCCAATTGGCCCAAGAAAGGCACATTAAGGCCCATCGGATGGACAATTCAGGCCCATCAGCAAGTCACCAGCTGGACCAGGTCCCAATTGACCAAAAGAGGATAGTTCAGCCCACTAGTAGGCCCAATTGCGCAGCCCATAAAGAGGAGAAGTGGGTGGGCCATGGTCAACCAGGTGGCCTAGTCAACCTTGCCACATCAGCTTCCACCTCACCCCATCTTGGTAATAAGATGATATGGGATAGTGGAAGGGTCAAGCTAGACTTAATGACAAGCCATTAAAATGGCCTATAAGAAATGAAAGGTCAAGTGAGATTAACCATGGTTTTCCGGGTCGCGACCCGGGACAAGCCATTAAAATGGCCTATAAGAAATGAAAGGTCAAGTGAGATTAACCATGGTTTGCCGGGTCGCGACCCGGGTCGCGACCCGGGTCGTGACCCGGCACCGACCTGGTCGGGTTTGGTCCTGACCGGCTCGGTCGCGACCCGGCCGGGCCGACTCACCCGCCGGGTCACGTGGGTCGCGCGAGTCGCGCGACCCAGTGACCCGGCCGGGTCGCGCGACCCCGGCCATAAGGCCGTTGGCAACGGTCGTCTGGGGGGGGCTCCAGCCCCCCCATTCAGCCCCTTGGGGGCTATTTAAAACCCCCAAGGGGCTCCCCTTACTCCCACCCCTCACTCTCACTCTCAAGCTCTCATTTTGCTCTCATTGCTCTCATTTTGTTTTTCATTTACTTAATTATTTCATTAAACACTTCATTAGTTGATTTAGTATATTTATTTAATATTTGTTTCATTGATTAGTTAGTTAAGTAGTTTCTTCTTTTTAATACTTATTTACTTACTTACATAGTTAGTTAGCTAGAAGATTAGTTAGATATTTAGTTTAGTAGTTACTTAACACATCATTAGTTAGAAGGTATAGTTAATTACTTACTTAGTTACATAATTAGTTAGTCATTTATTTTACATAATTAAAAGTTTACTTACATTAGTACTCACTTATTAACGTCATTAGCTTTTTAAATAGTTAATTACTTACTTAAGTAATTATTTAGTTAAAAAATGTCTTCTCCAAGCCAAATAACCCAAACTACCGGCGCGACCCGAAGTGATTCGGCTTGGTTACATTGCAACTTGATCTCCATGGTGGAGAGAAAAGTGCAATGTAAATATTGCGACAAAGTAATATTTATCGTTTAAAATTTCATCTTGCAGGCATGAAGGGAAACATTCTTCCTTGCACACGGACTCCGCCGGAGGTCAGAGCTCAATTTCGTAGGCACCTACAAGCGATGGAGCAAACGAAGGGAACTAGCAAACGGCATAAGGAGACCGTCCGAGAAGAATTGCAACAACCGGGGAGACGTTCCGTACACATTTACCAGACCGGACAAAAGAGGCCGGATATTTTTGGAGACGAAGAGTACGAAGGTATGGGAGGTGTTACTCATAAACGTAGTTCATTCTTCTATTTTCAAAGATAATTAAGTAGTTGAATACTTAAATATTTCTTAAATAGATGACCTCTTATGGGGAATGGAAGCAAGTCAAAGATCATTCGCCGACGAAGAGTTGCATAGACGCACCGGCCGAATGATGGGTCAAGTGTCTGGAAGTGGGAGTGGTCGAGGAAGTAGAAGAGGATCCAACAACCAACTGCAAGATGAGGTTCATGATCTCACCCAAGACGACGACCCGGCAGTAGGTCCCGTGGATCCCGTATTCCCCAGACCACGACAACGTCAAACGACAATCACGACGGCGATGAAGAACCTAAAATTATGCAAGGAGAAGATTGGCCGGGCAACGTCAAGGTGGTTCTTTCACCACATCATTCTGACAAATGCCGCGAAGGGACCATACTACGAGAACATGATCGACACGATCGCAGATGTCGGGAGGGGAGTGCCTAGTCCAAACCCAAAGGAGATATACAATGTATATCTTCCTATGGAAGTGCAAGAAACAAAGAAGTACGTGGCATCATTTGAACGAATATGGGAGGAACGAGGTTGCACATTAATGACCGACGAATGGACCGGTAAGTAAATTTTCTTTTACTCATTTATATTAAATGTATAAACATTATTTTTTGTATAACTTAGTTAATATCTTATACTTAACAGGTATAATTAGGAAGACAATGATCAATTTCCTAGTGTACAGTCAAGCCGATATGGTCTTTTGGAAGTCGGTCGACGCATCAGGACAGGTAAAGAATGCGGAGTATCTTTACCAATTGATAGATGGAGTGGTAGAAGAAATAGGAGAGAGCCGGGTAGTTCAAGTAGTCACAAACAATGCGGCCGGACAGATGCTTATGGTCAAAAGACCAAAGTTGTATTGGACACCTTGTTCCGCCCACTCTTTAGACTTGATGTTGGAGGATATATCCAAGGATTCTCAAATAGACAGGGTAGTTAAGCTAACCCAATTTATTTCTTCATTTATTTATAACCACAACTTTGTCCTTGTACTTATGAGGGAACACATCAAGGGGCGAGAGTTGTTACGGCCCGGTGCAACCCGGTTCGCCTCCCACTATATTTCCTTAGAAAGTTTATTGAGTCAAGGGAGTGCTCTAACTCAAATGGTCATTTCACCGAGTTGGGGTAGTTGGATGGCTAGATGTAACCCATCGGATAAGAGAAAGGGGAGAAAAATAGAGGAAACAATAGAGAGTGGAGATTTTTGGAAAGTTGTAAAGAAGTCGTTAGACATCGTCCAACCCATAGTGAAGGTACTAAGGATAGTTGACGGAGATAGGAAAGCAAACATGGGGTATTTATATGATGCGGTTGAGAGAACGAAGGAAGAAATCTTCAAGACCGTATCCGACTTCGCCAAGTGGTGGGATATTATAGATCGTCGTTGAGAACGTACGTTACATCAACCTATACATGCAGCAGGTATATTTTCTTAAACATTTACTATTTTTTTTAATGTCATATATGTATAAGTTGTTTACTAATGCTATTTGGTTCATAGGTTACTTTTTCAACCCAAGGTATTGCTATAGTCCATAGTTCAAGGCAACAAACGAGCTATTAAATGACGTGAAGATTGTCATCCGACGGTTGCTTGGTGATGACGACCGAGCTATTATCGCTTGCAACAAGATGTACGATTACAGAATGCAGAGTTTTCACTTTGGAACGAGCAGAGTTGAACGAGCTGTGATGCTACTAAGTTCGGGTACGTAGCAATATTTTTCATCACTTAATTAATCAAAGTTTACTTAGATAATAATGTAAGACATTCAATTTATGCAGCTAATTGGTGGATGGACCATGGTAAAGTACCAGGGTACGAAGACTTGGCGGACGTAGCCATCAGGGTCCTAAGTCAAACCACTTCGGCTTCAGGCTGCGAGAGGAATTGGTCTACATTCAGCTTGATTCACACGAAACAAAGAAATAGGTTGACATCAAGGAGACTTGAAGACCTCGTGTATTGTCACTGCACCATGAGGTTAAAGTTGAGAAATTTGGAGAGAATGAAGCAGAACCAGATGGAACAAAAGAGTTGGATATCACAGGCGGTAGGACGTTCGGTCGAGGAGCCTCAAATTGAAGACGAGGACATCGATTTGGATCAAATATTCTACGAGATGAATTTCTTAGAAGCTTGGGTCAACGACCGAGAAGGGTTGGGAGAACCAGAGTTCAACCTAGAAGACCGACAATGGGCTGAAGTAGTGCTCGACGATGTCCCTTTGGCCGAAGAATTCTAGATCCCTCCCTCTCTAGCAAAGCGACAGAGGACCGGAGAAGGAACTAGTCAAGGTATGCAAAGTAGGAGAAAAGGTAAACAAGTTATGACTGATCCTTTTGATATTGCAGATGCTGAGACGGTCGAAGACGATCGAGAAGATATGCCGGAGCCGAACATCTAAGTGCAGTACCAGACGTCCGAGGATTCGTCGTCAAAGATTAGCAGCGATGATGATGCTGGATACGGGGGTGCGAACATTTTACAAGTACAAGGGACCCCAGATCCTCCCATATCTCCTACAACGTCGTTACGTTTTACCGATGAGGAGTAATATACTCATGCAACCCAAGACGCCGATCATGGTAGAAGGCCACATGGTAGAGGATGTCATCGTAGCCATGGAGTTGGAGTAGAATACCACGATGCTTTCGACTATGTGTATGATTAATCTCAAGGCTCTTAGTTCCCTACATACGATCAAGAGTATTGTGGAATGAATTATGTGGAGTCATCGGATACTTCGATCCAATCGACCTATAGTTATGGTGACTCGTTTGGATCAAGTCTTAGGATAGTTTCCCGAGGGACTGACGAATATGATCATCATGTGTATATGTATCAAGTTATGTACTCAACCCAAATGACATGGGGAGAGTACATCAACTACCTACAAAGTGTAGAACACATCATATTGGAATAAAGTTGATGTATTATTTGTTTAAATCATGTCATTTATTTTTCTCAATTTTTCTGTAATTTTTTAGATTTTTCTCGCATTTTTCTTATTTTTTTGAATTTTTCAAAAAAAATGATTAAAAAACAGGGTCGCGACCGGGTCGGCCTGGGGTCCCGCGACCCGGTCACGACCCGCGACCCAGCCTTCCTTGAGATTAACTAGCCTAGGGGAAGGGAAGAGACATCTTGCATTTAATACTACTTAACTCTTCATCTCCCCCCTCATCCTATAAAAGAACATGGCCATCTTAGAGGACAAAGGTTGGATGCCATCAGCTTGCTGCCTCATTAGGGCACGCCTACCCTCCATGCAGCTGCATACAAAGGAGAAGAAGGGGAAAGGAGGAGAGGAAGAAGGAGAAGACAAAGGTAAGGGCAAACCTAACCATGTAGCCCTTCATGGCTATCCCCTTCTCTTCCCCTTCCTGTTTCTTTCTCTATCCCTCTCATGGCCTGAACCTGGCTTCATTATCATCGGCATCCCATTGTCCATCGACCTGCCCTCCTATGCATCCCCCTGTTTGGTCCATCCAACCCCTTCAAAACACCCCCCAGCCAGACCCCATCCAGCACCCTTGTCTGGTTTCTGTCCGACCCACTAAACATATTCCAAAATAGCCCCTTTTCGGCCCCTTCTGAGTCCCAATTTTCTGTTTCCAAACAAACATCACTTAGGCCCACATTTTAGAGCCTCAATCAGGCCCTGCTTGGCCCCTAAACAGACGCCAGTCAGGCCCCCTTCCAGCCCCTTGTTCGGCCTATAAAACAGACCCCAAAATAGGTCATTTTCGGTCACTACCCAGTCCCACTTTCCGGTCCCCTAAACAGCCCCATTTTGACTCATAATTCAGACATCATGCAAGTCCCCTATACAGCCCCATCTCGGCTCATAATTCAGACCCCATGCAAGTCCCTTAAACCATCCCATTTATGTTCACAAACTGACTCCAAACAGGTCATCAACCGGTCCTTAAAACACCCTTGATGCAAGGATTGACATCTCGGATATCGGCTTCGTCTCGGAAGGGTGAAAGAGAAGAGATTTTGTGAAATTCTCGAATAAATTTTGGGAGATTAGATCTTAGATTTTATTTATTTAGGGTATACTTTGCTTAAGGATTGCTATCTCACATATAGATTTTATCTTATAAAACCATGGTTTTCCATCTCTCCGAGATCTCGCGAGAATCTCGGTCTCTCCAAGGGGCCGAGATACGAGATCGCCGAGATCTCACCCCATGTAGATTGGTCCATAAAGAATTTTTCTCGGTCGATCCGTGACTACTCTACGTCCCGTTTATAATAGTTTAAACACATTTAATATATTTCACTATCACTTATACTATTACATGAAAATGTGTTACAAGTTTAATACTATATTAATATTTAAATAAGATTGTATACAAGTTTAAATCTTTTAGAAGCACAAAGATCATCTTTTTGGTATTGAAAGTGCTTTGTAATTGTTCATTCACACAATTGATATACAAAATGTGTTATATATTTTCATGTAAATTCATTGATGTACTTCTATTTTTATAAGATATTATGTTATATTTCATACATATATACATTTTGATCCGAGATCCGATCTCCCGAGATTTTTCCGAGATCTCTCCGAGATCTTTTCTCTTTCACCCCCCCGAGACGAAGTCGAGATCCGAGATGGCAATCCTTGTATAAAACTGAAGAAAAAAGATCTCAAAAAATCTTGAGAGATTAGATCTTGGAAAGGTGCATGTTTAAGTGAAAAATGCTATGTAATCATTCAAAAAGGATAAGGGAACTCATATTAAACATTAAAATAAGATGTGAGAGAATTAATCACACAATACAAAGAAGGTGAATTATTGTTAACAAGAGACATACAAGATATTATGTTAGACCAAAGTTTCATCTTAAACAATATGGATAGAAGATTGATGACATTTTAAGTCAATTGTACATAAATAGTCATAAAAATATTAAATTATAAAATTTTATCAAACAATAATGTTTAGATGAATATTTAAATGGATTCCTTGATAAAATTAGCAATATGTAAAGTAAACTTAACAAGGACATCTAACAAGTTAGGGGTAGTAAAAGGCAGAGAAGATCAAGGTATAAGAAGTACTATGTAGATATTCTCGTTGCAGATATCTCGTTTCTTGGACGCGTGAAGATAAAGAGATTCTCGGGAGATCTCGAGAGATCTTCTGGAGATCACATTCCATGCCTTGATCCATTTTGTTTTATGACCATTAGGCGAGGGTGATGGCCCGGAGATTCTTGGAAACTGTCTTATTGGCCAAGCTTACTCCGGGCTGGCTCTCAATTTCTTGTCTAAGCAGTCCCTTATGCAGCCCCTTGTGGCCTCCCTGTAAAATTCCATTTCAGTTTCTTTGTGGCATCTAAGACTACCTTATTTTCTACCTGCGGAGCAGTCCCAAACATGCCTTAAAATCCACTCTTTGTGTAGTCGTCCCAACCGACCTTCCAGCAGGCCCTTTTTCGGCCCCACTTTGGCCTCTCCATTGCACCATTATGGTCTATAAAAGAATCTCCCCAACATACATTTTTTAGAAACAAAGTGAAGGGGGGATAGAAGTCCTTTGCAAGGGTCAGGTTGAGGGCTATGGCCCAGCACTCCTTGGAAATCGTCCGATACGCTAAGGGCATAGTTGGGTGGCCTTCAGTATCGGCCCAAGCAGGGGGTACTATAGCAAGACATCGGTAGTAAAACAGGCCCTTTGGGCCTAAGAAGTTCAAGATGGGCCCACTGATCCCAAAAGGGATATGAAGGAAGGCCAACCGGGCCGATGGAACTCGATCCGGCCCATTGGGTCTCGACAAAAAGACATGAAACTAAATAAAGCTGAATTGTGAAAAGCCAAATTAAATTAAGAAGTAGACTTCCTTTCATAGATATTCCACTTTGGATGGCTCCCCCGGGTCCGCCCCGGGATGTCATTCCGGACGAGGGTTGGTTCCCATTGCTGACGTTTCTTTCCCTGATATGATAAGTCTAGCACTTGTCATCTTGGTTGAATAAATTCCATATTAGTTGGAAATAAGCCGGCATGTCGTTGTAATGTCGAGTTTTTCCCCTGACCCTATGGAAACTTATATTGGGAGAAGGAATGCCGGTATACCACCCAATGTTATTTCATACACATACTTGTATCCTAACTTATGCGATGCAATGAAATTTCAATTGTCAACTCGAATGCATGAAACCGGGCAATTAATGCAAACCCGATGGACCGGATGAACCGAAATAAACAAACCATAAATTAGCATAAAAGGCATTTAAATTAATTTGAAAACCAAAAAATCAGATTTATAGTGATCTGGAAATTCAACTAAAATTCACTAAAATCAATGAAATTAAATTCAAAGGTCAAGGTCCCCGGGGTCCGCCCCGGGATGTCATTCCGGACGAGGGTTGGTTCCCATTGCTGACGTTTCTTTCCCTGATATGATAAGTCTAGCACTTGTCATCTTGGTTGAATAAATTCCATATTAGTTGGAAATAAGCCGGCATGTCGTTGTAATGTCGAGTTTTTCCCCGACCCTATGGAAACTTATATTGGGAGAAGGAATGCCGGTATACCACCCAATGTTATTTCATACACATACTTGTATCCTAACTTATGCGATGCAATGAAATTTCAATTGTCAACTCGAATGCATGAAACCGGGCAATTAATGCAAACCCGATGGACCGGATGAACCGAAATAAACAAACCATAAATTAGCATAAAAGGCATTTAAATTAATTTGAAAACCAAAAAATCAGATTTATAGTGATCTGGAAATTCAACTAAAATTCACTAAAATCAATGAAATTAAATTCAAAGGTCAAGCTCCCCCGGGTCCGCCCCGGGATGTCATTCCGGACGAGGGTTGGTTCCCATTGCTGACGTTTCTTTCCCTGATATGATAAGTCTAGCACTTGTCATCTTGGTTGAATAAATTCCATATTAGTTGGAAATAAGCCGGCATGTCGTTGTAATGTCGAGTTTTTCCCCTGACCCTATGGAAACTTATATTGGGAGAAGGAATGCCGGTATACCACCCAATGTTATTTCATACACATACTTGTATCCTAACTTATGCGATGCAATGAAATTTCAATTGTCAACTCGAATGCATGAAACCGGGCAATTAATGCAAACCCGATGGACCGGATGAACCGAAATAAACAAACCATAAATTAGCATAAAAGGCATTTAAATTAATTTGAAAACCAAAAAATCAGATTTATAGTGATCTGGAAATTCAACTAAAATTCACTAAAATCAATGAAATTAAATTCAAAGGTCAAGTGGTAATTAAATAACACCATTCAACAATGTTGAAAACACTTAAAAGATATCAAAATCAATCCTAAAACAAAAAAGTCAGACCAAAAATAAATCTGGAAATTCAGATCAAACTCACCTAATCCGATGGAATTCAACTCCCTAATTAGAAGAAGATTAAACAATCCAAAGTAAATTAAAAGGACCACATCAGAAAAAAAAACTTTGAAATGTTTAAAACCGATCACAGAAGCAGAAAAATCAGATCTGGAATTTTAAAATCAATCAAGACAAATCAAACTTCAAAACATTTGAAACACATCAATACACTAAAACCGAAATCAGAATAATCAATTGACATAGAAAATAACAAAAAAAACTCGCCGACACACACACACACCAACTAAACTAAAAGGATCTGGACCGTTTAAAACATCAAAATCAAAACAAAGTGACTTCATCCAATCAAAGTAAAAACCAAAATCACCAAAACCAAAACAAACTGAAACCAAACTGTAACTAAATCAAACAATCCAAAATCAACATAAAACCAAACTTAAAGCTGAAACTCATAAAACCGACTCTAAACCAATTAAAATCAACTCCAAACAAATGGTTCGCATCTCATTAGGCCTAGAAGGCTGCAGCCTTTTTGAGTTCATTACATTAAGTGGGCAAGCACGTTTTATAAGCTAATGCCAGATAGTCGCATTATCTGGTAGAGAGGGGTCAAAATAAAATTTTCATAGAACCTGAACCTTGGTTCTACGTATTTTATAAGTATTGTCGGACCACCTAATTTTTGTAGGCTATCACCTATTTTTTATAAGTAGTCCGAATGGAGATACTCTTTCAAAAAAATTTAATGAAGATGAGGTTCTCACACTTAGCATTAGATGGAAATTATTGGACCATAAGTTTTTTTGGGTGTTTTTATTCTTAAATGTCGTTTAATGCGGTAACTTCTGTGGAACCTTGTAATATATAAAATGCAAACGGTTAGAGACTGCAAAGTATGGGTGCTCATACTTTATATCCTCACCTTGGATTGTACCGAAAGGAAGAATCTTCTGATGTGTAATCAGTAATCTAGAACTTAAATAGTTGCTTGTTTTTCTTGTTTGTGCCTCGAAGTTTGGCTGTTTCTTATTGTGCTTCAATGTTCATGTTTTCTTTCTGATTCTTGATTGACGATAGGTGACCTCCTTTCTCTTCTTTTCACCACACGGTGCATAGGATTGTTGTATGTGGAGGTTTTCACCTTTTTGAGCTGGTAAGATTGTCTTATAAATCAGGATTTTATGTTGATGTTCTATGGCCTGAATTGTCTCAAGATCATCTGTTACCTCCTCTGAGAGGCAGATACCCAAAAATTGTGACCCAGCAGTTTGATCATTTTTTGGAGCTTGCTGAACTGTTTTGGAAACTACGAAGCCCTCTGAAGTCAATGCCATTCTTGAATGTTTTGCCAGTTGATTGCATGTGACTGGCAGTGAGAAATCCTTTTGGTCTGTAGCCTGGTGCTTGTGTGATGAGAAGAACACTCTTTAAATCTCTTCATCATACTCCATGTAGTATTCATCGTTGGGAAGGTGTACTTGCTTCTCAGTTTTTCTTGACTTCGATAGGATGTGGTCTATTCCAATAAAATTTGATTGTGTCTTGGTGTGGCAGTCTATATTGTTGAATACCTAACACTACATTTTACATCATTTATAATTTCAATTTGGCACTTCTCTGCTTATGCTTTCTTTACAGGTGCTCTGGAAAAAGGTGGCATGGGTGCCCTTGAACTTGTTGCTATGGAGATGAAGGCAAGGTACTTTTTATTTAGATTTTTTTTATGATTTCAGAAAGCCTTATCTGATTTTCATTGATTTCTTTTTAGGGGTATGTATGTTTGTCGCACTTTGAGTTACAGAGGTGCTGATTTTGAAGTGATCGAAGCTCCATTAGAGGAGAAAATGATGGTATTGACACTTTTCTACTTGCATTTTTTCTAGTTGCTGCGGTAAATTAACTGTATAAAATTATATAAACCTATTGAATGGTTAATGGTTCTCATTAGATGATATTATTCTTTGAAGTTCTGGTGAATATCCCGTTTTTGTCACTAAATCACGTTTTAAACATCATTAAGATTTCTGAACTTCAATCTAGTGTTCTTTTGCATATTTTAAGAGTATAGTGGCAAACCCTTTTGGTTTATGCACTTGCAGTCCATGTATAGCTTAATTGTTCTTCACTTGTGTTTATGAGGAAACAAGTAAGAGCATTCATTTAATTAGTCTTAACAGCTCATTCTGTTCAATAATGACAAATAATATCCTAATCTTTCTGGAATGTCAATTTGCATTGAAGCATTTTTTTGAAGCGTGGATTTGTAATAAATTATCTATCTACTTACAAACTTCTTAAATTTCTGCATGGCTGGCCAGGGACTTTGGTAACTTTGGGGTAAAGTGATGACTGCCATCGTGATTTTTAAGATATGAAAGCTAATGCATATCTTTGTTCTATTAACATCCTTGGTTCTTAACGAATGCAGTCAAGTAATTCCATTTTGGGATTGGCCTTGCATTGGGCAGGGATGAGTCAATCTGTGTCTGCATGGATCCACCTGGAGCCCAGGATCATTCAAGAATCAGATGTTCTTTGCCTGTTGGCCTTGACTTGGTCCAACTAAGCTTTCAGACATGATGCGATGCAAGGGTTGTCATCTCATATCCTGAGGCTGTTAGAGATGAGAGCTCAGAGAGATCTTTGACAAGTCCTACGAGATTGGACTTTGGGAATGTTACTTCAAATGGACAGTGTAACTGGCATGATAATCTCTTCAAAATGGGTCAAGAGAACTAAGGACCAGGATCAAGGATTTCTGGGTCAGGATGAAGGCTGATCCTCTTCTGGATTGGGATCAGATCTGCTAGCTTGGATGGCCTGAACAGAAGGAAACCCAATCCAGGATTGACTTGGACAAGTCTTTCAACAGCTAGTAAAATAAATAAAGAGAAAAAAAATTTATTCCAGACCAATATGTGGTGGAAGGGCAGCAGTGGCCACTCCCAGCCCAGACCCGTAGGGGGAGGGTGGGCTCAGTCACCCCTCAGCCACCCCTCAGGGTGACTGTACAAGGGCCAAGGTAGGGGGTTTGGGATATCATGACAAGTGGGTGGGTCTGGGTTTATAAAAATATATTGAGGTTGTTAGGTTCTTTGAAAATTTATTTTGAGCTCTCCCCATTGGATTTGCAAAGTACCGATGTTAATTACAACGAACAACCATTCAAATACCCTTAATTATCTGTCATAGCAATCCATGAAATAGAAAGCATACATCTACAAAAATAAACATACACACATAGGAACGACGGCCTCATGAATGTGATGGAATGCAAACACTTAGTGTTTTGCATTTAATTTGATTTGAATTAAAGTTGAGTTCAGTTTATTAATCTTGAATTTGATTTGCTTATGGGTTTCAATTTAGTTTGGTTTGAATTGAATTTCTTTAGTTAGAATCAATTTGAGTTTTTTTGATTAATCATATTTTACTTGATTAGAATGAACTTGGATTCTGTTTGCAGCTTGATTGAGCTTGAAGTTTGTTTGAGTGTTTTGATTTCTTTTTGAATCTTACAAATTTTAGATTGCAGATTTGTTTGAGTTTTGATTTGGGTTTGGTTGATTTGAGGGGAACTTGATTTGGATGTTTCTAAACAGGATTGGATTGAATTTAGTTTGATTTGATCAAATTGAATTTAGTTTGATTTGATCAAAATCTAATTAAGACTTTAATGCTCTTTTTTTGTTTGAATTTTTTGTTTTGAGTTTGTTTAGTTAAAGCCGATTTGGATTTGATGTGAGAAATTGGATTGTTTGTGTTGTGACTTAATGTCTTTGAAATTATTTAAGATTGGTTTAATTGTATTTCTTATTTGAAATTATGGACAAAAATTGAGATCTGGTGGTTTTCAGTTTGTATTTTTTTTAAAATTCAGAGATTCTGAATTTTTTTGAGATTTGATTTGGGGTTTGATTTAAGAAATTTGATTTGTTTATGGGTGGTGACGTAACATCTTGGAAACTATTCAAGATTGTTTTGAGTGGATCTTTAAGGGTCTATTTCAAATTTTTGTTGAGATGTATGTTAATTAAATTTGACTTGATTTTTGTTTTTAATTTTCATTGAGACTTTGTTTTAAATGTGTGTTCTTTTGATTTGCTTTGATTTTAGTTGGTCTGGATTTATTTTAACATCTGTTTTGAGATGAACTTGATGTGGTTTATGATTTCATTTGGTGATTTGGTTGTCTTATCCAAACTTGGAATTCTTCTTTGTGATTTTGAGTTTAACTTCATATTAAAATTAATTCAGATGCTGTTGGTGAATTTGATTATGTTTGTGTTTTATTTAAGAATATTTTTGATTTGGAGTTTGCTGCCAAGATGTGAAAATTTATTTAAGTTGCTTTGATTCTTCTTGCTTTAAATGTGCTTGAAGGGATTTGATTTCTGGTGTCTTTTGGTTTTGCCTGGAAGACTTAATATGAATTTGTTCTGAGATTCTGGAGAATTTATTGAGTCTGGCTTGGATTTTGATTGGGGTTTAACTGCCTCTTCAGTTTGGACATTTTGAATTACAGTTTAATGGTTTTGATATTCCGCTGCAATTTCCCCATCTTGGCATTTAAGATTTTCTTTTCAAGTATTAAACTTCCAACAGTTGTCTGCTTTTCAACCTGTTAAATCACATTCTTAAATGGGTTTTAAATGCTCCGAGTTCTGAAAGCCACTTCAGGAGAATTCCAAACTACTCGAATATTCTTTGAATTTTTAGTATTTTTCAGATTTCAAAATGCTCTCGGTTTCACTAAGTTGTGGGTCAAGAAATATTCATGTTAGACTTAAGATTTATCTGATTTATCAATTCTTTTAAAATCTCTCAAAGACAGCACTAGTTTTTTTCCCTTATCCCTTTGATCCCTGCAGTCAGCAAAATACGCTCAAATGCACTTTGATTCTGCCAACCTTCAATACGCTCATTTATCAACATTTCAATTCAGTCATCCTCTTTTTATGTTATACTGAATTACAGATTTTATTTTTTAAATGTAGTGCATTCCTTCATGTTCGTATGGCTATTTATGTCCCTCTCAGGATAACACATTCACTGAACACGACATTCCATTGTTTGCACAATCAGAGACAAGATTTTACAACTTGAATGACCTGAAATAAGGCCATTGAATCCTTGATGGAGTATGTCTTGTAGGGATGGAAGAATACTTGGTCTTTGATAGGCATATGGGCATTCCTCCCACTGCTTTTGAGAATTTCATTAGTATGCAACTGACATGTTGGCATATTAAATATGCTCAAGTCTTGCATAGCTTAATGAACATGATATGACATTGGAGTCTTTTTAATAAACCTTTGTACGTCTATCTCAAGGACGTAAGGGCGGATGGTTAATCGACCCCTCAATTAGTCTGGATTTTATTTTTCTTTTAGGTTAAGTCGAGACGTAAGGGTGAGTGTTTAGCCAACCTCCCAACTAGTCTCGATTGTTGAATTAAATTGATGAATTTTTATTTAATTCCTATTGATGGTTTGTTTTAAACTTTTTTTTTATATCAATTGAATCCCTCTTAAAGCACTGTTCGACCTTGGCCTTTATGAAGCCCATGGTTCACATAAGAACCCCGTGTCGGGCTTTGTCTGGACGGGATGGTTTTTTTCTTTTTTATCTATCTTTTTCGGTGGGCCCCACATCATGCCACTGTGGACCAAAGTCTCGGGAAAAATAATCTCAGGGGCTCTTTGGTCGGCTTGACCACACACTGTCTAGAGGGAGGCCAAGTCTCGGTTGCGACCAACAGTCGAAGGCCACGTGAAGACCCGGTCTCGATCCCCTTCCGACGACGATCCTCCCTAGTGACGACGATAGGATGGAGGGTTTCTGGCGACAACGTCGCAGCCCTCGACGGCAGCCAAAAGCTCCAAGGCCTTCGATGATAGGAGTAGGCGAGGCTTCCAACTTCTTCAACAGCAAGAAGGGTGAAGAATCCCCACAATTGGGACAAGCGGAGTCTCTGGTAGTGCCCAAGCTCGACATGGTTGTTTGAAGGAGATTCCGGGGACGTCGACATTGCTTGAAGAAGGATAGGGGTCCTGTTGCTCCAATAGGAAGGGGAGGAGGGCTCTACGGCTCCGACAAGAAGAGGAGATGGACCCGACGGTGGGTGTTTACGGCGAGCGTGTGCGGTCAGAATAGGGGTGGCTGCAGCAGCTCTGAGAGTTGTTGAGGGCATCGGACATCTTCAACGGTAGTACCCAACGAGGGTGACGATGACTGCGACCAATGGGGGATCTCGACAGCTTCCATAATCTTCTTCCCTCTCTCTTTCCTCTTCTTTCTCTCTGCCTCCTCCTCCCTTCTCCTTCGTTATACGCCAGTTATATAGGCCTTGGGGTGTTCCGCCAATGGGGAACCTCCTGGATGGAAACCCGGCTTCGAAACGGAGTTGGAAAGGTCCAGATTGCATTGGTAACAATGGTTACTCCTCACGGCTCCTCTTGAGCTTATCCGGGCAAGGCTGCCATGATGCCCCCCCAACTAGGATACTAGACTAGAGTTTGAGTGGCCTAAATCCAGGGCCTCCGGCTTTGATCCCGATCCTCCGTTGATGCTGCAATCCTTTCTTGTTGAAGAATAAGGGTCTTCCTATTATGTGTCACGCTCGGATGCCTCATAGGACTTCTCTTGGAGGGAAACAATTCTTTTTTTTTATGCAAGTCCACGTTCCCTGTAATTGAGGAAGTCCCATGGGTGCATGGCTGCTCATTGAGGTTCTGGCTTTAAAGGGACAACTAGCAGCATAGTGGGCCCTAAATCAGGCCCATAATTGCTATGAACACTGGGCCAGCATGACTCTCAACATTGACTGTCGATCCCCCCCCTTTTTGAATAGAATCTTTTCCAGTTCTAAGACTGAAACGGGTGGGCATAAAGAAGTGGGCTCTAATTGATGGGTATATCTGAAAGTTGAACAATATAGATCACTAGAGATTTGATTTGATTTGATTTAACCTCCCTTTGAAAATTTTTTGGTGTCCACGATAGAATAAGAAATAAATATATCAGAGAAAATGTTGGAGTAGCACAATTGTAGACAAATTGATTAAAGAGAGATTGAGATAGTTTGAGCACATTAAACGTAGAGATAAGGACACTTCAATTAGAAAAGTAGAAAGTATTAGAATAATAGAAAAAAAAGACATGGTAGACCTAGGTTAACTTGTAGGAGGGTAATTCAATATGATTTTGATGATTTAAATTTTTTTGAAAAAATAACTCAAAATTGACCTGAGTGGAAAAGAGAGAATTTATATGGCCGATCCCAAATGAATTGGGACTAAGGCTCGAGTTGAGGGCATGGGAGAACTATCCTTTCTTGGAAGGATGTGCTGTATGTTTTTCAGCATCTCAACATGTCTTTCCCGATCTTTTCCACCTGTCTGTAGTTGAAATTGTTTAGTGACATGTTTGGGCTGATAATGTGACCTCCATTGCTTGTGCCCTCAATTTAGAAGGAATCTTGGAGTGGACATTTTTTAGCTGGCAGATCCTTTTTTTCTTAATCAGGATCTCGAGCCTGATCCTTGGGGGATACCTTCTTTTGGTCTTGGTTTTGTTACGGTCAATTTGCAGTGGAAAAAGGTTACGCTGTTGCGGGACTTTGTAAGTTGGGAGTGAGGCTTCCCTTTTCGCTAATCCTATTAGGAATCTTCTCCTTCTGCGGAAGGTGAACATTTTTAGCTGGAGGATTACTCAGGTGCAGCTTCTGGGGTGGGATGTGGGACGGGGTGTCTTCACTGTTTATCCTTGCTGTTGATGGTCAGTGTTCTTTCTGCTACCAATATTTAGAAACAGAATATACTTTTTCTGACACCCCCCTAACCACCAGCAGTTTGGGATCTCAGATTGTAAGGTTGGGTTGTCTTTTCACTGACAAGATAATGTGTTTGATCTCCTCAGCAAGTGAGAATTTTTTAGAGACAACAGTGATAAGCAAGTGTGGTGGATAGCTCTTTCATGCGATCTTGTGGGCATTATGGCTAGGAAGAAATCGAAAGCACTTCAAGCAAGAAGTAGCTCTGGGAAACAACATAATTCTTTTATTTGTTGTGAATTGAGGGAATGGTGTGGGTTTAAGGCACCTGGGAAATGTTGTTACTTACTGACTGTACTCGTCTGTTTCCCTGTGCTATAGCCTTTCTCACCTTCGTGTGCAGACCATTTTCTAGGTAGGACTGCTTGTCAGTGGTCTGTTTTTAATGCTTTGTGATACCACCCACTTTTCTGGAAAAGGAAGATATAGCACAAGATTCAAGTACACAACAAAAACATAAGGCAAAGGAAGATCTTAAGGTCAAAATAAAAACCACTCTTCATTACACAAAATCCACAATTGAAAGTAAACATTAACGTCCCAAATACAAATTAAGATTTCCAAGACATTCTTTTCACAATGGGCAATGTTGTGTGCAGTCGTCCATAATAACAGATGATTTCCACGACCACCTAATGTTCTAAATCAATTTAACACAACTAAATGAATTACAAACAGAGTGAGCAAGGAGCAAACTAACATAAGGAGATTGTCACGATTCCATAATCTTAAATTCTTCCAAGCATTACTAATCTGAACATTTCCAAGCAAGCCGAGCAGTAGTGTGGCTGTGCATGAGCAACAACATCCTGATATCTTTATTGAAGGTAAACATCAGGAAATAAATACTCGAGGGCAAACATCTTTTAACTATCTACTGAATGATGCCAACATTAATGCCAATTGCCATTGAGATTGAATGAGATGTGCAAACTAGTACGATCACCATTTTTGCTGGGAAGGTGACTTAGTCTTTTTATAAATAATTCAGAGGATTTTGTAGTTTATTTCTATGTGATTTTATTATTTATGTGGGTTCTTTAGTTTTTGTGTTACTGTAAGTTTTAAATGTTTTAGGTCTAGAGATAGTCAAATTTTGTGAATGGGTAAGGGTAACTTTTGCAATAAGGGTTTTGGATGGAGTAAGTCTAAGGGTGGTGTGTTTTTTAGATCCCTTATCGATGTACCCAAGACAAGCAATGGAAAATTTTTGGAAAGATGAAGGAACCCTAGCCTGTGGTGGCCTGCCGCACTCCTCTCTCTAATCCCCACCTGATTGTGGCTGAGAAGGCCTTCATTCTGCCTCACCTCTGATCTCTGCCATCTTTCTTATACTGATGCTGCCTTCAAACCTTCCTCTCTTTTGTTGATCATTGTACTCCCCTTCTACATGTCAGGGACACCACATGGAGGTATGAGCATCCCCACACCGTTGCCTTATATTTTTCCCAAAATCATCTCATCTCCACTGTCACTTCACACTGCTACTGATCTTTTAAACCAGAGTCCACAACAAGCCGACTATCCGTCCAGCTTGGTTCTGCAGTCACAGCTAGCTGCAATCCTGTGCCAGCCACGGTGCTCGCCCTAACCTCCCTCTCAATTGAACGTAGCAGCATTTGGTCCCAGTTTTATCTCTTCCGACCATCAGTCCACCAGACCCTCTGCTGCCATCTAACCCCACGGTTGTGCTGCCATCGTGCCTGTTCACCACACTGCTTTCCTTGCCAGCTTCCAGCTTCCTTCTCTGTATAGATACACTCCTAGAACCATCCGTGCTTCCCCTCTCTCACCTGTATGGGCTGTGC